>ML661891.1:18581673-18735291 GCA_007570785.1 Antilocapra americana | reverse complement strand
GTTCTAATTCTTTGAAGAAGACCTCTGGTAGCTTGATAGGAATTGCATTGAATCTATAGATTGCTTTAGGTAGTATACTCATTTTCACTATATTGATTCTTCCAATCCATGAGCACGGTACATTTCTCCATCTGTTTGTGTCCTCCTTGATTTCTTTCATCAGTGTTCTATAGTTTTCTATATACAAGTCTTTTGATTCTTTAGGTAGAAATACTCCTAAGTATTTTATTCTTTTTGTTTCGATGGTGAATGGAATTGTTTCCTTAATTTCTCTTTCTGATTTCTCACTGTTAGTGTATAGGAATGCCAGGGATTTCTGTGTGTTGATTTTGTATCCTGAAACTTTGCTATATTCACTGATTAGCTCTAGTAATTTTCTAGTAGAGTCTCAATCTGGATTCCTTTGATTTCTTTATCTGCTCTGATTGCTGTGGCCAAGACTTCCAAAACTATGTTGAAAAGTAGTGGTGAGAGTGGGCACCCTTGTCTTGTTCCTGACTTCAGGGGGAATGCTTCCAGTTTTTCACCATTGAGGATAATGTTTGCTGTGGGTTTGTCATATATAGCTTTTATTATGTTGAGGTATGTTCCTTCTATTCCTGCTTTTTGGAGGGTTTTTATCATAAATGGATGTTGAATTTTGTCAAAGGCTTTCTCTGCATCTATTGAGATAATCATGTGATTTTTATTTTTTAGTTTGTTAATGTGGTGTATTACATTGATTGATTTGTGAATATTGACAAATCCTTGCATCCCTGGGATAAAGCCTCCTTGATCATGATGTATGATTTTTTTAATGTGTTGTTGGATTCTATTTGCTAGAATTTTGTTAAGGATTTTTGCATCTAAGTTCATCGGTGATATTGGCCTGTAGTTTTCTTTTTTTGTGGCATCTTTGTCGGGTTTTGGAATTAGGGTGATGGTGGCCTCATAGAATGAGTTTGGAAGTTTACCTTCGTCTGCAATTTTCTGGAAGAGTTTGAGTAGAATAGGTGTTAGCTCTTCTCTAAATTTTTGGTAGAATTCAGCTGTGAAGCCATCTGGTCCTGGGCTTTTGTTTTTTGGAAGATTTCTGATTACGGTTTCAATTTCCATGCTTGTGATGGGTCTATTAATATTATCTATCTCTTCCTGGTTTAGTCTTGGAAAGTTGTACTTTTCTAGGAATTTGTCCATTTCATCCAAATTGTCCAGTTTATTTGCATATAGTTGCTGATAATAGTCTCTTATGATCCTTTGTATTTCTGTGTTTTCTGTTGTGATCTCTCCGTTTTCATTTCTAATTCTGTTGATTTGGTTCTTCTCCCTTTGTTTCTTGATGAGTCTGGCTAATGGTTTGTCAATTTTATTTATCTTCTCAAAGAACCAGCTTTTGGCTTGGTTGATTTTTGCTATGGTCACTTTTGATTCCTTTGCATTTATTTCTGCCCTGATCTTTAAGATTTCTTTCCTTCTACTAGACCTGGGCTTCTGCATCTCTTCCCTTTCTAGTTGCTTTAGGTGTAAAGTAAGGTTATTTATCTGATTTTTCTCTTGTTTCCTGAGGTGAGCTTGTATTGCTATGAACTTTCCCCCTAGCACTGCTTTCACAGTGTCCCATAGGTTTTGGGCTGTTGTGTTTTCATTTTCATTCATTTCTATGTATAATTGAATTTCATTTTTGATTTCTTCTGTGATTTGTTGGTTATTCAGCAGTGTGTTGTTGAGCCTCCATATGTTGGAAGTTTTGAAAGGTTTTCTCCTGTAGTTGATATCTAATCTCACTGCATTGTGGTCAGAAAAGATGCTTGGGATGATTTCAATATTTTTGAATTTACCAAGGCTAGATTAATGGCCCAGGATGTGATTTATCCTGGAGAAGGTCCCATGTGTGCTTGATAAAAAGGTGAAATTCCTTGTTTTGGGGTGGAATGACCTATAGATATCAATTAGGTCTAGTTGGTCTATTGTATCATTTAAAGTTTGAATTTTCTTGTTACTTTTCTGTTTAGTTGATCTATCCATTGGTGTGAGTGGTGTATTAAAGTCTCCCACTATTATTGTGTTGTTGTTAATTTCCCCTTTCCTACTTGTTAGCATTTGCCTTACATATTGTGATGCTCCTATGTTGGGTGCATAAATATTTATAATTGTTATTTCTTCTTCTTGGATTGATCCTTTGATCATTATGTAATGTCCATCTTTATCTCTTTTCACTGCCTTTATTTTAAAGTCTACTTTATCTGATATGAGTATTGCCACTCTTGCTTTCTTTTGGTCTTTATTTGCATGGAATATCTTTTTCCAGCCTTTAACTTTCAGTCTATATGTGTCCCTAGGTTTGAGGTGGGTCTCTTGTAGACAACATATATAGGGGTCTTGTTTCTGTATCCAATCGGCCAATCTTTGTCCTTTGGTTGGGGCGTTCAGCCCGTTTACACTTAAGGTAATTATTGATAAGTATGATCCTGTTGCCATTTATTTTATTGTTTTGGGTTCCAGATTATCTACTCCATCTGTGTTTCCTATCTAGGAAAGATCCTTTAGCATTCCTTGGAGGGCTGGTTTGGTGTTGCTGAATTCTCTCACTTTCTGCTTGTCTGAGAAAATTTTGAATTCTCCTTCAAATTTGAATGAGATCCTTGCTGGGTACAGTAATCGGGGTTGTAGATTGTTTTCTTCCATGACTTTAAGTGTGTTCTGCCATTCCCTTCTGGCCTGAAGCGTTTCTATTGAGAGATCAGCTGTTATCCTTATGGGATTCCCCTTGTGAGTTATTTTTTTGCTTCTCCCTTGCTGCTTTTAATATTTGGTCTTTGTATTTGATATTTGTTAATTTGATTAATATGTGTCTTGGGATGTTCCACTTGGGGTTCATTCTATTTGGGACCCTCTGTGTTTCTTGGACCTGAGTGGTCATTTGGTTTCCCAATTTAGGGAAATTTTCAACAATTATCTCTTCAAGAATTTTCTGATGGTCTTTCTTTTTGTCTTCTTCTCCTGGGACTCCTATGATTCGAATATTGGTGGGTTTAATAGTGCCCCAGAGATCTCTGAGATTGTCCTCATTTCTTTTAATGCTTTTTTCATTTTTCCTTTCTGTTTCATTTATTTCTGCCATTCTGTCTTCTACCTCACTTTTCCTGTCTTCTGTCTCTGTTATTCTACTGTTGGTTCCCTCCAGGGTGTTTTTGATCTCATTTATTGCATTATTTATTGTATTTTGACTCTTTTTCATTTCTTCTAAGTCCTTGTTAAAGCTTACCTGCATCTTCTCGATCCTTGCCTGCAGGTTATTGAACTGCAACTCCAACTTATTTTCCAGGTTTTGGATCATTTTCACTATCATTATTCAGAATTCTTTATCAGGTAGACATCCTATCTCTTCGTCTTTTGTTTGGTCTGGAGGACGTTTATCCTGTTCCTTTACCTGCTGGGTATTTCTCTGCCTTTTCGTTTTGTTTATCTTGCTGTGTTGTCCCTTTATTGTGGGTTGGATGTGTGTTTTGTCAAAGTTTCCTGGTTGGGCTCTTAAGCGGTTCCTCCTGCTTGTTTTGGGGTCTTCTGTTTGCTGGTCTCTTAAGTGTCTATTCAGCGCTCTGGGGTTTGCCCCGCTCCCGGCGCATGCGCTTTCGCTGCCCCCTCTGCTCAGGCTCTCCGTCTCTTGCCTGGCGCGGGGGCTGCAGCTTCTCCCGTCCCCCGTCCCAGCCGCTCGGTTTTCTTGGCGTGCAGCTCGGTGCGTCTACTCAGGTGTGCAGCGCGGCGGTCTCTGGTGGCACACTCTGGGGGCGCAGTTGGGGGCTGCGGCTCCTCCCCTCCCCCTGCCCAGTCACTTGGTTTTCTCAGTGTGCAGCTGGGCACGTCTTCTCAGGTGTGAGAAGCTCTGAATTCTGGCGGTGACTGTCCAGACTCCCCAGAGGTCTTGGCTAGCGCCAATTCTGCCTGCGGTTTGGGGGCAGAAGCCTCGCAGGGGCGCTTTCCGGCGGGGGCTGGGCTGGTTCGTAGCCTGCAGCCGCCCAACTCCGCCCGGCTGTCTCGCACAGCGGACCGAGTCCTCGCTGCCCTTTGTTCTGTGCTCGAGCCTGGCAGGGGTCTTCCTGGGAAGGCTACCCAGCGGTTTATCTCCAGTTAGCACCCTCGGTTAGGACCCTCAGTCTGCCCCAGGCGTTCAATCTCAGTCTTCCCCCCTAAGTGTGCGGCCTGCCCCTCCCTGAGCAGTCCGCTGGCTCGTGGGGGATGGGGCGCCGGGGCCGCCGCTCCGCTGAGAGTTGCAGTTAGAGACGTACTCTGGGGGGCTTAACTATTTATCGGCTTCTACTCCCGGCTATTATGCTCTCTGAGATTCGCCTCAGATCCCTCAGGTCCACCAGGGAGAATATTTCCTGACGTTCGGAAATCTTTCTCTCTTTCGAGACTCCCCTTCTGAGATGGATCTCCGTCCCTAACTCTTTGCCTCTCTTTTTACTTTTTTTTTTTTTGGTCCTACCTTCTTTCGTCAACAATGGGCTATCTTTCCAGATGCCTGATGTCCTCTGCCAGCATTCAGATGTTGTTTTATGGAGTTTGCTCAGTTTTTAAATGTTCTTTTGGTGTATTTGTTGGGGAGAGTATGGACTCCCCGTCCTATTCCTCCGCCATCTTAGTTCCCTCCCTCAATGTCTTTATAACACTTGCTATAGCCACTCTTAATTTTAACCATTGTAATAGTTGTGGTATGTGTTTAATAGGCTTAATTTTTTAGAACAGCTTTTGATTGAAAAATTTTGATTTACTGAAATACAGGAAGTTTCCATATACTGTACACCCAATTTCTCCTATTAGTAATGTCTTATACTAGTATAGCACATTTGCTACAATAATGAATCTATATTGAATATATTATCATTAACCAAAGTCCATACTTTATGTAGATTTTCTTATTTAGATTTATTTATTTATTATCCCTTTGTTTAGATTTTCCTAGAATCTTTCCCAGATTCTAGGATGCTATGTAGAATAACAAATTATATTAAGTTGTCATAAATCCTTAGGTTCCTTTTGGTTTGAAATTTTCTTCCATTGTGTTTTTAGTTTGTATTTCTCTAATAATTAGTGATGTTGAACATATTTTCACATGCTCATTTGCATGTGTGTATCTTCTTTGGTGAAGTGTCTATTCAAATCTTCTCTCATTTTTGTTATTTTTCTCCAGTTTTGGGAGTTTTTTGCTAAATATTCTGGCTACAAGTTTTAAATATATATACACTGCTTAGTCACTTCAGTCATGTCCAACTCTGGGCTCCTCTGTCTGTGAAGATTCTCCAGGCAAGAATACTGGAGTGGGTTACCATGCCTTCCTCCAGGGGATCTTCCCCACCCAGGAATCGAACCTAGGTTCGAACCTATCTGAGCCCCTGGTAAAGAATCTGCCTACCAATGCAGAAGACATAAGAGACATAAGTTCGATCCCTGGGTTGGGAAGGTCCCTGGAAGAGGAAATAGCAACCCACTCCAGTATTCTTGCCTGGAGAATCCTTTGGACAGAGGAGCCTGGTGGACTACAGCCCTTGGGATCACAGAGTCAGACATGACTTAGCTACTGAGTGCAAGTACTAATGCACACACACGTATATATACATATAAACATATGTGTATACATACTTTTTTTTTTTTTTACAAATCTTTACTCCCAGCCTGTGGTTTGTGGCTTGTCTTTCCACTTCCTGAACAGTATCTTTTAAAAAGCAAAATTTAAGTTTTGATGAGGAGCAGTTTATCACTAGTTTCTTTGTATTTTGTATGGTTTATGCTTTTTGTGACTTTTCAAGAAACCTTGGTCTAATTCAAGGTAAAAACAATTTTGTCCTATGTTTGTTCTATAATCTTTATAGTTCCAATGTTTACATCTAAATTTTTGAAAGTTTGTTAATAATCTACATAACAGTTTGATTTTGACTTTGTGCCACTGAACATTTTTAGATTAATTTTATAATCACTAAAATAAAATATATAAAATATAATATATACATTTAATATATTTAAATTTTTCAGTGACTCAGTATTCTTTCGTTTGCATCTCTCATTTGGTGGATTGTCTATGATGCTAAGAGTTCTTTGCATGTCAACATTACAATTCAATTTCTTTTTGGAATGTACATAGATTGTTTCTTAATCACAGTTCCTTCCTTGTTTGAAAGCAATAGAAGCCAGAAGCCAACTCTGCTTCTATTAGCTAAACAAGTAACTTATTGGAAGCCTATGAAAAAGCAGAAGAACCTGGCTTTATACAGAAGGAACTAATTAGCTTTAAAAGGTCTTGGAAGTAAGAACTGCTCCATTGTCTTGCTTCATCATTTCCACTGTAACAAATGACCTGAAACCATCTCATTGTCTTTGTGGGATAGGGTTGGAGGGATCATCCTTTGGCTGCTTGCCTCAAAATTAAAACTGAAGTCTAGCATGGGTCTGCAAATGAAAACTGTCCAAACTGGCTTAGCTTGTTGAGTGGGTCATATGCTCACTTAATGACTGGGAAAGGTGTTCTAATCATAGCTCTATCAGACTGTATTCAATGGGCTGGGGTCCTTTCCTAAAATAAATTTTGGGTGCTAATATTTAAAGGAGGAATGGATTCTGGGAAGCCTCCAGCAACAGATGTTCTTTCTATATGATGTGTCACCTTGAAACTCTCCTTACAGCTATGTATGTGCTTGTATATATTTTATCCCATATGCAAAAACCAAAATGATGCATAAATAGGTGTATCTGTCTTAATGAAGTCATCATCTGGCCCAAATTTGTTGCTGAAAAATCAGCAACTATATATATATATATATATATATATATATATTGTTGAAAATATATAGTGTTAGAAAGAAATGGTATCCAGGACAACTGTATTCTAGTTCTTTCTCTGAATATTAACTAGCTGTGGGATCTTGACAAATCATTTAATTTGTTTGCATCTCAGTTTGCTTAACTATAGAATAAAATTATTAAACTACATTATGTCTATGGATCTTCCTACTGTAAACTCTGTAGTTCTAAGGATATGATCTATGTAAATATTAGCTGTTATTGTGTTAAAAAACAGTAGTTATAACAAGACAACTGCATACACAGAGACATACATACATAGGCTTGCTAGTTTGCCAGACAAAGTATAGCAAACCTAGTTAAATTTGAATTTCAGATAAACAATAGATAATTTTACACATAATAAATTTTATCTGTTTTTATCTGAAATTCAAATTTTACTGGGTGTTCTGTATTTTTACTTGCTAAATCTGGCTGCCCTAAGACAGACAGACACACACACACAGAACAACAAACAGGAGGAATTACTTGGATTAGCATTGTCTATGCAGTTGGTTCTTAACTGAATCTATAGCAGCTTCAGTATATTTTTTCAACTGAATGCAAGAGGTTTTCTAGATAAGCTAAAACCCTGTTCCTCCATTAAAGGACAATCTTGATTTAGTTGCTTTCGAGAAATAATTTTTTTTAATCAAGAAAATATTTCTTATCGAACGTCATGAATGAATTTGCTAAATGTGCTATCATCTACAAGCTCATGCTAGTTTTTCACCTGGGGCAGACAAGTATTTTTCTAAGCAGCTTACTGCGTTGCTGATTAAATGAGTATTTTGCCTTGTTGAGAGCTGAGGTTGACTCTATCAATAAAACCCATTGGCTTTTTCAATCTCCTTTGTTTTGTACTCCTGTACCTATTAATCACACAGAAGTTGCTTATCCTTCATCATCTTGGCTTTGATAGATACTTTATGTAATAAGTCCAGACCTTCAGCACTGAGTAATCACTTGGGAATTCCTGCTTATGAAGGTTCAATAACTATACAACAGTGATACTGTTGATATATGATCTCTTTTGCTTTCATACTTTCCCCACTACATGTGCCAAAATGACAGAATATCTTTATTCTGTCTTTGTAATTTGCAATTGCTTATTTTAACTTTGACACATGATACATGGCAGCTTAATCTGAACAGGGACTTCTCATTTGTAAGCCCTATTCCAGGTATTTGAGGGCATACATGCTTTTAAAGGCAAAACTTACCAATGAGAGTACTTTCTCTTTTGTTATAGTTCTAATATGGAAAGTTAGTTTTGGAGTCTCTCTTAACAATCTATGGCTTTGCTGTCAGAAAATGTACTAGTGTAAAACTAAAGTGGTAGAATGAAAAACACCAGGTTGATTACTTAAGATAAAAGAAATGACTACAAAAGAAAATCACTTGATTGTATTGAAACTCAAGTGAAAAGTAAATAAATTTTGGGAAAGTGATGTGAAGATTTTATGAATCATATAAAATAAAATTTCCTAGTAGTTTAGTAGGTAAATTGAAAATTACAATTCTGTCATTAAATTTATTTCTGAAAATCATGGCTGGGATAAAATGCTGAGTCTCATATTCATACATTTCCTAAACATAATGAGTAAAATAGATTTCTTATTTATCTAAACTTCTTCCCAATCTATGAAGAGCTTTTTATTACATATTCTCTGGAGGCCTAATTTTTTTTCCTGCTCATGTTAATAATGTCTACTAAAGTCTACTTTTTTAAAACTTTAATAGGCATGCTCTTTCTACTCTTTACAAAGTTAAATTTTTGTAAATTTAGTTTATATTTTCCTTTTATTATATAAATCTGTCTGAACATTATTTCATGTAGGACTGATTGAAAAGAGCAAGAACCTTATTTATCATATTAAAAAGGTGTATTGTTTTATGTCCTACAAAATGGTCTTATATTCTGGGTTTTCCTCTTAATATTTTCATGATCTGATGGAATTGTTTCCTGACATTTCCCCTCTTTCACCGTGCTATTCATATATCAAAACTTAACTACTACCATGAATCCTATTAAATCAAAGTCTCACTAAATAGCTGGTTGAAAGTTTATTCTCAACTGTATCTATTTCTGTCTCCACAGAATCCCCCTCTTCTGTCAGATGTCATCTCTTGCTTGCATTACTACAGTAGGCTTCTAGCAGTCTCTCTGTTACTGCCATTCTTCCTGCATATCCATTCTCTAAAAGGCACCTAGCAGTCATTTCAAGGCTTACAAGGCCACAGGTGAGTAGCTCTTGCCCGTCTCTGCAACTGCAACAGTGTAATTTTCAAACAGTTATGTAATTCATTACTGAGGAAAACTGTAAGATAAAAAAGTTGGTTTAGAGAAGGATGTAAGGCACAAATGTATCAAGGATCAATGGAAAAATTAAAAGCGAAGGAAGTTTAAGTAGTAATATTGAGTTAGCTATAACATGGGTCAAATATGACAGAGAAATAAAATGATAACCTTTGGGATTATTTGCTCTACCGGGAAAAAATTATTGATTTCCTGTAAATTAATATATACCTTTACAGAGATATAAAATCCCTGACTTTAATCAATGGTAAATAATGAGTTACAACCCCCAAAAGTCACAGTATTTCTAGGAATCTTCTTAGGTAATACGCTAGTATGACTACAAACTTTATATAGCCATCTTCTTGCCTTACATTCTTTTTTTTTTCAGTTAATTAAATGAATATTTTATTTTATTTTTAAATTTTATTTATTTATTTATTTATTTTTTATTGGTTTTGCCATACAATGACATGATATCGCCATGGGTGTACATATGCTCCCCCTCCAGAACCCCCCTCCAGAACTCCTCTCCCTCCTCCCTCCCAATTCCCTCCCCCCGGGAAATCTCGGTGCACCAGCCCCGAGCAACAATCCTGGGCAGGCGATCGATTTCACATATGATACTTAACATGTTTCAATGCCATTCTCCCAAATCATCCCACCCCTGCCCTCATCCACAAAGTCCACGAGTCTGTTCTATACATCTGCGTTCCTTTCGCTATCTCGCATGCTGGGTTCTCGTTACCATCTTTCTAAATTCCATATATATGCGTTAGTATACTGTATTGTTGTTTTTCCTTCTGGCTTACTTCACTCTGGAAAATAGGCTCCAGTTCCGTCCACCTGAGTAGAACTGATTCAAATGAATTTTTCTTTAATGCTGAGTAATATTCCATTGTGTATATGTACCACAGCTTTCTTATTCATTCGTCAGTTGATGGGCATCTAGGTTGCTTCCATGTCCAGAATTGAAAGAGCCACGTGTACCCCAATGTTCATCGCTGCATTGTTTACAATTGCCTTACATTCTTAATTACCACTACTTGTCTCCCAATTCTCTCTCCTTTGGTTACCAGGGTTCTTGCTTTCTATTTCTTTAGGCTCCTGTGCTTCTCATTCCCTGATCCCAAAATATTCGTCTGCCTCATTCTTCAGGTCACACTTCTCAGATGGTGCTTAGCTCAATGCCTGTGGGGTCGCAAAGAGTCAGACCTCCCTGGGAGACAATACCAAAAACGACAGAGGAGTTTTAGTACCAGATACACTAGACCTTGAAGGTCAGAGCTTCAGGCCAGCATGATGTAAGCCTGAAATCCTTCCTGAAAGTACGTATCCAAAAGTCCCATCCCACAGTCAAAATACCTTGTCTTTGATTGTACACACACACACACCACACACACAGATATACATACTTTCATATATAGCTGTCAATTATCACAGTGGCTTACAGTCTTATTTATAAGTGAGTTTTCTGTCCTCCTCCACCCTCAGGAGACATCCCAATGCCACAGTATGCCTGAAACCCTGGAATCTTCATTTTAAGTAACATCTGGAGATTCTGATATTGTTGACCTGTGGACCACATGTTGAGAAATACTGGTCTGGGAAATCCAGATACCAGTTTCATGCCTGGGTACTTATATGCAACTTAAAGTTTAGCCAAACAGAAACCTGGGGAAATCTGCCTTGGGAGTCTGGCTCCTAAGCGTAAGGTTTTAAAGTATTTCTCCAAAGAAGATATAAAAATGGCTAACAAACACATGAAAAGATGCTCAAGATCACTCATTATCAGAGAAATGCAAATCAAAACCACAATGAGGTACCACTTTACACCAGTCAGAATGGCTGCCATCCAAAAGTCTACAAGCAATAAATGCTGGAGAGGATGTGGAGAAAAGGGAACCCTCTTACACTGTTGGTGGGAATGCAAACTAGTACAGCCACTATGGAAAACAGTGTGGAGGTTCCTTAAAAAGCTGCAAATAGTCCTGCCATGTGACCCAGCAATCCCACTGCTGGGCATATACACCGAGGAAACCAGAATTGAAAGAGCCACGTGTATCCCAATGTTCATCGCTGCATTGTTTACAATAGCCAGGACATGGAAGCAACCCAGATGCCCATCCACTGACGAATGGATAAGAAAGCTGTGGTACATATACACAATGGAATATTACTCAGCATTAAAAAAAATTCATTTGAATCAGTTCTACTCAGATGGACGAAACTGGAGCCCATTATCCAGAGTGAAGTAAGCCAGAAGCAAAAACAACAATACAGTATATTAACGCATATATATGGAATTTAGAAAGACGGTAACGAGAACCCAACATGCGAGACAGCAAAAGGAACGCAGATGTATAGAATAGACTCGTGGACTTTGTGGATGAGGGTAAGGGTGGGATGATATGGGAGAAGGGCATTGAAACAAGTTAATTATCATATGTCTAATCAATCGCCAGCCCAGGATTGATGCTGGGGGCTGGTACAGCGAGATTTCCCGGGGGGGGGTAGGGAGGAGGGAGGGGGGGGGGGTATAGGGGGGAGGCATATGTAAACCGTGGGATCATGACATTGTATGGCAAAAACAAAACAAAACAAAAAGAATCAAATGACATATCCATGAAGAAAAAGAATGAACAATTATGCAATCAATAAATTTAACAATTGCTGTTCAGTCTAAAAAAAAATAAATAAAGTAACTAGTCACACATTCTAGCAGGATCAGTAAAGGCTGTGGATTACCTAGAGTAGGATGAGAGGTTAGCATAGTTTGCAAAACTTAGCTAAAAGATGCATTGGCAATAAGCTAGTGACTATAAAAATGAAAAAGTTTTAAAATTTGAAACTACTCAAGGGACCTTCTTTATGTCTACAGACTGCACCCCCATGGATTTTAGCATCCAATTTGAAGATTTAGGGGCATTTCTGTAATGCATTTTGGTAGAACATGATAAGTCCTTTGAATAGTCACTTGTACAGTTTCCTTTTTTTGCTGTTCCTGTCTTTGTTCCCCTAAGTTCAAATGGCCAGATAGCCCAGAATCATTTACCAGCTGTAGCAGGAGTCTGGATGAGCCCTGTGATTGTCTTGCTGGGGAAAGCACAGAGGAAAAGAAACCACACACATACTCATATCCCTATTTCCACACAGACTGCGAGGTGTCTCAGCTGATGTGATAGGAAAAACTAAAGGAATGCATAACCCCACTCAAAGGAGACTTTATTTTCAATCATCAGTGTCTAATATAAAATAAAAAGAGGCCAAAAAAAACATTACCTATTGAGCCTAGAACAATCTGGAATTGGAAAAGAACATACTGGATGCTCAGAGGGAAGAGCAAAGTCCCAAAGGACAGCCTGTGAGCATCTCCTGTCCAGATATTTTACTTTCTTTTAGCCAGTGAAAGACCCGGCTTGCCATTTTTTGTTCACTAGCTACTTCTATGAGTTGTTATTGAAAGAACAATTTTGATTAGTTAGGCTGATCAGGCAAATAACCAGTGTAGATAATTTTGATTCACCGGATTGACTTGATGTTTTACCAACTTTGTATAAATCTGGTAGCTATCTTTTGCCTTGAGGACAAACTCTGAAAAAGGAGGAAGTTGCATTATGCAGTTGAAATGGGATATGGGGTACGTAGATTGTTGTCTTAGTTTTGATACTGAGTCAATTAATGATTTCAACTGTATTCTATACAGTGTCCTGGAACCGAACCATGACCATCAGGTATAACCTATAGAAAATCTAGAACTTCCCTGGTGGTCCAGTGGTTAAGACTCCACCCTTCCAATGCAGGGGTGCGAGTTCAATCCCTGGCCAGGGAATTAAGATCCCACATGCTGTGTGGCATTGTCAAAACAAACAAACAAACAAACAAACAGGAAATCTGAATAAGGACTGGGCTTCAGTTGAAAATGGCTCTGTGGATGAGGGCAAGGGTGGGATGATATGGGAGAATGGCATTGAAACACGTTAATTATCATATGTGAAATCAATCGTCAGCCCAGGATTGATGCTCGGGGCTCGTGCACCGAGATTTCCCAGGGGGAGGGAATCGGGGGGGGGTTCTGGAGGGAGAGCATATGTAAACCCATGGCGGTTTCATGTCATTGTATGGCAAAACCAATTAAAAAAAAAAGAATATAAAAAATGGCTTATTAGTCATGACAGATGTGTCATACTAATGTCAGATGTTGGAATCAAGGGAAACTGAGCTCGAGGTATACAAAAACTCTCTATAAATATTTATGACTCCTCTATAAATTTAAAATGATTCTAAAATTTTTTTATTTAAAAATGCATGTATATGGTTAAGGAGAGCATTTCTTAAAATCTAGGTAATGCAGTGTTCAGGTTTCTTCTTGGTTCTGTTGATTTGGCAAAGACAAGCAGTTGGTTCTAAATTTATTAAATGATCTTGAGGCAGCACTTTAATAGGTTACATCTTCTCAGGAGACTGCTTTTGTGTTTTCTTCCAACCTGCCAATAATCCTTAGAGCAGGATTAATTTGCTTTGTGCTCAAGTGGGCAGAATTAGAAACATGACCAATGTGGTCATTACTGAAATAAAACTTGACTTTTATTTTCTCAGACTCATAGCCTACATTCTCTTGACTTGGAAGGAAATATTTCCTCAAGAAATAAGGACATTTTTATACCTTATAAAATCTGGAGAATTGAAATAAAAGGTAGAAATAAAACATTTTCATCATTCTAATAAAAAAATTAACTGTTGGGAGCAATTCAACATATTAAAAATGTTTGTAGCAAATTTAATGAAAGCAAATGCAAAAGCAGAAATAATGCCAAAAAAAACCCAGGGAGATATAAAAACCATGGTGCATTATTGAAAAATAACTCTAAAACAGGGAATGTTCTTAGTTAGGATGATGAAGAGTCAGCAGGACCCTATTCCTCTTACTTGTTTCCCCTCCTTTATAATTTCTTTCCTTCTGAGTTTATGGGTTCCATCAAAAAGTAATCAAAATATAAGTCTTTAGCACCTTTAGCTTTTGGTAGCTTTTAGTGAAGAGGAAGTAGGAGTACACAGAAATTAGCTGTTTCACTTTGTGTTCATGCTTTTGTTAATATCACTGCTATGAAACCAGAAAGATTTTATAGAAATTCTCAAAAAAAATATTGTGCACACACACACATGTGCACACACACCATACTGTAAAACACACACCACCCATGTTTGCATATATATGTTAGTAGGCTAGCTGGAGGTCCTCAGCGTGCTAAGGGCACAAGCGGGAATGGCCCGTGCCCATTAATCTGGAGGGTCAGCTAAGTGGAGATAGGTTAAGAAACCCCATGTATATAGGTAGATTCAACAGAGCTTCAGCCACATGTTTTCTGAGACTTTGAGAACAGGGGGTGGCTCAGACTGTAAAGAGTCTGCCTGCAATGCAGGAGACCCATGTTCGATCCCTGGGTCATGAAGATCCGCTGGAGAAGGAATGGCAACCCACTTTCGTATTCTTGCTTGGAAAATCCCATGGATGGAGCAGCCTGGTGGGCTACAGTCCAAGGGTCGCAAAGAGTTGGACACAAATGAACGACTTCAGTTTCTTTGAGAGAGTAGAGCACAGGACAGATACATTTTAGTTTAAGAGAGATGGTTGCGAGCAGGCTTAGAGCATTGCCCATGGGGAAAACTTGGAATAGGAAGTTAGCATGAGAACCCTGGAGAATCAGGCTGCGAGGCAGGCCTTCATAACAAACCGCCCATAGGGAAGAATAAAATGCTATTTCCCAATTTCGTCCCAAGGAAACCTTCATAGGAAAACATCAGTGTAGCCTTGTAACCAGAATGACTGGTTTGAGGTTTGAGAGCAGGCTATTTCATCATCCCTTGTCACACACACAGAAGAGAGAAAGTGTCATTGCGCAGGGGGTCAAGACCTCTTCTAGTCTCAGCTTTACTTCTAATTTAACTTACACCCTTGGGGAAAACATCCTACTGCTCTGAAGTTAGTTTTCCTAAGATGAAGTTACTGGGCTAGAAACTTTCTAAGTCCCTTTCAAACCTATTTTGTGAGAGGCTAGGATAGTGGTGTAACTATCTGATCCAATTTCCCAGAGAGCTTCCCCAGAAAACTGGCACAGTAAGAAAATAGCTTTAGAAGAAGTATACAGAATTCAGATTCTATAATAGATGGGTTTTAACATTTTGTCATTCCCATGCCCATTTTTTTCTTTGTTCTCGTTGTGAATAGAAACATTATTTTATATTCAATCATTTGCTGTCAGTCCCTCCGTTGTTTGTCCATACTCTGCTCTTCATATATTGATGTTGAAGCAGCTTTGATATTTATAGAAAGGAGCACAGACTCCAGGACTTGAGGACTTCCAAGCAGTGAGAGCATGTTCCTATTTCTAGCGGGCATGGATAATTTCTTATATCAGGTGCATGTTGCTCTCAGAAGGTCTTGGGAAGATCCCTTACTGTCCTCTGAATTAATATGACCCATAAACATGCTAACTTCCTAGAAATGATTTTATGCCCAAATTGTGTTTCTGACTCTGGTATTTTGAGTTCAGTAAGAGTAGTCCAAAACATCAATTCTGCATGAGACATGTTTTCATTTACACTCTCTGGCATGGGTCCCCTGCCAAAATGGCAGTAATGTCCTTCCTCACAGCATTGGGCTCCCTGGGACCATAGCAGATTGCAAGCTGTTGGTCTTTCTATGCCTGTTGTTCATCAGCCTTGTCCCTGGAGCATGGCTAGACATCAACAGGAATACTCTTTTTCATAGGAAGCAGTAATTCCAGAAGGGAGTTCTACTTGTTAGTCATTTCCGGGGTTTTTAGATGACAGTTTGTAGAGTAGGATTCAAGTCATGTTCTTTATGAAGCTCCTAACCACTGAGACTTCAGCTGACAAATTAACTAGGAGATTTTCTCAGTCATTAACTGCTTGACTGATCATCTGAGAGTACTAACTGTCTCAGACTGATTCTTGGTGACAGTCTAGTTAAGCTGTGACTCATCATGTCTCTAATGTCTTCATTCTAGTATAAGATGCTCAATAAAGTCTGTACAAATAAAATGTCTTTGGATGAAAAAATAGTAGTATTTCAGTAGTCAACTTAAAATCCTGCATTCACATGTAACACATGGCATGATATTAAATACAAAAGAGAAAGAAATACTAATATATTCAGTTCAGTTCATCTGCTCAGTCATGTCCAACTCTTCGCGACCCCATGAATTGCAGCACACCAGGCCTCCCTGTCCATCACCAACTCCTGGAGTCTACCCAAACCCATGGCCATCGAGTTGGTGATCCCATCCAGCCATCTCATCCTCTATTGTCCCCTTCTCTTCCTGCCCCCGATCATTCCCAGCATCAGGGTCTTTTAAAATGAGTCAACACTTTGCACTTCGCATGGCCAAAGTACTGGAGTTTCACCTTCAACATCAGTACTTGCAATGAACACCCAGGACTGATCTCCCTTAGGATGGACTGGTTGGTTCTCCTTGCAGTCTAAGGGACTCTCAAGAGTCTTCTCCAACACCACAGTTCAAAAGCATCAATTCGTCAGCGCTCAGCTTTCTTCACCATCCAACTCTCACATCCATACATGACTACTGAAAAAGCCATAGCCTTGACTAGATGGACCGTTGTTGGCAAAGTAGTGTCTCTGCTTTTCAATATGCAATCTAGGTTGGTCATAACTTTCCTTCCAAGGAGTAAACGTCTTTTAATTTCATGGCTGAAATCACCATCTGCAGCAATTTGGGAGCCCAAAAAAATAAAGTCTGACACTTTTTCCACTGCTTCCCCATCTATTTGCCATGTAGTGATGGGACCAGGTGCCATGATCTTAGTTTTCTGAATGTTGAGCTTTAAGCCAACTTTTCACTCACCTCTTTCACTTTCATCAAGAGGATTTTTAGTTCCTCTTCACTTTCTGCATATCTGAGGTTATTGATATTTCTCCTGGCAATCATGATTCCAGCTTGTGCTTCTTCCAGCCCAGCATTTCTCATGATCTACTCTGCATATAAGTTAAATAAGCAGGCTGACAATATACAGCCTTGACATACTCCTTTTCCTATTTGGAACCAGTGTGTTGTTCCATGTCCATTTCTAACTGTTGCTTCATGACCTGCATATAGGTTTTTCAAGAGGTTGGTCAGGTGGTCTGGTATTCCCATCTATTTAAGAATTTTCCACAGTTTATTGTGATCCACACAGTCAAAGGCTTTGACATAGTCAATAAAGCAGAAGTAGATGTTTTTCTGGAACTCTCCTGCTTTTTCGATAATCCAGCGGATGCTGGCAATTTGATCTTAGGTTCCTCTGCCTTTTCTAAAACTAGCTTGAACATCTGGAGGTTCATGGTTCACATATTGCTGAAGCCTTGCTTGGAGAATTCTGAGCATTACTTTACTAGCATGTGAGATGAGTGCAATCGTGTGATAGTTTGAGCAATCTTTTGCATTGCCTTTCTTTGGGATAGGAATGTAAACTGACATTTTCCAGTCCTGTGGCCATTGCTGAATTTTCCAAATTTGCTGTCGTATTGAGTATAACACTTTCACAGCATCATCTTTTAGGATTTGAAATAGCTCAACTGGAATTCCATCACTTCCACTAGGTTTGTTTGTAGTGATGCTTTCTAAGGCCCACTTGACTTCACCTTCCAAGATGTCTGGCTCTAGGTGAGTGATCACACCATCATGATTATCTGAGTCATGAAGATTTTTTTTGTACAGTTCTTCTGTGTATTCTTGCTACCTCTTCTTAATATCTTCTGCTTCTGTTAGGTGCTAACATTTCTGTCCTTTATCAAGCCCATATTGGCATGAAATGTTCCCTTGTTATCTCTAATTTTCTTGAAGAGACCTCTAGTCTTTCCCATTCTGTTGTTTTCCTCTATTTCTTTGCACTGATTCCTGAGGAAGGCTTTCTTATCTCTCCTTGCTATTCTTTGGAACTCTGCATTCAGATGGGAATATCTTTCCTTTTCTCCTTTGCTTTTTGCTTCCATTCTTTTCACAGCTATTTGTAAGGCCTCCTCGGACAGCCATTTTGCCTTTTTGCATTTCTTTTCCATGGGGATGATCTTAATCCCTGTCTCCTGTACAATGTCACGAACCTCCATCCATAGTTCATCAGGCACTCTGCCTATCAGATCTAGTCCCTTAAATCTGTTTGTCACTTCCACTGTATAATCATAAGTGATTTGATTTAGGTCATACCTGAATGGTCTAGTAGTTTTCCCTACTTTCTTTAATTTCAGCCTGAATTTGGCAATAAGGAGTTCATGATCTGAGCCACAGTCAGGTCTGGGTCTTGTTTTTGCTGGCTGTATTGAGCTTCTCCATCTTTGGCTGCAAAGAATATAATCAATCTGATTTCAGTGTTGACCATCTGGTGATGTCCATGTGTAGAGTCTCCTCTTGTGTTTTTGGTAGACAGTATTTGCTATGACCAGTGCGTTCTCTTGGCAAAACTCTATTAGACTTTTCCCTGCTTCATTCTGTACTCCAAGGCTAAATTTGTCTGTTACTCCATGTGTTACCTGACTTCCTACTTTTGCATTCCAGTCCCCTATAATGAAAAGGACATCTTTTTGGGGTGTTAGTTCCAGAAGATCTTGTAGGTCTTCATAGAACCATTATATATTAATCAAAGAAAATAGACCTGTTCCCATAAGGACAAACTTAAAACTTGGAATGATAAAATCCTTTAAAGACTGAAATCTGATGGCTCATTTATACCCATATCTAACCATAGTGATGAGAAAAAGAAGACAAAATTTTGATCTCAGGGCCAGAGGATGAGCGATATGGTAGTTTGAAGTAGTACCTTGGTCCTTGTCTTCTTTGAAGAAAGAATTCAACAAAGAGACACAGATTGTGAAGCATATAAAGTATATGGGCATGTGCTCATGCCTATATTTGGTCTGATTCAGGGAGCTCCTTGATATATATGTGCATCTTTCAGGCAAGATGGATTCAAGGGCAAGAGTTTCTGGGAGCTTAGCAAGACATAGTATCAGCTGGTGCCCCCTTCTTCTGTTGACCCCTGAGGACCTTCTCTGCTCATGAATAGGCTGGGAAATCCCCTTGAGCACAAAAATGAGGAAAGCTCTACCTTTGTTGTTGGTCAGTTGCTCAGTCATATCCACCTCTTTGCAACTCTGTGGACTGCAGCTCACCAAGGTTCTCTGTCCTTCACTATCCCCCAGATTTTGCTCAAACTCATGTCTATTGAGTTGATGATGCCATCCAACCATCTCATCCTCTGTTGTCCCCTTCTCCTCCTACCCTCAACCTTTCTCATACATAAGGCTTTTTTCAGTGAGTCAGGTCTTCTCATTAGGTGGCCAAACTACTGGAGTTCTAGTTTCATCATCAGTCCTTCCACTGAGTATTTAGGATTGATTTCCTTTAGGATTGACTGGTTTGATCTTCTTGCTGTCCAAGGGCCTCTCAAGAGTCTTTTCCAGCACCACAGTTTGAAGACTTCACTTCTTTAGTGCTCAACCTTCTTTATGGTCCAACTCTCACATCCATACTTGACTACTGGAAAAACCATAGACAGACCTTTGGGCAAAGTAATGTCTCTGCTTTTTAATATGCTTTCTAGGTTGGTCATGGCTTTTCTTTCAAGGAGCAAGTTTCTTTTAATTTCATGGCTACAATCACCACCTGCAGTTATTTTGGACTCCATAAAAATAAACTGTTTCCATTGTTTCCCCATCTATTTTCCATGAAGTAATGGGACCAGATGCCATGACTGTAGTTTTCTGAATGTTGAGTTTTTAGCCAGCTTTTTCACTCTCCCCTTTCACCCTCATCATGAGCCTCTTTAGTACCTCTTCACTTTGCATAAGGGTGGTGTCATCTACATATCTGAGGTTATTGATATTTATCCCAGCTTTCTTGATTCCAGATTGTGCTTCATCCTGCCCAGCATTTCACATGATGTATTCTGCATATAAGTTAAATAAGCAGGGTGACAATATACAACCTTGACTTACCCCTTTCCAAATTCTGAACCAGTCTGTTGTTCCATGTTTGGCTCTAACTGTTCCTTCTTGACTTGCACATGGGTTTCACAGGAGGTAGGCAAGGTGGTCTGGTATTCCCATCTCTTTACAAAGATGCAACAGTTTATTGTGATCCACATAGTCAAAGGCTTTAGCATAGTCAATGAAGCAGAAGTAGATGTTTTTCTGGAATTACCTTGCTTTTTCTATGATTCAGTGGATATTGGCAATCTGATTTCTGGTTCCTCTGCCTTTTTAAAATCCAGCTTGAATTATTATTTTTTAATGTAACAATTATAGTTGAATTATTGTTTTTAAATATTATCTGAAGTCAATACAACCCTTACGCTTTACATCTGAATGGTGTTCTCACATCACCACCCCTCCCCTTCGTGTACTCCCTTTCCTTGGTCATGGAAGAGACATAATTTTGAGAAGCAGCATAATTTAAGCATATATTTCTTCTATAGGATGCTTCCTAATATGTTAAAAAAAAAAAAGAGCCCAATTCCTCAGAAAGATCAGTTGGAATTTTAAAAGTGAGATTCAGAGAGATTAAATAACATTCTCAAAGTCAAACCACTAATCAGTAGTAGAACTTAGATTTGAAAGAAGATCTGTTTGACTCATGACTACTCTTGTGAATTTACAAAAGTAAATGTTAGTTTTCTCTGAAGTCTAGTGACATATATCAATTTTATACATTATTGAATATTTACTCTGTACCAGGACTGGTGTTAAGTATTTCATGTATATTATTCTGCATAATTCTCATGGCAACTGCCTGCAGTAATAGGAAGACTTCATTTAATAGGTTAAGTGATTTTTCTACGGCCACGTGCGTAGGAAATGATAATGCTTTAGAGCAGTGCCGTGGAGTCATGTACAAAAGCTACTAAATTTTAGGCCAATTTTCTGGGATAAATTTCATGTGCAAAACTAGACATTCTCATACATGATCCTCACTGCTGCCATCAAGACTAAGGAACAAAGGACAACAGCAGATGTGTACACTGTGTTCTTTAAAAAAAAATGTGTACTTCCTGTTTTAGTTGTTTTTAAAAAAGATCCTCTGTGTGTGTGTGTGTGTGTGTGTGTGTGCGCGCGCGCGCTCAGTGTGTGTGTGTGTGTGTGTGTGTGTGTGTGTGTGTGTGTGCGCGCGCGCTCAGTCATATCCAACTCTTTGTGACCCCAGGAACTCTGACCTGCCTGACTCCTCTGTCCATGGGGTTCCAGAGGCAAGAAGACTGGAGTAGGTTGCCATTCCCTACTCCACAGGCTCTTCCCAACCCGACCCAGAGATCGAACCTGCATCTCTTGTGTCTCCTGCACTAGCAGGTGGATTCTTTACCAGTTGAGCCACCTGGGAGGCCTAAAAGGACCCTAGTTATACTCAGTTTCAGTTTATTGAGTGACTGGCAATATCTGGCTTGCCATGGGGTAAAAACAAGACTACAGTAGCCAAGATATTTGAAAACCAAATGTGGATTCTTCCAATTTAGTCATCTGCTAATTGATATTTTCCTATCAGCCAGAATCTGGCTAGGAGTTTCCATCTATATTTAACTAATACTTGCTGATCTGATACTTTCTGTAGATCCTGCTATCTTATGATTATAAAGAAGTATTTGTACATTTTTAAATGATGAATTTTGAGTCACAGGGCAATAATAGCTGCTTTTGGGGAGCTGAATCTCATTGGTTTAAATAAATAGTGGGGACAGAGAAAACTGTGACAATTACAGTCTAAGACTGCGAAATTGAATGTATACTGAACATGTTAACTGTGGGTTTCTTTGGAAAGCAATTTACAAATAGAATTGAGATCCCAGGTGTCACATGCACTTCTTCACATGGAAAAATGCTTTCCACTGCTCTTGATCTTGCCCCAGAAGTTATTTTTTAAACTGGCAACTGAATAGTAGAAAAAATTTGTGTCAAATTGGGCTGATCTTAAATTATAGATGGACTTAACCAGGCATGGCTCGTCTATATTATACTTGCTTTTACTGAATTGTTGAACAGTAGGAAGCCCACCAATGTGCTTAATCAGATAGTGATTCCCACAGGACAAAATGCTGGAGTTCCACAGCACAGTAAAATCTCACACAAAACTATGTGCGACTCAGCTGCACCCAGCTACCACCCACGCAGCTCATTCCAGCTTTCTGTCTTGCCTCACAATCCATTTATGGGCAAGCCATTCTTGTGGCTCCTGGGAGACTGGCAAACGATCACTAAATCTCACAGCTGGAGGTGCTTCTGGAATGTATCTAGGTTAACATCTGGGTTTGAATCTTCACTCTACCATTTACCAGTTCTCTGACCATGCCAGGTAATTTAGCTTCTCTAATCCTATTTGTTCCCCAGTGAAAGGGGCTATGAATATTTATGGGATTATAATACAGATATAACACCGTACTGGACAAGTAGCAATTATAGCAATAGCAATAATTGGTAGCTATTATTACTGTCCATAGGCAGAATTCCTCTTTACTCTAACCCAGGGAGTTTCTATATTGTTCCAGTACGAAATATCTTTTGAGAAGGAGATTCCATTCATCTCTAGATAGTTCATTTCCATTTTTAACTTATGTTTGCATTTGTTTTATTATGCCACATTAAAGATTTAAGACAAATTATCATTACTCTTGAGCAAATCTCAAAGGTTAATTCTTATTATAGTTAGAACATTAAATTCTACTCTGGAAAAATTTCTCAAGTAGTTTTTAAATGCCCACAAACAATTATTTAAGAGTGTGACCTACAACAGCTCTGAAGATCTGGAATGGCACACTTGGCCTGTGACGCGTAGAGCTTAGGAATGTTAGAAATAAACATTGTTGATGAAACCCTGACTCTGCACCAATCTGCATGCTCAGTAATATGGATACAAAAGTAAACTGAAAACAGTTCTTGACTGCTGTTGGGCTAGCTGCAAGTCCCCTCTATTTCTGTCTGTATATCCAGGCTACCCAAGGCCTTGGAGAAACTGGACTTTCCCTTTTACTCTAGTCTCTTACCCCACCCTCTCTCATCCCTTTTTGCATCCAAGAGAACTTGAAGGCAGGGATAGAACACATCCATGAAACTGGCTGACCAGTGCTTACAGGTCTAAAATACTTCATTTAATTTCTGGTGGTGAATTTCTAACCTCTCAGATGACCAGACAAAGAACCATTATTTGACACTGATCCTAAGAAGTCCCATTCCCATATATAAGGCCCATAGATCTGGTACCACAAAGACTGCCTGTCCCTAGGTACTAATGAAGGTCAAGATAAAGCTGAATAAAATAGACAAAGCATTTAGGATTTCTTTGTGTTGAAAGTCAATTATTAACCATCATTTTCTGAAGTTGTTATGGTAATAAAGACTGACCTTTTAGTAAAAATCCTTTAAAGTTTTATTATTCTGATTATTTCTAGTTATAAATACTTATGTTTCCATCATAAAGACTAAAGAAAAGAGACTTGTCTTGCCAGTGCTAGAGTTGAAAGGACTGGGAGCCCTTTGCTTTGAGCCCAGAATAGGCTTTTAAAAATTACTGCTATTCCTTTTTGTGTATGAACTTGTGGTTTTCTACTCTGTCTTTAGTAGTATATGTGAGTAAAGACCTAGTTGGAATAGTTAACTCAGAGTTCTCTGCCTGGGCAATCAGAAACTTTCCAATGGGCAGAGTTCCACTCTCTGTAGATCCCCACAGAGATCTCGTGTTCCCAAACAAAAACAAAATGCCTCAAATCCACCCAACGCTTGTGCTATATTATAAAGCTTTAAACTGGAAAATTGGAAAGGAGAACAGCAAGGTTTAGAAATACACCAACTCGGTGGCCTCCAAACTTGACCTCAGTTCAGTTCAGTCACTCAGTCATGTCCAACTCTTTGCGACCCCATGAACTGTAGCACGCCAGGCTACAACAAGTTGTCCATCACCTACTCCCAGAACTTGTTTAAACTCATGTCCATCGAGTCACTGATGCCATCCAATCATCTCATCCTCTGTCATCCTCGTCTCCTCCTGCCTTCAATCTTTCCTAGCATCAGGGTCTTTTCCAATGAGTCAATTCTTTGCATCAGGTGGCCAAAGTGTTGGAGCTTCAGCTTTAGCATCAGTCCTTCCAGTGAATATTCAGGACTGATGTCCTTTAGGATGGACTGGTTGATATCCTTGCAGTCCAAGGGACCTTTAAACAATTCTCACACTTATATCCCAACCTCAGAAATTCTGATCAAGTGGTGTGTATTGTCGCCTGGATGAAAAGATTTTAAAATCTGTTCTGGTGGATCTAATGTGTAGCCAAGTTGAAAACCACGGCCAGAGACTGCATGCTGAATGGTCACTTGAAGCATAAACATCAGCACGCTCACTAGAACACACTTCCACCCCTATTTCCAGAGGATAAAGGTGGGATGGAGCCCTTCATGGTATCCCTTGGAAATTCTTGTTCTCTGTTGCTCCTGGAAAGCTGTGTGTTAGAAGTTGTTTACTTCTGTTCTCCATCAGTTGTTGTGAAATTTTCTTAAACCATTCTGGTTTCCATTTGTTTGGCCTTGTTTATTCACTTCCACATGTATGTATTTATTAGATTCTTTTAAAATAGGCGGGGCTTTAACTGATAAAAGATAAGAAGATAGTTACAGTGCTTGGAAATAACTCGGTTATGCTAAGAAATATTAATAAGTGGGGTTTCGATTTAAGCCCAGGAAGAATGATAAGTTCAGAGTGTAAGAATGAGTGGCCAAGTTCTGTGCAGTAGCAGACAATTGCTTTATTTACAATTGCTATTTATCACATGAGGGTTTGCCCAGACTTTTAACAGTTACCTAAAAATTTTTCCCCCCTCTGGAATGTTCTTCTTTGGACACACTGACTTCTGTTTATTCACAATAGCAGCAGTTTGATGTCACTTCTGATAGTATCTACCCAGAGCAAGACTGATACTATTCTTGTACACATGAGTCTTGTTTCCCTATGAACAGCCGAGTTCCCCCCTGCCTTTAAAACTCCAGGACAAGTTCCCTGAGAATATTTCTTACCATGCAGTCCTTTGTGATGCCTTGTGCTGACCACCAAGTGTCACTCTTGCTCTTTTTGCTATTGAAAAAAAAAAAAATCTTTTTACTGATAAAAGGACATTTATTTTTTGTCCTAATCCTGATTGATAGATTCTAGTTCAAATTGTGAGTGGTTGCATCTTAACCAGCTTCCTTGTTTGATACCACTTTAGCAACTTAAGGTTAGTGGTCTGGGTCCTGCTGTTTGGTTTAATCGCATGAAGAGAAAATAATAAAATCTTGCAGAAATCACTCTGACAACATTCTGTGCAGATGATCATTCAGTCACTTGAAGATTCCTGTTGATAGAGGTGAAATCCTGGTTATTTATAAGAGCAGAACCATTTAATTTCAAAGGATAAAACATGATTGTAAACTCAGTTTTCTTACTTGTGTAAGGCCACTTACCAAGCAAAATATAGAATATTCTACTGAAAAAATGAATGGAGTGTGATATGGAGACATACTTTCCTAGAATCTGAGTGATGAAATCCTATAATGTGTGGCATTATCAGTTCAGTTGCTCAGTAGTTTCCAACTCTTTGTGACCCCATGGACTGCAGCATGCCAGGCCTCCCTGTCCACCACCAACTCCCGGAGCCTGCTCAAACTCATGTCTATTGAGTGGGAGGTGCCATCCAACCATCTCATTCTCTGTCATTCCCTTCTCCTCCTGCCTTCAATCTTCCCCGGCATCAGGGTCTTTTCCAGTGAGTCAGCTCTTCACATCAAGTGGCCAAAATATTGGAGCTTCAGCTTTAGCATCAGTCCTTCCAGTGAATATTCAGAACTGATTTCCTTTAGGATGGACTGGTTTGATCTTCTTGCAGCCCAAGGGACTCTGAAGAGTCTTTTCCAACACCATGGTTCAAAAGCATCAGTTCTTCAGCACTCAGCTTTCTTTATGGTTTAACTCTCACATCCATACATGACTACTGGAGAAACTGAAGGGATGGAGCCAAAGCAAAATCGATGCCCAGTTGTGGATGTGAGTGGTGATAGAACCAAGGTCCAATGTTGTAAAGAGCAATACTGCATAGGAACTTGGAATGTTAGGTCCATTAATCAAGGCAAATTGGAAGGGGTCAAACAGGAGATGGCAAGAGTGAACACCGACATTCTAGGAATCAGTGAAGTAAGATGGACTGGAATGGGTGAATTTAACTCAGATGACCATTATATATACTACTGTGGGCAGGAATCTCTTAGATGAAATGGAGTAGCCATCTTGATCAACAAAAGAGTCCAAAATGCAGTACTTGGATGCAATCTCAAAAACGACTGAATGATCTCTGTTCGTTTCCAAGGCAAACCATTCAATATCATGGTAATACAAGCCTATGTCCGAACCAGTTATGTTGAAGAAGCTGAAGTTGAACGGTTCTATGAAGACCTACAAGACCTTTTAGAACTAACACCCCAAAAAGATGTCCTTTTCATTATAGGGGACTGGAATTCAAAAGTAGGAAGTCAGGTAACACATGAAGTAACAGGCAAATTTGGCCTTGGAGTACAGAGTTAAGCAGGGCAAAGGTGGGTAGAGTTTTCGTTGCAAACACCCTCTTCCAACAACACAAGAGAAGACTCTACACATGGACATCACCAGATGGTCAACACTGAAATCAGATTGATTATATTCTTTGCAGCCAAAGATGGAGAAGCTCTACAGCTTCAGCAAAAACAAGACGGGGACCTGACTGTGGCTCAGATCATGAACTCCTTATTGCCAAATTCAGACTGAAATTGAAGAAAGTAGGGAAAACCACTAGACCATTGAGGTATGACCTAAATCAAACCCCTTATGATTATACAGTGGAAGTGACAAACAGATTTAAGGGACTAGATCTGACAGCCAGAGTGCCTGATGAACTATGGACATCATGACATTGTACAGGAGACAGGGATTAAGACCATCCTCAAGAAAAAGAAATGAAAAAAAGCAAAATGGCTGTCTGAAAAGGCCTTACAAATAGCTGTGAAAAGAAGAGAAGCAAAAAGCAAAGGAGAAAAGGAAAGATATTCCCATCTGAATGCAGAATTCCAAAGAATAGCAAGGAGAGATAAGAAAGCCCTCCTCAGTGATCAATGCAAAGAAACAGAGGAAAACAACAGAATGGGAGAGACTAGAGATCTCTTCAAGAAAATTAGAGATACCAAGGGAACATTTCATACCAAGATGGGCTTGATAAAGGACAGAAATGTTATGCACCTAACAGAAGCAGAAGATATTAAGAAGAGGTGGCAAGGATACACAGAAGAACTGTACAAAAAACATCTTCACAACTCAGATAATCATGATGGTGTGATCACTCACGCTCAGCTAGAGACAGACATGATGGAAGGTGGAGTCAAGTGGGCATTAGAAAGCATCACTATAAACAAACCTAGTGGAAGTGATGGAATTCCAGTTGAGCTATTTCAAATCCTAAAAGATGATGCTGTGAAAGTATTGCACTCAATAAACCAGCAAATTTGGAAAATTCAGCAATGGCCACAGGACTAGAAATGTCAGTTTACATTCCTATCCCAAAGAAAGGCAATGCCAAAGATTGCTCAAACTACCACACAGTTGTACTCATCTCACACGCTAGTAATGCTCAAAATTCTGCAAGCCAGACTTCAGCAATACATGAACCATGAACTTCCATATGTTCATGCTGGTTTTAGAAAACACAGAGGAACCAGAGATCAAGTTGCCAACATCTGCTAGATAATAAAAAAAACAGGAGAGTTCCAGAAAAACATCTAGTTCCACTTTCTTGACTATGCCAAAGCCTTTGACTGTGTGGATCACAATAAACTGTGGAAAATTCTGAAGGAGATGGGAATACCAGACCACCTGACTTGTCTCTTGAGAAACCTGTATGCAGGTCAGGAAGAAACAGTTAGAACTGGACATGGAACAACAGACTCGTTGAAAATAGGAAAAAGGAGTACGTCAAGGCTGTATATTGTCACCCTGCTTATTTAACTTCTATGCAGGATACATCATGAGAAACGCTGGGCTGGAAGAAGCACAAGTTGGAATCAAGGTTTCCAGGAGAAATATCAGTAACCTCAGACATGCAGACGACACCATTCTTATGGCAGAAAGTGAAGAGGAACTAAAAAGCCTCTTGCTGAAAGTGAAAGAGGAGAGTGAAAAAGTTGGCTTAAGGCTCCAAAAAGAAAAAAAGTTGGCTTAAGAAAACTAAGATCATGGCATCTGGTCCCATCACTTCATGGGAAATAGATGGGGAAACAGTGGAAACAGTGTCAGACTTTATTTTTGGGGGGCTCCAAAATCACTGCAGATGGTGATTGCAGCCATGAAATCAAAAGATGCTCTCCTTGGAAGCAAAGTTATGGCCAATCTGGATAGCATATTGAAAAGCAGAGACATAACTTTGCCAATGATGGTCCATCTAGTCAAGGTTATTGTTTTTCCAGTAGTCATGGATGGATGTGAGAGTTGGACAGCGAAAAAGGCTGAGCACAGAAGAATTGATGCTTTTGAACTGTGGTGTTGGAGAAGACTCTTGAGAGTCCCTTGGGCTTCAAGGAGATCTAACAAGTCCATCCTAAAGGAGATAAGTCCTGGATGTTCATTGGAAGGTCTGATGTTGAAGCTGAAACTGCAATACTTTGGCTACCTCATGTGAAGAGTTGACTCACTGGAAAAGACCCTGATGCTGGGAAGGATTGAGGGCAGGAGGAGAAGGGGAAGACATAGGATGAGATGGCTGGATGGCATCACTGACTTAATGGACATGGGTTTGGGTGGACTCCAGTAGTTGGTGATGAACAGGGAGGCCTGGTGTGCTGCTATTCATGCGGTCACAAAGAGTCAGACATGACTGAGCGAATGAACTGAACTGAACTGGAAAAACCACAGCTTTGACTAGACAGACCTTTGTTGGCAAAGTAATGTCTCTTCTTTTTAATATGCTGTCTAGGTTGGTCATGGCTTTTCAAGGAGCAAGCATATTTTAATTTCATGGCTGCAATCACCATCTGCACTGATTTTGGAGCCCAAGAAAATAAAATCTCTCACTGTTTCCATTGTTTTTTCCCCACTCTTTGCCATGAAGTGATAGGACCAAACACCATGATCTTCATTTTTTGAATGTTGAGTTTTAAGCCAGCTTTTTCACTATCCTCCTTCATCTTCATCAACAGGCTGTTTAGTTCCTCCTCAATTTCTGCCATAGGGTAGTGTCATCTGCATATCTGAGGTTATTGATATTTCTCCCAGCAATCTTGATTTCATCTAGCCTGTATCTTGTACTCAGCTAAATAAGCAAGGTGACAGTATATAGCCATGACTAGCTCCTTTCTTCATTTTGAACCAGTCCATTGTTCCACATCCAGTTCTAACTTTTGCTTTTTGACCTGCATACAGATCTTCTCAGGAGGCAGGTAAGGTGGTCTGGTATTCCCATCTTTTTAACAATTTTCTACAGTTTGTTTTGATTCACACAGAATTTCCGTGCTTTTTCTGTGATCCAGTGGATGTTGGCTATTTGATCTCTGGTTCCTCTGCATTTTCTAAATCCAGCTTGAACATCTGGAATTTCTCGGTTCATGTACTATTGAAGCCTAGATGAAACCATCTCATCCTCTGTCTTCCCATTCTCCTCCTACCTTCAATCTTTCCCAGCATCATGGTCTTTTCCAATGTCTGTTCTTCCCATTAGGTGGCCAAAGTATTGGAGCTTCAGCTTCAGCATCAGTCCTTCCAATGAATATTCAGGACAGATTTCATTCTTTTTTTTTTTTTTTTAATTTATTTATTTATTTATTTTTAATTATTGTTTTTGCCATACATTGTTATGATATCACCATGGGTTTACATATGCTTCCCCTCCGGGTCCCCCCTCCCTCCTCCCTCCCCCCCGGGAAATCTCGCTGCACCAGTCCCGAGCATCAATCCTGGGCTGGCGATTGATTAGACACATGACAATTAACATGCTTCAGTGCCCTTCTCCCATCTCATCCCACCCTTACCCTCGTCCACAAAGTCCACAAGTCTATTCTATACATCTGCGTTCCTTTTGTTGTCTCCCATGTTGGGTTCTCACTACTGTCTTTCTAAATTCCATATATATGTGTTAATATACTGTATTGTTGTTTTTGCTTCTGGCTTACTTCACTCTGGATAATGGGCTCCAGTTTCGTCCATCTGAGTAGAATTGCTTCAAATGAATTTTTTTTTAATGCTGAGTAATATTCCATTGTGTATATATACCACAGCTTTCTTATCCTGCAATTCCTATCAAGCTACCAGAGGTCTTCTTCAAAGAATTAGAACAAATAATTTCTCAATTTGTATGGAAATACAAAAAACCTCGTATAGCCAAAGCAATCTTGAGAAAGAAGAATGGAACTGGCGGAATCAACCTACCTGACTTTAGGCTATACTACAAATCCACAGTCATTAAGACAGTATGGTACTGGCACAAAGACAGAAACATAGATCAATGGAACAGAATAGAAAGCCCAGAGATAAATCCACGCATCTATGGACACCTTATCTTTGACAAAGGAGGCAAGAATATACAATGGAGAAAAGACAACCTCTTTAACAAGTGGTGCTGGGAAAACTGGACAGCCACTTGTAAAAGAATGAAACTAGATCACTTTCTAACACCATACACAAAGATAAACTCAAAATGGATTAAAGATCTAAGCATAAGACCAGAAACTATAAAACTCCTAGAGGATAACATAGGCAAAACACTCTCTGCTATAATCCAAAGCGGGATACTCCATGACCCACCTCCCAGAATATTGGAAATAAAAACACGAATAAACAAATGGGACCTAATTAAAATTAAAAGCTTTTGCACAACAAAGGAAACTATAAACAAGGTGAAAAGACAGCCTTCAGAATGGGAGAAAATAATAGCCAATGAAGCAACAGACAAACAATTAATCTCAAAAATTTACAAACAACTCCTGCAGCTCCATTCTAGAAAAATAAACAACCCAATTAAAAAGTGGGCCAAAGAACTTAACAGACATTTCTCCAAGGAAGATATAAAAATGGCTAACAAACACATGAAAAGATTTCATTCTTTAAAGTTTTACCTTATAGATATTTTAGAAGAGAGAAACCAATAAAATTGAATGTTGTAAGACAGATTTTCACAGTTGATATCTATGTTGATACCAACTTGATATCCATCTGGGCCCATAGGTGAGAATATATTTTTGATAAAATATAAAATATAAAAATTTTTTTGCTATTTTATTATTTATTTATTTATTTTAAAATTTTTTTTCTTGATTTTATTGTGTTGGTTTTGCCATACAATGACATGAAACCACCATGGGTTTACATATGCTCCCCCTCCAGAACCCCCCTCCTTCCTCCCTCCCGATTCCCTCCCGCTGGGACATCTCGGTGCACCAGCCCCGAGCATCAATCCTGGGCTGGCGATTGATTTCACATATGATAATTAACATCTTTCAATGCCATTCTCTCATATCATTCCACCCTTGCCCTCTTCCACAGAGTCCATGAGTCTGTTCTATACATCTGCGTTTATTGTTAAAATAAAAAAAATGTTTTATTTTTCTAGAGTTTACATTCCAAATTTCATGGTCCATAGAAATAAAGTGACATTCTGAGTCCCTATCAATGAGCTAATACCATTTCAATTTTTCTTACTTATCTTCTGATGCTCTGAAGCTCTTAAAGCAGGGCCAAAAGTCTCAGGAATGCAACCTGATTTAATATGATTCAGAGCTGTGATTGAGAGATTAGATTTTGTACTTGCTTACTGTACCCTCTGGTTCCTTAAAAGTTCCTCTTTATTTGGGCAAGCTGAGGTAAGTTGAAACAAAATGCTGGGATAAAAATGGGAGACTACACTCACTGGCACCCTCTCCTCTCAAATCTTACTCAGTAGGCACTGGTTTTTATTATTACATACACATCTCTTTCATGCTACACTAAAGAAGGATGAGCTTGGTGTAAGATGCTTGGAGCATAATGTTGTGATGGAAGCCATGCTGCATCATGAAATGAACATGGACTTTGAATTCCAATGGTTCTAGGAGTTGACTTCTAGTCTTGTGTTGTTGTGTATGTTAGTCACTCAGTCCTTTCTGACTCTTTGCAACCCCTTGACTGTAGCCCACCAGGCTCCACTGTCCATGGAATTCTCCAGGCAAGAATACTGGTGTGGGTTGCTGTTTCCTTCTCCAGGGGATCATTCTGACCTGAGGATCGAACCCAGATCTCCTATATTGCAGGCATATTCTTTACCATCTGAGCTATAGGTAAGTCCTGACTTCTGGTCCTGGAACATATTAACTGCATGACCTTAAGCAGGTATCTAAACCATGCCAAGACTTTATCTAATTTTAAAATTAACAAAAAAAATAATAGCACTAATTTTCCAGAGTAATAATTTCCAGGGTTATAATTAAAAGTAGTGTGTGTATGGTTTTTAGAGGAGCATTCAATAAAATATGTAAACAAGTGGATGATAATATTCTTTTGTTGTCTTTCTGAACTTGCTGTATTATATCTCCACCAAATAAAAAGGAAAAGGGAAAATTTTACATTGTCCTATGGAGTATGGACTAGCCTTCAGAGTCAGCAGTGGAATTCCAAATGCAGTGTTTGGTTGCAGTCTCAAAAACCACGGACTAATCTTGGTTCATTTCCAAGACAAATAATTCAATATTACAGTAGTCCAAGTCTATGTACCAACAAGTGATTCTGAAGAAGCAAAACCATCTCAAAGAAAAAGAAATGCAAGAGGGTAAAGTGGTGAAATGCAAGAGGGAAAAGTGGTTGTCTGAGGAAGCTTTACAAATTGCTGAGGAAAGCAGAGAAGTGAAAGGCAAAAGGGGAAACAGAAAGATATACTCAACTGAATGCAGAGTTCCAGAGCTCCAGAGAAGAGCAGCGAGAGATAAGAGGCACTTCTTAAATGGACAATGCAAAGAAACAGAGGAAAACAATAGCATGGGAAAGACTAGAGATGTCTTCAAGGAAACTGGAGATATCAGGGGTACATTTCATGCAAGGATGAGCACTACAAAGGACACAAATGGTAAAGACCTAACAGAAGCAGAAGAGATTTTTTTTTAAGTTGGCAAGAATGCACAGAAGAACTCTATAAGAAAGGTCTTAGTAACTCAGCTAACCACAATGATGTGGTCACTCACCCAGAGTTAGACATCCTGGAGTGTGAGGTCAAGTGGGCCTTAAGAAGCATTACTGTGTACAAAGCTAATGGAGGTGATGGAATTCATGCTGAGCTGTTTCAAATCCTAAAAGATTATGCTGTTAAACTGTGGCATTAATATACCAGCAAATCTGAAAAACTCAGCAGTGCCCACAGGACTGGAAAAGGTCAATTTTCATTAAATCCCAAGGAAGAGCAATACCAAAGGATGTTCAGACCACCATACAATTGTGCTCATTTCACATGCTAGCGAAGTTATGCTAAAAATCCTTCAAGCTAGGATTCAGTAATACATGAACTGAGAACTTCCAAATACACAAGCTGGATCTTAAAAAAGGCAGAGAAACCAGAGATCTAATTGCCAACATTCTTTGGATCATGGAGAAAGCAAGTTCAGTTCAGTTCAGTCACTCAGTCGTGTCCAACTCTTTGCGACCCCATAAACTGCAATATGAAAGGCCTCTCTGTCCATCACCAACTCCTGGGGTCCACAAAAATCCATGTCCATTGAGTTGGTGATGCCATCCAACCATCTCATCCCCTGTCGACCCCTTCTCTTCCTGCCCTCAATCTTTCCCAGCATCAGGTCTTTTCCAATGAGTCAGCTCTTCACATCAGGTGGCCAAAGTATTGGAGTTTCAGCTTCAACATCAGTCCTTCCAATGAACACTCAGGACTTATCTCCTTTAAGATGGACTGGTTGGATCTCCTTGCAGTCCAAGGGACTCTCAAGAGTCTTGAGAGTCCACAAGATGAGATGAAATGCAACACCACTGAGATGCAACACCACAGTTCAAAAGCATCAATTCTTTGGTTCTCAGCTTTCTTTATGGTCCAACTCTCACATCCATACATGACCGCTGGAAACATCATAGCCTTGACTAGACAGACCTTTGCTGACAAAGTAATGTCTCTGCTTTTCAATAAGCTGTCTAGGTTGGTCATAACTTTCCTTCCAAGGAATAAGCATCTTTTAATTTCATGGCTGCAATCACCATCTGCAGTGATCTTGGAGCCCAAAAATATAAAGTCTGACACTGTTTCCACTGTTTCCCCATCTATTTGCCATGAGGTGATGTGACCAGATGCCATGATCTTAGTTTTCTGAATGTTGAGCTTTAAGTCAAATTTTTCACTCTCCTCTTTCACTTTCATCAAGAAGCTCTTTAATTCTTCACTTTCTGCCATAAGGGTGGTGTCATCTACATATCTGAGGTTATTGATATTTCTCCTGGCAATCTTGATTCCAGCTTGTGCTTCCTCCAGCCCAGCGTTTCTCATGATGTACCCTGCATATCAGTTAAATAAGCAGGGTGACATTATATACAGCCTTGACGTATTCCTTTTCCTATTTGTTTCCTATTGTTCCATGTCCAACTGGAACTTCCTGTTGGACTGGAAGTTCATGGGTTTGGGTGGGCTCCTAACTGTTGCTTCCTGACCTGCATACAAGTTTCTCAAGAGGCAGTTCAGGTGGTCTGGTATTCCCATCTCTTTGAGAATTTTCCACAGTTTATTGTGATCCACACAGTCAAAGGCTTTGGTATAGTCAATAAAGCAGAAATAGATGTTTTTCTGGAACTCTCTTGCTTTTTCAATGATACAGCAGATATTGGCAATTTGATCTCTGATTCCTCTGCCTTTTCTAAAACCTGCTTGGATATCTGGAAGTTCACAGTATTGCTGAAGCCTGGCTTGGAGAATTTTAAGCATTACTTTACTAGCGTGTGAGATGAGTGCAATTGTGCAGTAGTTTGGGCATTCTTTGGCATTGCCTTTCTTTGGGACTGGAATGAAAACTGACCTTTTCCAGTCCTGAGAAAACAAAGGAGTTCCAGAAAAACATCTATTTCTTCCCCATTGACTAAAGCCTTTGATTGTGTGGATCACAACAAACTATGGAAAATTCTTAAAGAGATGGGAATACCATATCACCTTACCTGTCTCCTCAGAAACCTGTGTGCAGGTCAAAAAACAACAGTTGGATCTGGACATGGAATAACAGACTGGTTCAAAAGTGGGAAAGAAGTTCAACAAAGCTGTTTATTGTTACCCTGCTTATTTAACTTATATTCAGAGTATATCATGTGAAATATCAGACTGGGTGAATCACAAGCTGGAACCAAGATTGCTGGGAGAAATGCCAACAGCCACAAATATGTGGATAATGTCACTCTAATGTCAGAAAATGAAGGGTAACTAAAGAGCCTCTTGATGAGGCTGAAAGAGGAGAGTGAAAATTCAAACATCCAAATAACTAAGATCATGACGTCTGGTCCCATCACTTCATGGCAAATAAAAGGGGAAAAAGTGGAAACAGTGACATATTTCCTTTTCTTAGGCTCCAAAATCACTGTGGATAGTGACTACAGCCATGAATTAAAAGACTCTTGCTCCTTGGAAGGATAGCTATGATTAACTGATATAGTGTATTGAAAAACAACGATGCCTGTTTTCAGAGAAAGGTCTGTATAGGCAAAGCTATGGTTTTTCCAGTAGTCATGTATGGATGTGAGAGTTGGACCATAAAGAAGATTGAGTGCTGAAGAATTCATGGTTTCAAACTATGGTGCTGGAAAAGACTCTTGAGAGTTTGTTGGACTACAGGAGATCAAACCAGTCAATTGTAAAAGAAATCAACCCTGAATATTCATTGGACTGATGGTGAAGTTCTAAAACTTTTGCCACCTGATGGGAAGAGCTGACTTGTTAGAAAAAACCCTGATGTTGGGAGAGATAGAGACAAGAGGAGAAGAGGGAGGCAGAGCACGAGATGATTAGATAGCATCACCAACTCAATGGACATGAATTTGAGCACCTTCCAGCAGACAGTGAAGGACAGGAGAGCCTGGCATGCTGCAGTCCATGAGGTCACAAAGAGTCAGACACAACTTTGGGAGTGAACAACAATGACGAGGTAACTAATCTCTATCTGTAAAGTAAAATAAAGGAAGGTGGATCTCCTGAAATAGCAATTGTTAGTTGATGTGTTTATGTCTTTTTGCTGCTGTAACAAATAATTGTTTTAGTGACTTAAAACAGCACAATTTTTTAGTAACTCAAAGAAGATTTAATTTAGATGGCTCATGAACAGATCCTCAGAGTCACATTTCTGGATGATGTTTCTCATATGTCCAAGTATTATAATCTCCTGGAATAGAGGAGATGGGGAGCAAGGATCAGGGTAACCCATATCAAGCAGAAGAATCACAGTTACTTGGGTTATCACTGTAGAATGGAATAGACTGGAAAGTTAAATGTTGTCATCATAGCAATGAAGAGATTATAAAGATGATGGAATCATCAGCCTTCTTAATATGGTTCTGGTGAGCATACATAGGGAAACTTAGAGGCCAGAGGCTCCAGTGAACACACTTGGGAAACTGGAAGATCTCAATGATCGCTTTGAAAGAACGCCTTGTCTCCTAAAGTTTCAGGGTTCATCCTGTAATAGGACTATGGATCAACCCCAGGACAGATTATAGGGTTGCAGATGAAAGTCTTTGTAAGCCTTTTACACTAAGATAAAGTCCTAGGGAAGAAGTGGGACCCTGAAAAATAGGATAGAGACCTTTGAACTGACCTTGGCAAGATAAAAATGTCTTGAACTTCTCCTAAATTCCCTTTGACTACTGAGGGACTTCTATAAAAGCTTTTCAGTGACTACACTTTAGGCATTAGCCTCCCTAACTGATGGCAGTGCTCTTCAGCTGCAGTACCTATGACCTCTTACTATGTTCAGGGCAGTTACAAGTTTACATAAAAGGGCTAGAAGGATTAAATAGAAGGGTTACTTAGAGTTAAGATGGTTTATAGACCAAAAAGTCTTTAAAACCTCAGCAGTCCATATGAACAGGAGCCTGGGGAGTATGTTGTGGTGGATTCTAGGGTGTTGGAACAAGGGCGAGGGAGATGAGAAATACAGCTCAGATGGCCAGATGCATTGCTATGGGCTTACCACCAAAGAGCCAGGATCTGATGTGTTGGTTCAAGTGGAACCCTGAGAAACTTACCCTCTGCAGGCCTACCAAATCTAAGCATAATCTCAGTGATGGCCTAGATTTTAAAAAGTTGAAAAACTGAAATTTCCCTGAAACACTGGAGAGGTGTGAGTCTAAAGATTTGGGGAAATTGGAATGTTGGAATGCTCTATTATTTGCAACCCGCTAAGCCAGTCTTAACTGTATCCCCTGGTAAAACCTGAAGGACATTCTCTTCACTAGGAGATTAATTGCATGTGTCTTGGACAATAAAAGGACATTTTTAGTTTTTAAACATAAAATTTTATAACTATAAAACTTCCTTCCTGAGTCCTCTTGTAAAAGCTTCAAATAGTGTTTCTTAGAACATTTCTCAAAGCAAGCTATGAAAATAGTATTACAATGCATGGGAATTATTTAGAATAACAGATAGGACAAGATTTAGAATTGATGGTCATAAGTTATGATACAAGCCAGCAGTCTTATATAAAAATAAGATGTCATTATTGTAATGTTATCCTCAAAAATAGATCCTGGGTGATATCTTTTGACAGGATGAACTTCAACAGTTCAGATTCCAAAAGCCATATATATTTAGATTTGGTCACTATAAATGAAAAGATTACTGTGAAAGCTCTGCTCTCTTCTTTTTACTTATTATAAGAATGTTGAACAATTGTATATCAATTTACTTTCCAAAAGCAATTTTAATATATATTATTCATATGTTATATCACACCTTTGTTTGCATATGAATAAGCATATTGTTATAATTTAATGAATATTCATAATGGAAATCTTTATGCATCCATCACTCAGGTCAAGAAATAGTACACTGCTAGCATCCTGAGGCTCCTTGTTTGCACCTAATTGATTACAGTCATAACCCTTTCCTCAAAGTTAACCGCTGTCCTAAATTTACTTCCTATTATTTCAAGGTTTGCTAGTTATACATGCAGTATTTTGTTGTTCAGTCACTCACCCATGTCTGACTCTTTGCGGCCACAGGGACTGCAGCACACCAGAATTCTGTCTGCCATCTCCCATTTGCTCAGACTCATGTCCATTGAGCCAATGATGCCATCCAACCATCTCATCTTCCGTCATCCCCTTCTCTTCCTGCCCTCAACCTTTCCCAGCATCAGGGTCTTTCCAATGAGTCAGCTTTTCCCAGCAGGTGGCCAGAGTATTGCAGCTTCAGCATCTGTCTTTCCAATCAATATTCAGGGTTGATTTCCTTTAGGATGGTCTGGTTTGCTCTGCTTGCTGTCCAAGGGACTCTCAAGAGTCTTCTCCAGCACCACAGTTCAAAAGCATCCTTTCTAAAATTGATACAATTTTAGGCAGTCTAATTTAATTTTGTCTGATTTTTGCACTTTTTTCTCCACAATAGACATTTTAAAAATATCAAGCTAAGAAAGATTCCAAGTGTAGTAACTTAATGAAAGGGATACATCCCACAATTAAATAAATTTAAATGGGGACTTTAATTTTGTTAAGTACATATACATAACAAGTACTTAAATATATATTTTGGCTAAGTGGGAGAGTATTTTAAATTTTAGAAATACATACTAAGATATTTGCAGGTGTAGTGTCAAGATGTCATTCAGTTCAGTTCAGTTCAGTCGCTCAGTCATGTCTGACTCTTTGTGACCCCATGAACCACAGCACGCCAGGCCTCCCTGTCCATCACCAACTCCCGGAGTCTACCCAAACCCATGTCCATTGTGTCGATGATGCCATCCAGCCATCTCATCCTCTGTCATCCCCTTCTCCTCCTGTCCTCAATCTTTCCCAGCATCAGTGTCTTTTCAAATGAGTCAGCTCTTCACATCAGGTGGCTAAAGTATTGGAATTTCAGCTTCAACCTCAGTCCTTCCAATGAATACCCAGGACTGATCTTCTTTAAAATGGATTGGTTGGATCTCCTTGCAGTTCAAGGGGCTCTCAAGAGTCTTTTCCAACACCACAGTTCAAAAGCATCAATTCTTCTGCGCTCAGCTTTTTTTATAGTCCAACTCTCACATCCACAGATGTCATTAATTTACTATAAGATATTAGATAAATGAGTATAAATATATACTTCTATATTTTATATCATATATATATATGTATATATCTTTTATTATCACAGACCACAGTAGGGGAATAAAAGTTTTAGAGTAAATCATTGTCATCTTTGACAACAACTATTTTCTGCTTAAAACAGAGCCTCTGTTTTGCTACTGCATCCTCATGGAGACTGAGTGAATGGCTGTGGGGCATCAAATGAGTCTGTGACATCAGTTGTAAATTGGCATTATCTAATCCATTGATCCATAACATTGGACATGCACAGCAGAGTCTATTATAAAGTGAAAGTTTAATATAGGGACCAAGTCTGAGCAGATCTAGAAGACAAAGTAAACTGCATGATCGAGTGGCTCAGATTCCCATGGTGCCTGTCCCTCACACTTGGCTACCTTGCCCTCTGTCCACACCTGTGCCTCCCTGACAGGTTCCCTCTGTCTGGTGAAAGGAAGAAAGAAAAGCATGAGCCTGGTTACAGGTTTATCTTCCATATGCCAGAGCAAAACAGCCACTGTACTACCCTCTCACTTGGGGTAGGGTACAGTGGTGGAAGGAAATTCTCCCAGTGGGCAGAATTTAGGGTGGTGCATCTGTTAGCCACTTGGCATTCAAGGAGAGATAGTCTAAGGTGCAAATATACATTTACTCACAGATAGGAGCAAACACATTGACCTGCTACTCGTGGATAGGAACAAACCGGCCTACTGCCAAGAAAGATTTCTGGGGAAAAGAGAGATGGATGTTCTTCTCAAAGTGGCACAGAATATGAAGTTATTCATGTCAGGTAGATGTGTACCTGGTTGCCAGAAAAGACCTTCAATAATCAGGTGGAAGACAGGTCTGTCTAGATGTCAGCCTCTTTTCTCAGCCACCTTGCAACCTATCAAACTAGATTTGTATGCCACGTGGTCATAGCAGCTGGAAATGAGGCTATAGTAGATTTCCCCTTATCTGGCGACTGCTGTGCTAAATGTCTGGTCTTCTCAGACCAAACACTGATGATGGTCCTCTGTGGTACCATTTACCCAGAGGCAAGCTGACTACCTAGTTCAGATTAATTCTGCCCCACTGCTCCCATCATGTAGAGTACATCACTTTATCCTTATAGGGAAGATGCATAGTTCACAAGGAATTTGTCTTCTCTGCCTGTAAGTTTCTGATGGCATTACTGTTTGTGGAGTAACAGAATGCCTGCTTTATTCATGGCCATGGTATCCCATGCAACATCATCTTTGACCAGGGAATACATTTTATGGCAAAGGAAGTGAGGCTATTCTCGTGAAATGCATTGGATTTACCCTACCACCTTGTAGTACCTGGCTTAACAGAATGGTGAAGAGCCCAATAAAAACTCATTTTGGATGCCAGCTGAAATACAGTATCTTGGACAACTCAGGAGTTGACCTGTCAGATGAGATACTGGCCTTAAACTAAAAAGCCAGCATATGATGCTTTCTCCATAGTCAGAATGCATTGAGGCAAAGGAAGAAGTGGAAGTGGCCCCTTTCACTATTATCACCTGTAATTCACTTGATTTTTTTTAATCCCCATAAATGGTAAATTTGGAGGTCCAGTGCCCAAGGGGAGGAATGCTTTCATAAGGAAACATAGTCATAGTTCTGATGAACTGAAAAATGAGACTATCCCATGACCATTTTGGGCTTTTAATGCTGATGAACCAACAGACCGAGAAATGAGTCACTGTATGGGTTGGGGTAACTGACTGTAGTTTCATGGAGAAATTGTACCTCTGCTACAGAGTACGGACAAAGACGATTGTGTTTGGAACCTGACAGAATGACTAGAGTGTCTCTTAATACTCCATGGCCCAGTAGTAGAGGGCGGTGGAAAATCAGGGCAGTCTGATGAATGATAGTCATTGAGTACATTTCTTTCCTTAAAAAAACTGCCTTCAGACAAGGTCCTGATAGAAGTTGAGTGAAGCATGGCATGGACGATTAAAAAAATAAAAGGCAGTCATAATTACCAATTTAGGTGTTGACTCCTACCACAAAGGTAGGGACTATAATTATTTCTTTTCCCTTCCCCTCACCCTCTTGTCTTATACAAAGAACACTAGTAATACTAATATTTTAGATTTCAGATAGAAGTGTGACTAAATTCGCATCCCTTTGTGATAATATGGGAATTAAAGGAATAAACTTTTCACCCACTTGAAGAATAAGAACTGGCCAAGAAGGGGGAAGGGCTGGACTCTGCAATCTACTTGTCATTTGCCATTTCAGAACTGACTATCCTTCTCCACCCTTCTCCATGCCACAGAAAGCTGATCTATAAAAATTACATAAACAAAGCACTGCTTAACCTCTAGCTTCCAACTGAGTTTGACCAGTGGGAGACCAGTAAGTGAACTGAGAACTTCCAGGTGTTCAAGCTAGATTTAGAAAGGGCAGAGGAACCAGAGATCAAATTGCCATCTGTTGGATCACAGAGAAAGCAAGGCAATCCTGGAAAAACATCTACTTTGGCTTCATTGACTATGCTAAAGCCTTTGACTGTGTAGGTCACAACAAACTGTGGAAAATTCTTAAAGATATGGGAATACCAGACCAGCTTAGTGTCTCCTGAGAAACCTGCATACAGTCAATGATAAAGGAAATCAATCCTAAATATTCATTGGAAGAATTGATGCTGAAGCCCCAATACTTTGGCCACTTGATGCAAAGAACTGACTCACTGGAAAAAAACCCTGCTGCTGGGAAAGACTGAAGGTGAAATGAGAAGGAGGAGGCAGAGGATGAGATGGTTATTAGACAGCATCACTAACTCAATGGACATGAATCTGTACAAACTCTGGGAGACAGTGAAGAACAGAGAATCCTGGCATGCTGTAGTCCATGGAATCACAAAGCAATGGATGTAACTTAGCGTCTGCACAATAGCAAGGGCAAAGGAGAATCCCAGTTGGAGATAGGAGAAGAGGAAAGCAAGTTCATGGTATTTATTCCTCCAGCAGTTTCCATGCAGGAGGGAGCTATCTGGTTCCCTTTACTACTTTCCTCAATAGTCATTCTGCCTGCTTGTCTCTTTGTGAGTGCTAGTAATCTCTTTCTCTGCTAGGGATCTAGACTTGGCTGCAGTATCATTGGACAAACCATGTCATAATCCAGAGCATTCATGCTTTCCCTACACCCTGCCCTTGCCTTTGTAAAAGGCCATTTTATAAATCCTCCTCACATCATCCTAGTTTGGTGCCATCACCTTCTTGCTGGATTCCTACAATGGGTGATATTGGAGCATGTTTGTATACTGATGAGTATGATCTGGTAGAGAAGGGAAACTTGATGATGAAGAAGAGAACAAAGCTACTGGCAAGAGAGAAGCATGTAGATAAGCATGGAAGAGAAGCAGCGACAAGTTTGGCCTTACTAAGGAGCAGGGAGAATTTATCCATTGTAGCGGGGTAAGAGTGGCTTTCCAGGTGGCTCAGTGGTAAAGAATCTGCCTGCTAATACAAGAGTTGCAAGAGATGGGGGTTCCACCCTTGTGTCAGGAAGATCTCCTGGAGTAGGAAATGGCAGCCCACTCCAGTATTCTTGGCTGGAAAATTCCATGAACAGAGGAAACTGGTAGGCTACAGTTCATGGGGTTGTGAAGCATTGGACAAAACTGAGTGACAAAGCACAGCCACAGAAAAGGATGAAGGACAGCATTTGTGAGTAGAAGGGTAGGTAAGTTGATGGATTTGTTGCTAGGCAGGGTACAGTTGTCTTTTAGTTGTTTCTAATTTCTCAGTGAATTCATAAATCTTAAGTTCATTCACAAACTTCTCAAACAGGACAAAAAGCAAGCATTAACCATAAAGGAAAAGGAATAACTTAAACATCGTTAAAATTAGACTGGGAGAAAACTCTTTATATATATATATATATATATAAACTTAAGGATATATGTCTAGAATATATGAAATAAGAAAAAGACAAATGACTCTGAAAAATAGACAGAATTCTTGAACTGGTACTTGACAGAAAAGGATATTTAAATGGGTAAATACACACAGGAAAGTGCTCAATATTATTATTCTTCAAAGAAGTGAAAATTAAAATCACAGTGAAATACTGCTACACTCAAATAATGATGGCTAAAATTTAAAAATGAAAATTAATAAGTGTCAGCGGAGAGTTGAGCTCAAGCTGGTAGAGTTTAGCCAGTTGAACATTACAGAAGGCTAGAGGCAAGTGAATTCAAGATATGGACCAGAAAGTGATTGTAGCAACAGCAGGGAGTCTAAGCAAGTGAGGTGGGTCATGAGCACACGAGGAGGGTGATGGAGCGTGGACAGGTCAGTGGTGGGACTTCCCGCGCCTGATGAATGTTTGGAGTCTTAAATCTTCATCTCCTCATCTTGTCTCCACGAACTGCACCTCAGGGAGACAAGGTATTGAGTCAGTGTTTCCAGGATGTGTAGGAGGAGATATCCACAAAATGTTTTCTTGCCCTGGAGGATACTTCTGTTCCTGTTGAGTAGATGCATACCTTTGCAATGTCAGAGAGTCAGTGTAAAGACAACATCAATCTTATGTCTATGTAAGTTAAAGATACTCACTTTGCACAAAAGCAGCTGCACGGAGCTTCATCTCATGATGAAAATGCGACAAACTAATGGGAGGTGACTCTTGGAATGGTGAAACTGCCTTCAGGACTCATTCCCTAAAACATAAACATTCACCTGATGTTAAAAACTGAATGAATAATTTATATAATAAAGAAAGAGCTACTTTAATTATTGTTCTGAAGAGAGTCTCGTGGTTGTTAGACAAGCTGCCAGACTAACATATTGGCTTTTAAATTATTTCACCCATTCAGCCAGGAAAATGGTTTTATGTGGCTTTTTTCACCCTTGAATACAATAAAGAATGAAAGATAGCCAGCCTGGCTCATGAATACATAATGAACAGCGACTAGCAGAGATGGGTCTGGTACCGCCTCAAGGAGTAAATCAGCGATAAAGTATCCCCACGTTAATTTTCTGCTCAGGAAGGTGCCACAGTTGTGAGTCTGAGGTCACATATAAAGACTCGCATCCTTTGGGAAAGCTTGTGTCCTGGCAGCCCCCAGGGCAGGTGCAGACGCTGCTGTGTCATCATCTGTCCCCTGTGGACAGTAGGTGCCCTGGCTGCAATGTTTTGATTATTTTCTGATTTCTTGAGTTATTTTGCTCTCTACCTCTAAAAAATTGTGTGTCTGTGTGTGTTTAGCAGTGCTGCTGAAGTTCGTTTTCTGTATTTGCTTTGTTGTTAAGTCACTAAGCTGTGTCTGACTCTTTGTGACCCCATGGACTGTAGCCAGCCAGGCTTCTCTGTCTGTGGGATTTCCAGGCAAGAACACTGGAATGGGTGGCCATTTCCTTCTCCAGGGGATCTTCCTGACCCAGGGATCAAACCTGCATCTCCCACTGAGTCATGAGGGAAGTTCATCATCTCATATGAATGTAATTTTAAAGAAGAAAAAGTAAAAATATTTTTCTCCTTGTGATAAGTGCTCCTAGGATTAACTCTCAACACCTTCCCTACATACCATATAGCAGTGTTAACTGTAAGCATCATGTTGAACATTACCTCCCTAATAATTATTTATCTTATAATTGGAAGTTTGTACCTTCCTCTAACCTTTCTCTCCATACTCTCATGTTCTATGAGTTTGTTTGTTTGTTTGTTTGTTTTTTTGCAGATTTCACATATAAGTGTGGTCATACAGTATTTGTCTGTCTCTGTTGGCCTTACTTCACTTAACATAATGCCTTTAAATTTCATACATGCTGTCACAAATGGTAGGATTTCCTCATTTTTTATGGCTGAGTAATACTTCATTTTATGTATGTATCACAACTTCTTCATCCATTCATCCATCCATGGCCACTTAGTGTTGTTTCCATTTGTTGGATATGCTACATAATGCTGCTATGAATATGGGGATGTAGATATCTTTTCAAATTATTTGTTTTTTTTTTTCCTTTGGATGCATTCCCAGAAGTGGAAGTATTTACTAAGTCATATGATAGTTCTATTTTTACTTTTTTGAGGAATATCCATACTGTTTTCTCTAGTGGATCCACCAATTTACATTCCCAATCAAAGTACACAAGGGTTCCCTTTTCTATACCTCCTTCCTAGGATTTGTTATCTCTTGTCTTTTTAATGATGGCCATTCTAACACATGTTAGGTGATAGGTCACTGTGGTTTTATAAATTGTAAGGTTCACGTGCTGTGCTGTGCTTAGTCACTCAGTCATGTCTGACTCTTTGCAACCTCATGGACTGCAGCCCGCCAGGCTCCTCTGTCTATGGGGATTCTTCAGACAAGAATACTGGAGTGGGTTGCCATGCCCTTCTCCAGGGGATCTTCCCAACCCAGGGATCGAACTCAGGTCTTCCGCATTGCAGGCAGATTCTTTACCATCTGAGTCACTCATTATACGTTATTCAGCAATACAAAATTAATACAAAGATATTTTCAACCATATATGTTTTCAGAGAGCATTCTACCCCATACCATATTTTGAAGGAAGCACTAAAGAAAGTAATCCATTTGAGTCAAAACAGAAATCTCAAGACAGAAGCGAGCAAACATAGGGTCAATAGGGATGAGCACTGAGCCTTTCATTATAGGTGATGTAAGATAAAGGTTAATATAAGTGTTACTGAGTTAGCCTGCTCTGTACAAGTCTAAATTATCTCAGCAAAATCCAGGGAATGAAAGGGATTGGTGGTGGGGTATCAGCCTCTCTTCTTAAATGTTCACTTGGTCAGTGAGGGTAGGAATAGGAGAGCAGAGGAAAAAGTCACCCAAGACTTTAGCTGAGGAGGTAGAATGAAGAGAGTTCACTCAACCAGCATAAGTGAGGAAAGGAGAAAAGAAGGAACAACTAAGCTTATTAAATAGTAAAGCTAAGATGGAGGAAAGAAACCCGTGTATATATTGGCTGTTGTGATAAATGAGAAGCGCTGAGTCCCCCATCAAAAGACAGTCAGATTAGGTTAAAAATACAGTACTTCTTTTATCTGTAATACATTTAAAACAAAATGATACAGAAGTGTAAGATTAAACAAAGATATATAAAACAAATGCATACTCAGAGAAAACAGAAACAAACCTGATGTCATAAAAGGACCTTCAAACCCAAAGGCATTTAGTGAGACAAAGAGGGATGTTATGTGGTGATAAAAGTTACAGTCCACAAAGAATATGAAATGACCACAAACCTGAATCATCAAATAAGAACTGTTAAGTGTATAAAGCAAAAGTTCTTCAAAATACAAAGATGTGAAGATGGAAACAAAATGATATCTCTTAATAAATGTCCATTTGAATTTAATGAATCAAAGAGATGAAGAATTTAAATTTTACAAAAAAGATATATATCTACATGTTTATAATTATTGAAGAGATAAGAACATAGGACAGATGTGGGACTTTGCCCAGCAAAATAAAATATACTTTACTTTTCATGCTCATGTTTCATGCTGATTCTTTTAGACTAATTGTGTACTTGGACAAATAAAGCTTAATAAATTTTAAAATTTAGAAATTTTACAGACTCTATTATTTAAACATAATTCTGTAAAACCAACCATCAGATTTTTAACTATGTGAAAAGTAAAAATTCACTGTTAAAATCTCTGTATCAAAGAGGAAATCAAAGCTGAAGTCAAATATTATCTATAAATTTTCAAAAAGTAAAAAAAAAATCTTTCAACTAAGACTAGTAGAACATAACTACAGTTAAACACAGATGAAATTTTCTGGCCTTAAAACATTTATATTAACTGGAAAGGAGAGACTGAAAATAAGCTAATAGATTATCTAATGATTAAACATCTTTCCACTCCTGGGATAGCACAACTTTATCATAATGCATTTTTTATGTTGTTTCTTTGCTTAACTAATATTTTGTTTAGAATATTTATATATATATTTTATTAAATGTGATCAATTTTCATTTTTATAGTATGTCACATTTTTATATCAGATTTATACTTGTCTTATAAAATGAGTGGGATTGTATTCTTTCTTTTTCCCCTTGTTAAAAGTGTAAGCTTGTTATTATTATTTCTCTAACTATTTCTTTTAACTATAGTGTTTAGTAGCACTTGAGCAAAAAGCTATGTAGGTTAGATGCTGTCTTTGTGGGAAAATATTTACTACTGATTCAATTTCTCAAGCAATTAATTATTTTTTAATTTTCTTCTTAAATCAGTTTGGAAATTTACATTTTTCTGGGAATGTGTGCATTTCATTTATATCTTTAATGTGTTCATATAAAGTTGTTCATAATATGCTCTTATCTTTTAAATCTGTGTTCCAGCTAGAGTTCTCTCTCCCCTTTCCTTACTAATATTGTCTATTTATATCTCCTTTTTTCTTGACTAATCTTGACAAATAATTTTTAAACTAGACTTTTCAAAGCACAGACTTTGATTTTGTTGATCCTTTCTATTATATGCTAGTATTTCATTTTATTTACTTCTGATATTATCATTTCACATCTACATCATTTGTGTTTTTTGTATCTTCTTTTTCTAATTATGTGAAATGTTAGAAAAAGGCATCACTTCTAGTATAAGCAATGATAGGTATAATTTTCATCTGAGCATCACCCTATTTGTAACTGCATCTACAGCCCAGAGTACTTTTTAACGTTATGCTGTATTTGCACTTTCTTCCTCTCTCCCCTCAGCCATACAGACAGTCTTGTACACATACATATATCTGTATACACAGAACACTCAATTTCTTATGGTTCAATCATAATATGTAAAGATATATCATATCTTCAGTCATAGAAAATTTTTAATTTTGTATTGACATTAGTCAAATTTCTAAGAGTGAATCCAAAAGTCTGTTTAATTGGGTGTGAGTGTATATGTCCTTCTATAATGATTGCACAGTGATAAAATGTTTTTTTTCTGCTTGCCCTGGTTTTATTTTGTTGTTGGAATTGATACATTGTTTTACTAATTTGAATTTTAGATCAGTTTCTGATTTTACAAAGGAATATTTCACAACATTCAACATTCACATCTTCTTTGCTTTGCATTCCCTCTAATGGTAGCCTGTAGTAAATAATTCAAACAGTGGAAAAACCAAGCGACTTTTATTGGGTATTTTTTAAAAAAATGTAATGTTCCAATATCCTAGCCAGATTAACACTACTTCACAGAATCATGTATCAACATTGCCAATTTAAGGACATATTTTGCTAGCAAAAGTTATTTTTTTAAATGCGGCTTTAAGGATTTGGGTGGCGTATATTATGTATATACATTTCTTCCTTAATTTCATTTGCAAGAATGACTCATTGATGGCAACAGACAGGACCACAGAGACACACTTCCAACATGGTAGTGTAACACGCAGGACGAATCACATAGTGGGGACTTCTCCCTTCCATACCCCAGGCGCCTGCTAGTGTTTCCCGACCTTGCCTGCCGTGGGTGGATTCCTTTGAGTCTATTTTGTAGCAAAACAGTAATATAATTTCTTATAAACATCTGAAGCTAACATATGCCAGTTCTATTTCCTTAAATAATAACATAATCCTGACATCTCTGTGCTGATTAAACCCTAAGCCTCAGAGCAGACTTATACTTCTCCAAATTTTCTCAGTTTCTTAACTGATTTTCGTGGAATTTGACATTTGGGAAAACGTTCACATCCTCCTGGAAATGCTGCAGAATAACTGCTCTGTGGATACACTGCCTTTGTGTTTACCACGCTGTACATTCTGTCCCTTCTACGGGTCTGGCCTTCCTCCTGGGGTCATTTTTCCTTTGTCGTGGGGCTTCTTTTCTCTAGTGAGAGACTGCCGACAATGAAAATGTCTTTATTCAAGCTCGTTCTTTCCCCGCCCCCTCCCACCCAAGTTTTGCCAAATAGTATGTATTTAATTTTTTTTCTTGATTTTGGGGACCAAGTTTCAGTATTTCTGTGGGATTTTTTTGGGAGGAGGTGGGGCTTGAATGATAATGTTAATAGGTATTCAATTCTAGTGTGATGGTTACCTTTTAAAAAAATATTTATTTTTAGTTGTGCGGCGTCTTCACTGTGCGCGGGCTTTCTCCCAGCTGCAGTGAGGATGGAGCGGGCTACCCTCCAGTTGCAGCCTGCGGGCTTCTCGCTGCTGTGGCCTCTCCCCTTGGGGCGCACAGGCTGCAGGGCACGTGAGCCTCAGTAGCTGCAGCAGTGGGCTCAGTAACTGGCTCCGGGCTGTCCGGCCCAGGCTCACAAGCTGTGGAGCTCGGGCTTTATCGCTCCACGGCGTGTGAGCTCTTCCTGGATCAGGGATGGAACCCACCTGTCCCGCATCGTCAGGACTCTTTACCACTGAGCTACCTGGCAAGTCTGATGGCTGCTTTTCTGTCACCATTTTAAAGCCATTATTTTCTCAGGTCTTGCATTGCTTTCTTGGGAAGTCAACTCCTCTAAGTGTTGATTTCTCTGGGTAGACAGTAACCTGCCCAGGGTTAGACAGAGTGGAGGTTACAGCACAGCTGTAGCTGATTAAAAGAATCTGTTGACCTTGGGTCAGGTCCCAGAAAAATGAAAAGGTCCCATTTATCTTTGAGTTTGACCTCATTGTAAAGAGCAAATAGTAGAAGCCCAGAAGTTTGAATTCACTATTATACAGAAAATTCAGAGAGTGTTATTATTTAATGAAATAGAACTAACAAATGTTAGCTTCAGATGTTTATAAGAAATTATATTACTGTTTCCCTATAATATAGGTACTTATTACATATGTTAGAGAAGGGTTTTCATTCTTTTTTATTTTAAAATTCTGTGTTCTTTACTTCTTTAATCAGAGTACATAAAAAAGAACTTGAATAAATTTTCTATTAAAATTAAAGAAAATACATGGCGGATTTATTAATTAAATTAATAAATTAACTTATATTAAATTAATTAATCTTAAATTTTCATGTAAATTATCTTGGAAAATGAAGATTCAAAGTCTACTGGGTTTAATATGATACTGTATCATAATAGATCTAGGAATGGCTCCAAAAAGTGAATTCAGTTATCAAAATACAAGTTCGCCAACAAGCTAATAAAACTTAACCTTGTCAAAGCAATTTCTCTAAGTATAAATTAAGTATCTACTGACGCACTACTTTAATCAACTGTCAAAGACTACATTTTGGAGGAAACACTCACAGAACTGTAAATTAATAACATTTCCTGTGTCACTGCAGCGTGTGTTAGCCTCACTGTAAACATACTGCATTTCAAAAAAAAAAAAAAATCAGTGCTGTCTAGAAAGTATACTTTTTATATGTGTTAGTATTTGATAGTCTGCAAAACATCATTTACACTATACTATATTTTTCCTGTTTACTAGGAAAGAGTATTTATCTCTTTCGGAAAGGATGAAAAATGTAGTTTTATTTCACCATCTATTCATTTTTGAGGAGAATATATTTTCTGTGTGTGTGGTAAGTTTAGTATTTATTTGCAGGATTGGCTAAGTATCTAAAATGAAAATTATTGGTATGATGAGTGTTTTCTCTTTTTAAGATATGGGTGATTTTGAGGTACAAAAGTATCAGAAGTATTACTACTTGTATGACTGTGGAAACAGAATCAAGTTGTCCTAAAATAATGAAATGGAGTGTAATAGCATTAATTGTTATGGTCCAGACATACTTATTCATTTTTAAACTAGGTGTTGTGAACCTACCTTACCTGCATTAGGTACATGGCAGACATGGCAAATAATAAGAGAATCCCTACCCTCGTAAAGTTTGTAGCTTATCAGGGAAGACGAATAATGAACAAGTATTAACTGCTACACTTTGTACAGGTATATCATCTAGAGCTGGTATTAAAGTTTCCAAATAATTCAGATTCTACAAAATCACTTAATCAGTTCAGTTCAGTCACTCAGTCATGTCTGACTCTTTGCAACCCCATGAACCGTAGCACGCCAGGCCTCCCTGTCCATCACCAATTCCCAGAGTCCACCCAAGCTGATGTCCATTGAGTCAGTGATGCCATCCAGCCATCTCATCCTCTGTCGTCCCCTTCTCCTCCTGCCCCCAATCCTTCCCAGCATCAGAGTCTTTTCAAATGTGTCAGCTCTTTGCATGAAGTGGCCAAAGTACTGGAGTTTCACCTTCAACATCAGTCCTTCCAATGAACACCCAGGACTGATCTCCTTTAGGATGGACTGGTTGGATCTCCTTGCAGTCCAAGGGACTCTCAAGGGTCTTCTCCAATACCACAGTTTAAAAGCATCAATTCTTCGGTGCTCAGCTTTGTTTATAGTCCAACTCTCACATCCATACATGACCACTGGAAAAACCATAGCCTTGACTAGATAGACCGTTGTTGGTAAAGTAATATCTCTGCTTTTCAATATGCTATCTAGGTTGGTCATAACTTTCCTTCCAATGAGTAAATGTCTTTTGATTTCATGGCTGCAATCACCATCTGCAGTGATTTTGGAGCCCCCAAAAAGATAAAGTCTGACACTTTTTCCACTGTTTCCCCATCTATTTTCCATGAAGTGATGGGACCAGATGCCATGATCTTAGTTTTCTGAATGCTGAATTTTAAGCCAACTTTTTCACTCCTCTTTTGCTTTCATCAAGAAGCTTTTTAGTTTCTCTTCACTTTCTACCATAAGGGTGGTATCATAATAAACCAGCATTTATTGGGACAAGCTAAGTTATGATGAGTTAACAATAACCAGAACAACAAATGTTTCTCAGTGACTTGAAACAGCAAATTTGTATTTCTCACTTAAGCTAGACACCCACAGTTGGTTGGCAAAAGGCATCAGTTCAGTTTAGTTTGATGGAGGCAAAACCATCCTATAATGCTTCTATTTCAACTGGGGTTATTTAGGGTGCAATTTAGTAGAGGGAGAGAGAGCTAGAAATTTCTTGCACTGGCAAGTAAATGCTTCTGCCCCAAAGGGACATATGTTATCTTCACTCACACTTCACATAGCCACATAATTTCATGGGATGGACTGCGCTCAGTGGACCCTTAACAAGCGAGATAATCTCAAATTCTCAATCAATCATGGCATTAAGATCAAAGTCCAGGATCTCTGAATGATACAAAGTATTGTTCATATCAAAAGATGTATAGCAGTTGACAGATTCAACTGTGGTGACTATTGATTCTAAGAATTCTGAAATAAAAACACAAGTTACCTCCCCTGACCTCATGCCACGTACACAATATACAATGGTGGGATTAAAAAGAGATAACAGTAATAAACAACCTCATTTGTGATGAGAAAAAATGAAAGACACACAGTAGTGTTTCTTTGTACCTTTTCTCCAGTCCACTGGCATATATGGCCAGGGCCACATACTCTAGGAGTGAGGACTGCTCATTAATAAGGCCCTAGAAATACTCTTAGGAAGAGATCCTTTGCTCATTGTTGTCTATGGCCCTTGGCTCTGTCCTAAAAGTGACATTTTCTTGAGCATCTTTATAGGTTACCATTTGAATTGGGAAGTTGTGGTTCATGAATTAGGTTTTCAGAGGTGAAATTAACATAATGTTTAATGAGACTGAATTAATTTGGCTGGGAATTGGCAGGACTTGAATCACTAACTGGTTTACTCAGTTAATTTGAAGTTGTCCTTCCAACCAAACGTGGATATAACACTTGTATCATTCATTTAGTCAACAAACATTTACTGAGAGCCCACATTGTATTGGTTGCCATTCTAAGATGCATTAGTGATCAAAATAGGCAAAGATTCCTATCCTTGTAAAACCTGTATCCTATGTACAAGGAAAGTGTCAGTCACTCAATTGAAAGGTAATGGTTCCTCTCTCATCACTTCAGTTCAGTTGCTCAGTCGTGTCTGACTCCTTGCAACCCCATGGAATGCAAAGCACCAGGCTTCTGTGTCCATCATCAATTCCTGGACTTTGCTCAAACTCATGTCCATCAAATCAGTAATGCCATCCAACAATCTCATAGTCTGTCATCCCCTTCTCCTCCTGGCTTCAATATTTCCCAGCATCAGAGTCTTTTCCAATGAGTCAATTCTATGCATCAGGTGGCCCAAGTATTGGAGTTTCAGCTTCAACATCAGTCCTTCCAAGGAATATTCAGGACTGATCTCCTTCAGGATGGACTGGTTGGATCTCCTTGCAGTCCAAGGGACTCTCAAGAGTCCAACACCACAGTGCAAAAGCATCAATTCTTCAGTGCTCAGCTTTCTTTATAGTCCAACTCTCACATCCATACATGACCACTGGAAAAACCATAGCTTTGACTAGATGGACCTTTGTCAGCAATGTCTCCACTTTTTAATATGCTCTTTAAGTTCGTCATAGCTTTTCTTCCAAGGAGCAAGTGTCTAATTTCATGGCTGCAGTCACCATCTGCAGTGATTTTGGAATCCCCCAAAATAAAGTCTCTCACTGTTTCTGTTATTTCCTCATCTATTTGCCATGAAGTGATGGGACCAGATGCAATGATCTTAGTTTTCTGAATGCTGAGTTTTAAGCCAACTTTTTCACTCTCCTTTTTCACTTTCATCAAGAGGCTCTTCAGTTCTTCTTCACTTTCTGAAGAGGTGGTGTTATCTGCATATCTGAGGTTATTGATGTTTCTCCCGGCAATCTTGATTCCAGCTTGTGCTTCATCCAGCCCCGCATTTTGCATGATGTACTCTGCATGTAAGTTAAATAAGCAGGGTAACTATATACAGCCTTGACATACTTCTTCCCTGATTTGGAACCAGTCTGTTGTTCCATGTCTAGTTCTAACTGCTGCTTCTTGACCTGCATACTGATTTCATAGGCGGCAGGTAAGGTGGCTGGTATTCCCATCTCTTGAAGAATCTTCCACAGTTTGTTCTGACCCACATAATTGAAGGCTTTTGCATAGTCAATGAAGCAGAAGTAGATGTTTTTCTGGAACTCTCTTCCTTTCTCGATGATCCAGTGGATGTTGGCAATTTGCTCTCTGGCTCCGCTGCCTTTTCTAAATCCAGTTTGAATATCTGGAAGTTCACAGTTCACGTACTGTTGAAGCCTGGCTTGGAGAATTTTGAGCATTACTTTGCTAGCATGTGAGATGAGTGCAATTGTGCGATAATTTGAACATTCTTTGGCATTGCCTTTCTTTGGGATTGGAATGAAAACTGACCTTTTCCAGGCCTGTGGCCACTACTGAGTTTTCCAAATTTGCTGGCATATTGAGTGCAGCACTTTCACAGCATCATCTTTTAGGATTTAAATAGCTCACTGGGAATTCCATCACCTCCACTAGCTTTGTTCATAGTGATGCTTCCTAAGGCCCACTTGACTTTCCATTCCAGGATGTCTGGCTCTAAGTGAGTGATCACATCATTGTGATTATCTGGGTCATGAAGATCTTTTTTGTACAGCTCTTCTGTGTATTCTTGCTACCTCTTCTTAATATCTTCTGCTTCTGTTAGGTCCATACCATTTCTGTCCTTTATTGTGTCCATCGTTGAATGAAATGTTCCCTTAGTATCTCTAATTTTCTTGAAGAGATCGCTAGTCTTTCTCATTCTATTATTTTCCTCTATTTCTTTGCATTGATTGCTGAGGAAGGCTTTCTTATCTCTCCTTGCTGTTCTTTGGAACTCTGCACTCAGATGTGTATGTCTTTCCTTTTCTCCTTTGCCTTTAGCTACTTTTCTTTTCTCAGCTATTTGTAAGGTCTCCTCAGACAACCATTTTGTCTTTTTGCATTTCTTATTCTTGGGGATGATCCTGATCACTGACTCCTGTACAATGTTTTGAACCTCAAACCACTGTTCTTCAGGCACTCTGTGTATCAGATATAATCTCTTGAATCTGTTTGTCACTTCCACTGTTTAATTGTAAGGGATTTAGGTCTTACCTGAATGCGCTAGTGGTTTCCCCTACTTTGTTCAATTTCAGTCTGAATTTGGTAATAAGGAGTTCATGATCTGAGCCACAGTCAGCTCCCAGTCTTGTTTCTGCTGCCTATATAGAGCTTCTCCATCTTTGGCTGCAAAGAATGTAATCAAACTGATTTCGGTGTTGACCATCTGGTGATGTCCATGTGTAGAGTCTTCTCTTGTGTTGTTTGAAGAGGGTGTTTGCTATGACCAGTGCATTGTCTTGACAAAACTCTGTTAGCTTTTGCCCTGCTTCATTCTATACTCCAAGGCCAAATTTGCCTGTTACTCCAGGTGTTTCTTGATTTCCTACTTTTGCATTCCAGTCCCCTATAATGAAAAGGACATCTTTTTTGGGTGTTAGTTCTAAAAGGTCTTGTAGGTCTTCATAGAACCATTCAACTTCAGCTTCTTCAGCATTACTGGTTGGGGCATAGATTTGGATTACTGTTATATTGAATGGTTTGCCTTGGAAATAAACAGAGGTCATTCTGCCATTTTTGAGATTGTGCCCAGGTACTGCATTTTGGACTCTTTTGTTGACCATGATGGCTACTCCATTTCTTCTAAGGAATTTTTTGCCCACTGTAGTAGATATAATGGTCATCTGAGATAAATTCACCCATTCCAGACCATTTTAGTTCACTGATTCCTCTCTCATAATTTTCTCTTTTTCCTCTTCCTGGCTATTCCAAGAATCTTGAGTAAGCTAGCTGATCAAGAGCATAATATTAATACTTTGATTGGCTAGTTGACCCATGTTCAAACATTGTGCCTAATTATGAATAACAACTTTTTTATAACTTAAAAACATTTAGTGCTTTTTAGATATTCAATACATATTAATAAGTACATGCTAAATCACTTTAGTCGTGTCTGACTCTTTGTGACCCCATGAATTGTAGCCCACCAGGTAACTCTGTCCATGAAATTTTTCAGGCAAGGATACTGGAGTCAGTTACCATTTACTTCTCTAGGGAATCTTCCTCATCTAGGGATTGAACCCAGGTCTCCTGCAGTGCAAGTAGACTCTCAACCATCTGAACCACCAGTGAAGCCATGTACAGGGAGGACTCAGGGTAGGTGTGGATAATTCATGTAAAACAGTTTGCATAGGTTTTCCGGAAAGAAAATTCCCCACCTGATAGATAAAAAATTTTGATTAGCTCCCCTTGCCTTTCTGACAAACAGTATTTCTGTCCTGGTAAGCACCCCTTCCCTCTGGGTGCCCTGCTCTCAGTTGATACTACACACATCAGATTTGTAAGTATACTGGAAACCATCTGGTCCAAATGTCTTATTCTGCAGACGTGACAGTTGAGGGCTGGAAATTTAAAGAAGCTTTGTTTACGTCTTCAGAGTGACTGACTGCCTTTGTCAGATGTAAGATTAATTTTAACAGATTTCACCTGAAAAGCAGATGAAAATAAGATAAACTCTTTCTTTGGCTTCCCTTCCCCCTACCTCAGTGCATGATGTTCCAATACTTGAGTCTTACAATTTTGTTTATTTGTGGTATATCTCTACATGGAAGACATTAGCACTTATACCAGTAAGAAAGGGCTGTGTTGAAAGCAATAGTAAACACCAACACAGCAGTGACTTAAAACAGACTCTGACTTCTCTCTCCTATGAAAGACATGCAGAGATAGGCCGCTCAAGGGTGGTGAGCCAGCAATCCGCATGTTTCAGATCCTTCTTGCTCAGCTCTCCACCATCCCTGGAGCGTGGCCCTTGTCCTCATGTCCAGGTTGGCTTGTGTGTCCATCATATCTGTATTTTAGATAGCAGGATTTTGGAAAGAGAAGAAAGAGGTGAAATATGAATGTTACTGAGTCTGTGTCAGTCAGGTGTGGTCAGAAAAGCAGGACTGTAAGAGCGAAGTAGAATAGGGGATTTATTTGAGGCACTTGACCTTCCAAACTGTGGCTATGGGTTAAACTGTTTCTGTTCTGCTGTGCTGGTTTTGTGTATGGCTGCCGAGCCTGAGGATAGCAGGGCAGCCCATCTGACAGACGGACGTGTTCACGGTCAGTTTTATGAGTCACCTTGGTAAGGCTGCCACGTTCAGTCAGGCAGCCAGGTGCTGTGTAGGGATTTTGTATTTGTGACGGAAGTCTATAATCAGTTTAACTAAGGAAGATTATCCTTGGTAATCTGAGTAGGACTGATTTAATCTGTCAAAAGGCAGAATGGAGGCTGCCCAGAAGAAATTCCACCTTTGGACTGCAGCTTCCCCTCATGCCTGCGAAGTACAGCCTGCCCTTTCTGATGGTCTGCCTAACACTCTTTGGAGTTAACCTAGCCGGCTTTCAGTGCAAGCCAGTTCCACGTAATGACTTTCTTAATTTGTTCTGGTTCTGTTTCTGTTCTGGTTCCTGCTGGTTCTGTTTCTCTGGCAGAACCCTGATGGCACAGACCTGGAGTGGGAGAAACAAGGATGCCCTGGAACCCACGAGGATGAAGTAGAACGTGCATTCGTCTTTAACTGCCTCCAAGCCTCCAGCTGTAATGAGGCTGGTGAAAAGCTGGCTCCCTTTGTCACGCAGCTAACCCACCTTGTCCAGGAGCTAGAGAAGCAGCAGGATCCAGCAGGGAGGGGACTGCGGCAGGCCCAGCTGCCCTGTCATGCTGACAGGACGAGCCCGCAGATCTGTGACAAGGTGCGCCAGCTGCAAGGGCACGGACTTTCCTGTGACCTTCCGAGGACAGCTGTGGCTGCACTTCTGCCTCCCTGACCTCGTGGGGGTTGCTCCCGTGCCTATCCCAGTCCAGGACCAAACTAGAGGGGGGGGCCTGGAAAACACTGCTCCAGTTTAGCTAGGCTGACACAGTACAAAGCCACTACCACCAAGGTATCTCTGGGGAGATTTCTTGGAAGCTCCCAGATGCCGATTTATTTTACAGCTCCTTGGCCGGACTGTGCAGAGCGTATTTGGCTGTATGTCTCAAAATGACAGGTTCTCTTCTTTTGAAAGGGAGGATGAACTTGGGGTGGCTAACTAATCCTTTCAGTCAGAAGACTACTCTTGACAGGATGCAGTTCCTACCTTCTGAAGCCTAATTTTTAGGAGGGGAAATAATATATTGTACAAACTTGTGTGTTAAGCTTCGTAAACAGAAATACTTCCCTTTCATCAGTTCAGTTCAGTTCAGTCCAGTCCAGTCATTCAGTCGTGTCCGACTCTTTGCGACCCCATGGACTGCAGCACCCCAGGCTTCCCTGTCCATCACCATCTCCGGGAGATGGCTCACATGTCCATAGTGTCGGTGATGCCATCCAACTATCTCATCCTCTATCATCCCCTTCTCCTCCTGCCATCAGTCTTTCCTAGCATCAGGGTCTTTAACACTGAGTCAATTCTTTGCATGAAGTGGCCAAAGTATTGGAGTTTCAGCATCAGTCATTCCAATGAATATTCAGGACTTCTCCTTCATGGTCCCTTGGAAAACTTCATGGGGTGTTTTTGTGTTAAAAAACAAAAAACAACCCTTTCATATATAAAGTATTATTCCCAGGACAGCAGTGAAGCACTATAAGTGGGTGATTCTTTACCCTCAGTGTCAGAGGGTATCTTCTATAGATTAGCAAACAGGACTTCTTAAAAGCCTTGAGGGGATGCTTTCTTTCTCAGGAAGAAGAAAATGCAGGGTCAGTGACCAGGGACTTCAGTAAATGCAATGCCTTTGGGGATTTGCTTTAGTTCAATGCAAAGGAAATCATGGATTTACATAGATAAAATGCCTCTTTGTGTGTACAAATTCAACCAGATCAACTCCAGTTCATATCGTTTGTAATGTCTATGGAGCTTTACCACAGGCCAGGCACTGGTGTAAGCATTGTAAGGAGATTAGCACTCGAAATCTCACTAGAACCTCAGGGAGTATTTACTATCACTATTATTCATATTTTACAGATAAGGAAGTGCAACACACAAGTAAAGTAAATTCAACAAGAGCATATAAACAGTGGAGGTGAACTCAAGATGTGATACTCTGGAGCCCTTCTTTTACATTTCCCCGATTCACTCCTGGGTCCTGACTCATCCCAGAAATAAGACATCCAGTGCCCTCTCTATTCTAACTAAGGCAGGAAAGTGAATACAGGGAAAAGTGTTTCAATAAAAACAAAGACTTAAAGCAAGAGTTTTCCCTCAGCCTACAGATAACTGCAAAATTAATTTTATGTCCTATTTTAGGATCGTTCTGATTAAATACCGTGAAGTAAATAGTAACCTCTTCCTATTTTGGGATCAGTTTTAAAGGAAAAACCCTGAAATTGACAGGGAAGAAGAGGTGAGGCTGGATAGGCTTAGCACCCCCTGTCAGACCTGGAGCAGTGCCCTGTGATGGGTTCCATGCTCCCCCACACCTGGTGGACAGACAGAACCCTCCTGGTTAAGGTCTGTGACGGCAGATGTTGGATGCTCCTCTGCAGCACCCAGCAGTCCTTTGGGGAGTTGCACAGCCCTGGGGGCTCAAGAGCTGTTTCCGAAAGGAGTACTTAAAAGAAAGGGCTTGGGAGGCAGGCTTCAGTTTAGGGCCATGCAGACTGAGCCCTGTGCTCCATGTTATGTTAAAGGTAGGGCTCAGAGCAGCAGATGCTGTTTTCTCCCGTGTCACCAGTATCCACTGGGGCCAGGAAGCCATACACGACTCCATAACTGGCTTGTTTATTTATGGGGGCAGGGGTGTCATTATGGGATTTGACACAGAAACTAGCCAGAGGCGTGTATTATGCTGACAGCCCTGGTAAGCAGGCAATCATATAGCAGAGGATATGATTCTTCATTGCCCTTGAAGTCACTCTGGACCTGTTGTGACCATGTGACTGACAGATTAAAAACCCAGACAGACTGAGTGTTGCAGAAAATATGAAATGAGCCTGAAGCCTGTAAATCCATGGAGGAATCTTTATATTTTTTTCTAGGCAGCTGATAACAAAAGGCCCCGGCATGCAAAACTGCCTGCCTGCAGTTCACCTGTCTCAAAATCCTCTTGGCTTTCTTAAAGAAAGAAAGAAATGGAAATGTGTGAAGATGTACTGAACAGTAGCAATTAAGATCCCGAAGGCTAGAGCCATTTCTGCCATTCACAGAATTCATGGAAACAGCCTGTCCGTGGAAGGCTCTCCCAGCCCCAAGGCTGAGCGCCGCGTGGTGAGCTCCCCGCGGCTGCTGGAAGCGAGCTATAAATAGAGCGGGGCGGGGAGCGCCCTGCGCTGGGGGCGGGCGGGAGATCCCCGGCTCCCCGCTCCGCGCTCCCCGCTCCCTCCCGCCGCCCGCGCGCTCCGGGCCGGGGAAGCCTGCGCGGCGCGCCGGCCGCCTTAACCCTCGCCACTCCGGGCGGCTCCTGGCAGCTGCGGCGGGGAGGGCGGGATGCGAACCGGCTGGGCCGGGAGACGCAGACCCGCTTCGCACCTGGGCCCGGCAAGCCTCCACGGGTCTGTGCCCCCTTCTCTCTCCCGTCGAGCTCTGGTTAACCCTGGAAATCCGGCCTTGAAATACACCAGAGGGCATTTCTTCCCAGACCTGAAGTGGGGCGGCCGAAATCCACACCTTTGAAAGCCCTCCCACATTTGGCTCGGGGAGTCGTGTTGGCTGTCGGGTCTCGGCGTGGCGCGCCCTCCCCCGCGCTGCCCTGGACCGCTCCTGTCCTCGGGAGGGAACTGTCGGGCGAGCTGTGTGTGTGCGCGCGCGCGTGTGTCATTTTCGGCGCGTGCACACCCCTCGGTAGGCTCAAGGTCGGCAATACCCTGAGCGTTCCCGGGCCCCGCCGTCCGGCTCGGCCCTGCCGGCCAGGGGCGGAGAGAGAGGGAGTCCCCCGTCCCGGCAGGGCGTTCTGCGGGCGGCTTCAGCGTCCAGCAAGGTCGGTCCCGAGGCCGGGCCGGGCGCGGGGAGCCGGGCGCCCCGAGGGTGGACCCCGAGCAGCCGCCGGCGGGCCGCCGGGCGCGCCGGGACTCCCCCGGGGGTGCCCGGGGGCCCCGCCGAGGAGGAGCGGGGAGGCGCGCGGGGCTCTCCCAGGCGGCGAGCCGTCCCGGAATTTGAAACCCGGAGAGGCAGCTGGTTCCTGGCCAGGACTCCTGATTTCTTCTCAGATGGAAACAGTTTCTCCAGGTGAACCTGCTGGAATTCTCAACGGAGTCTCACTGGGGTTTAGCCTCCTGGTACATTTAACCGAGGCCGCCTTTATCCCCGTGAGAGGAGGACGGTGCCAAATGGAGCGGGGCTCTCGGCTGCAGAACGCGGTAAGCTGGAGACGAAGGTGACATTGCCTCGGGGTGGGATGGGGGTGAGGGGCACAGATTTAATGGGACCCTCCTCTCCCAGCCAAGATGGTGCAAGGAAGTTTGCCTGGGCCTTTCACTCCCGTTCACTCTCCCCAGGCCTTCTCTGCTTTATCTTTTCTCTACCCCCACTCATACGTTAAAAAGAAACATTCCCCTGGGTGGGTGGGTGGTGGAGAGACTCCATTATGTTCTTATTTTCGGCATGTTCAGGTTCTGTGCTAGTCACAGATGCCACAGTGCGACCTGAAATTTCCTTCTCTTCCACCTCTCCTCCCTTCTCCCTTGACTGAGTTCCCTGCTCCCCCCCCCCCCTGATGCAGCCTACCTTTCTTTCTTTATCATCCTCCTAAGTTTTCCTTTTCTCTCTTCAAAAATTTGAACCATAAGGGAGGGAGGGAGGCGGGAATGTTGTGACTCTGTAATGTAGTGCTGGGGTGATAGAGTGATGGGTTGATGGTTTAGGAAGCATTTATTCATCAAGCATTGTTGACCACTCACTCTGCGCACTTCTTCCTGTATTCAAGGACCAGACCATCTTCTCAAGAATAAACTGCCCCCAACTTTCCCCAGGGCACCTCTGCTTTCCTTTAGGCTGCAGGAGTGGACATCTGCAGGACCAGGAGCCTTAGAACATGAGGAAGAAGAAGGAGTGTCTTAGATCCAGGCTGGTTGGGTGCCTCTGTGCTCTCACTCTTTGGAGTCCTGATAATTAATCACACATTAATCATGTTAACCATTTATCAAGCACCCACTTTGTTTATGGTATTGTTCTAAGAACTTTACAAGTAGTCACTCATTTAAACCTCATAACAACTACATGAAGTAATGACTACTGTTATTTTTTACACATGAGATAGGAACAGAAGATTTAAATAATTTGTTCATGATCACAAAACTGTTAAGTGGGGGAGTTGCAATTGGCACTCAGAACATCAGACTCTGGACCACAGCTCTTAATCTGTTATATATCTGTGTCATTAGATATTCGTCCATCTATCTGAGATTGATGAATGAACAAGGCGACCGAAATCCTTGGAGTTTGTATTTTAGTTAAGGGAAACTGACAATATATTCAGCAGATAGACTGGATAACTTCAGGGAGTGGTAGATGCCACAAAGAAAAGAGAACAGAGTTTGTACTAGGGAGTGGCGACTGTCATGTGGAGAGTGGAGAGGGACATTCTCTTTGTGGCGGGAACTTTCAGGCTGAGACCTAAAAGCACTGAGGAAAGGAAGTACAAATAGCTAGTGAATGTGTACTAGTTATTACCTTTAGGAATTATGGGAATGCAAATCGAAGTCACATTGAGTATCCCTTTGCACCCATTTGGTTGGCCTCAAACTAAGAAGTTTGAAAATATCAAGTGATTGAAGAGGATGTAGATCCACAGGACCTTCCAACATTGCTGATGGGAGTGTAAACTGGAATAATGACTTTGGGAGATGTTTGGCATTGTGCCCTAATTTGAACATTTGTACATCCGTGATCCAGCTGTTCAACTCAATCCTAGATTTGTATCTATTAAAAACTCTTGGGTTTGTTCAACAGGAGACATGTATATGAACATTAGTAACAGTCTGGGTATCAATAACAAAAGTCTGGAGAGAACTCCAATGCCCATCACCAAGCAACAGATAAAAACAGTGTAACATTTTCACAAAGAGGAATGTTATACAGCAGTCAAAATGAATTAACTGAGTGACACATAACAGTATGATTGAATACAGACTATGTAATATTAAGTGAAAACTGGCTGAAAGAGTACATGCAGCAAGACAATCTCATAGTGTTGAAAATTAATGAAAACCCCTACCACTTAGGAATATATGTAGATGCATATACATAAATAGGACATTTATATAAATGGGAAAGCAAGAGAATAAGATGCTGAGATTTGTACTTGTGGTGACCTTAGATGGGGAGAAGCCGGATGACCACGTGGTTCCTTAGAAGTGAGTCAGTGGCAGGGTCTCACCTGAGTTCTGACTGGTAGGGCCAGGTCTGCTTATTACATTGTTAAAAATAACTCATAAATAATGAAAGGTGACAGGCCATGCATGGAACTAATGCAAGTATGTGGTGAATTAGCATTAAGACTAACTGTGTTCTGTGTACTCTGATCCAGGGTGGAAAGGTAGGAAAGAACAGAAGTAGACACCTCAGTCTGGCAAAGGGAGGCTGCTGTTTCTCAGAATGAGGAAGGTAGCCAGAGTCAGGGTTGGCCAGCAGATCAGAGAGGTGGTCTGGAACCAGATCTTGCAGAGCCTTGTAGGTCAGGCTAAAGATTGAAGGGTTTTAAGCAGAGAGTGAAATAAAATTGGATTTAAGGTTTTCAAAGGCGCCTCTGTGGCTATGTGGAGAACTGACGATGGGAAGGGCACTTGAGAGGCCACTGCAGTAAGAAAGCAGAGGAGATGGTGGCATGGGTGCAGCTATCTTTCTGCACGTTACTTACTGCATCGGGCACCAGTGTGGAGGTCAAGTGGAGGTCAAAATCTAGTTCTTGCTCCCTTGTCAGGAAGTGTCCTGTCACAGGGCTTTGAAGGCCTGGAGGAAGGGCACCTTTTTGAGATTTGCCTTAAGGGCTCTGTGGGTCAGGAGCAGCCCAGGGGAATCAGTGCCATGAGAATGGGCTTGAAGAGAAGGAGATGGATGCGGAATGTATGTTGGAGGCAGAATGGACAGGGCCTATTGATGGGTTAGAGATGGGTGTTAGGGAAAGAGAGGAGTCAAAAGTAACACCTGCATTTTTTTTTTGACTGTGAGGGTATTGATACTGTTTACAGCGAATGGAAGAAAATCATATTTTAAGTATATTAATTTTGAAATTCTGTTAGACAGTCAGATGTACATGTCAGGTAGGGAGTTGGTTTGAGTGTGAACCTTGAAGGAGAATCTGGGGCAAGAGACTTAAGTGTGGAAAGTATAAGCCTGTAGATGGTATAGTCCAAATTCCTTCACTTAAGTAGTCACTGTCAGATTGTGAATTCCTTGAGGGCAGAGGAATTTTGTCTTTTTAACCCTCAGAGGAGGGTAAAGTAGAATAGGTTATCAATAAATATTGGTTGAATAGATACCAGAAGGATGCATTAACAGTGCAGATGTGGAGAAATCGAGGGACCATGGAGGAAGTGTCCGAGATGACTAGACCCTACCAGCATCCAAAAGTTGAGGCTGTGTCCTTTACAGTTCTGCCAGAGGCTGAAGCAAGCCTAATGGAGATGCCAACTTTTTAGAAAGATGTGCTTCAGGATCTTGGAGCCATTGTTCCATGTGGTACCCAGAGCTATTCAGAGCAGCCCCCAATGGCACAGACTAGAGAGGGAAGGAAAAGGATGGCTGGAAGAGCCCTGAGGGTCGGGAGGCTGATACAGAAGCACAGAGCTGGCCCAGGCACTCAGCCTGGCAAGAGATGGGGCAGGGACAGGTGAAATCAGCAAGAGGCAAGAGGACCCAGGGGCTGAACCAAGAGAAAGGCAAGGGAGTTGTTACAAGTAGAGCCTTGGGTTTGGTGTCAAGCCCAGTGTATGTTACAGGCGTGTTGATGATCGCCAGCTAACTACCTTGGGCTGGCCGCAATCTTCTCATATGCCCCAGGTCCACAAGACCTCAAGCTATGCTGTCCTTTGAGGCCTTCCGATCTCTGATACCCCATTGCATCGTTTTGCAGAGCCTCTTGAGCAGCCCTGGCCCCCACGATACCCTCCGAAGCCAGGCTTGAGCTGACCTCCTGACTCCGTTTGTGCCTGACAAGGTTCTCCCATGCCACCATTCCATCACTCTGCTGCCATCTGGTTCCCCAGCCACCACCCTTGCACACTGCAGTTCACATCCCTTTACTTACCTGTCTCCTTCCTTTTGGCGATGCCCTTGTGTCTGTTCACTTGTGTCTCTCTGGTGCAAGCACAGAGACTGTGAAAAGAAGGAGGGAGGAGGAAGAAGTCCCCTTTTTGTTTGGCTTTAAGATGATCAGGATGAGACCATCCCCTTCTCACTAATGATAAACACATAAAGTCCTCTCTTTCCTTGGACAGCTGGATACAGTATTGCTTAAGAATGTAAACTTTGGAATGAAATCAACTGGAATTCATTTCGGGCTCTTAACGCAAACAGCTGGGGAGGTCAGTTCTCAAAGACTCAGTTTTTTTCATCTGTCAAATGCAGAAAATAAAAAAACCTCCCTTATATTGTCATTGTGAGTTTTAAAGAAGATAGTGATGTGAAGCTTCTAAGCACAGTGCCCGGCATAAGATAGAGACACTGTAAAGTTTAGATATTGGGCTTCCCTGATAGCTCCACTGGTAAAGAATCTGCCTGCAATGCAGGAGACCCCAGTTCAGTTCCTGGGTTGGGAAGATCCACTGGAGAAGAGATAGGCTACCAATTCCAGTATTGTGGGGCTTCTTTGGTGGCTCAGCTGGTAAAGAGAATTCCATGGACTGTATGGTCCTTGAGGTCACAAGGAATCGGATAGGACTGAGTGACTTTCACAGTTTAGATATTCTTATTTTCTAAGATGTTTAATTGTCAATGCTTCCTGTATTGACCCAGAGAAGGCAATGGCACCCCATTCCAGTACTCTTGCCTGGAAAATACCATGGACAGAGGAGCCTGGTAGGCTGCCATCTATGGGGTCACACAGAGTCGGACACGACTGAAGCGACTTAGCAGTAGCAGCAGTCTGTATTGACCAACTTCAAGGAAATGCTTCCAATTCTGAGAATCTAGGCTCCTTATCCAGAGGCGCCTGTGCTCTGGCAGTGAGGTAGTAGGCATTTTTGGCAAAGGAAACATTCCCTGAGCGTGTGGGCATTTGCTGTCTCATTCCTCACATTATGCCATGTAGTATTCCACTGTACATAATTCTTGGCGAGCCAGGAGTCTGAATAACAGTGAGGATTCAGAATTTATTCATTCAGCATTTCATAAACTGTGATTGACTGTCTTACTATGTAAATGGAGATGCAGTGATGCCTAAGACACAGCCCCTGCTTTCAAGGAAATCACAGTCTAGTTAGGAAGGCAGACAAATAAACCAACAATGACAATTCACATATTCATAGGATTACTTCTGGACCAGACCTCTGCACCCCCACTTCTGCCCAGCCCTGGCAAGAATGGTGTGAACGTAGTAATGTTACCGATCTGGGTCCTTGGACTCTTTAGTCAATAGAAATTAAGAAGAGGTCAGATGAGAATTTTAAGCAAGGCTTTATTGGGGTTCATGCTGCAGCACAGGGAATGAAAACAAGTAACAGGTATCCTTGCTTGCTCCCCAGGAGGGCTGGTTCCTAAAGTGGGGTGAGGGTAGGGCAGGTCCATGGCTGCGCTGGACGGGTGACTTCGGTGGCCTGCCCACACCCTTGGTGGTGCTTTGTGCAGGCATCATGCCCAGTGTGCTGTTTTGGTTCCTCACACCTCAGAAGTGGCAGTTGGTTTGTGGCATTTGTACCTTACTATTTGTGATTTTCTCTGACTGCACAAGCCACAGTTATTTTTAGTCTCTTACAGTTTCTTTGTTTTCTGTTGCTGGAGAAGCCCTTTGTCCAGATGCAAGCAGGTAAAGTATCCCAGGTCCCAGGTCCCAGGCTGTCTTAGTAATAGTGATGGTATTTGCAGATATATTTACAATGTACAAATCAGGTTCGGGCTTCCCTGATAGCGCAGTTGGTATAGATTCCATCTGCAAAGCAGGAGATCCCAGTTCAGTTCCTGGGTTGGGAAGATCCCCTGGAGAAGGGAAAGGCTACCCATTCCAGTGTTCTGGCCTGGAGAATCTCATGGACTGAATAGTCAGTGGGGTCGCAAAGAGTCAGACATGACTGAGTGACTTTCACTTTCACAAATCAGGTTCACTTTGAATTCTTTCATTTGATTTTCGTAGCAACTGTATAAGGTAGGTAGTGATTACTACTCACTTTATGAATGCAATCTAAGACTCCATCAAACAGTTGTGTTTACAGTTGTGACAAGCTGTCTTGGGCCATGATCTGTCCTTCCAGCCTCTCCTGTTGTCCCCATGTAGGGGTCTGTCGTGTTCATCACTCTTGTGGACTGGCGTTTAGTTATGATTCTGAATTTTTCTCCTTGGGTTTGATGGCCAAGTTTAGCTTCCCTGTTGGGACCTGTGCTCTCTATAGACTTACACTGATGACTGATCCTACTCAGCTAGCTTTGTGCCACCCTTCTCATCTCTAGGACTCCATCGTGGTTCTGGCCACTGGCCAAGAGACAAAGCCCAGGGGAGGGTTGTAACAGCATTCCTGAGAAAGAGAGAGGCACTGTGTTCATTAACTGTGCTTTTGCAATGGGGAAGTGGAGGAAGTGACAGAAAAATCTTTTCATTTCCCGGTTCCACAGGGCTGTGATTCAGTCAGTTGTATTCCTGGATGTTTCTCCTAAAAAGGGAAGGAGTATAGGAGTCACTTGAACCTCTTTAAAGATGGAATAACTTATTTACACTTTCTCAGAGATGTTTCACTGCACTTAGTCATTTATGAAATTCGTAGGAGTCTTCCGATACAGATTACATCATTGATTGAAGTCTGCTTATGGTTATTTACACAAATAATTTTATGTGTTTAGATTTACTTTGAGAAAGTTAATCTCACAGACTGGTCCTGTGACTGTAACACGGAAGAGTGAATTTGTTGCTGAGAAAATGCATTTTTCAAATCTATTGTGTTTTTCATCTTTGTGAATGATGTTATTCGGTGTTTGTGCTGCCCACAGAATGTGTGGGTGGGGCATCTCAGACACCTCCTGCCAGGCCTGCAGTGCAGCAAGAGGATGGTTTAGCCTGTAGCAGTTCAGAAATACTGAAGGAGCAATCTCCTCCCCAGATCTCTAACCAGGATAACTTGGATTAGATTATTTCATGGGGAGCTGGAGGGGGTATTGGTTAACTGGTCATTTTTTAAAAAATTAAAATATGACGTTTGTAAAACACATGATAAATAAAAGCCATAATTTATCAAAGGTGAGTTTTCAAAAGGGATTTTAAAATTCCATTTGCTTCATTGTATTGAGGATCAAGCTATATGTTAATTGACTGGTAAAGAAATACTACTAAAATTGTTGTTCTGCATTCAGGGAGACTGGTCTGACTTTGTAAAAGGTCTGAACCACAGTGTGAGTGCTTTATGAAATATCTTTGTTATACTTTCAGTTCATGCGATAGTAGTACCAGCAGAGCGTTTTGGATGAGAGCTTCCTCATGTGCAGGTAAAATTCATAAGGACTTGTTAAAATCAGTTGAATATAAACAGGTGAGTCCTTCAACAAATTTCCTTTTGTTTCAAAGTGGTTAACATTTTAGGGTGTTAATTTGCTCAGCAGAACTTGTCATTGTTCCTAAATAACTTCACTTCAAGATAATTCAACAGAGCCTACGTTCTAAATTACAGAAACCTAAATGATTTTTACTGTGAATTCAAATTGAAAACCAAGCATCCAGTCCCAGATAAGGTTGGTTTTCTGCTTCACTTTACGGGAAAGATTTTTTTCCTTTCTAGTTGGTGAAAAAATTACCGCCTGATTTGTAACTGACGGTTTTGATGTGTTCTAGAAGAGAAGAGCATTGGCAACTCCAGACAGCTGTGCTCAGCACACCCCCTCATTCCAGACCCCAGTCTCTATTGTTAATGTAGACAATTTCTATACAGCCCCTCAGATAAATGGCTGGCAAAAACTGTGCCCAGAATGTGATTATCATGTATATGGTCTGAAGATAGTGGCTGCCCTTGGTGAAGGCATCTCTGGCAAATTAGCATTGAATCTTTCTGGTTTGCTTTTTATAATTTTATTGAAAAATAGAGACTGAGCTTGCCTCATGTGGAATGGTAACGATAGATGGAGATGAAAGCATGACAAGCCAGACCAGTGCTTCTCAAATTCCTGTTTTTCAAAACACAGATTTCTAGGCCCTCATCTCAGATACTGTCTGTTAGGATTTGACCAGATCCCGTTTCTAACAAGCTCTCGGGATGCAAATGCTTGCAGGTTCATGGACCACGCTTCAAGCAGCACTGGCTGACGTCATTAATTTCCAGGAAGCATAGGTGTTAACACTGGGAATGCACTTCAGAAGCAAAACTCACAAGGACATGACTCGTCCTGCAGAGGGAGGGAAGGCAGTGCTATTGTGACCAGCTGTCCAGTTGGGCCCCAACTGTCTTGGTTTTGAAACTGAAAGTCTTAATCTTTCAGGCCAACTAGAAGATTGGTCATCTTCCAAGGCAGACTGGGCTGGTGTATCATGGCAGCTTTGTGGGACTTTGAAGTGAGGGGTATTTGGCTTAAATTTTAAACCCAGGAAAAGCCAAAGCATGCTGGGAATTGACATGTAATCACATGCAACTAAGGATTGCCAGTCAGCATCTTCAGCTTTTCTAAATCTCGTACAAGTTGTAGTGGATTGTAGTGCTTCTAAACTTGTGTGCATGTTGGAATCACCTGGGGAACTTAAAAAAAAAAGAACGGGATACCTGTGTTCTACCCTCTCCTGCATTGTGGATTAATTGGTTTAAGATGTGAACTGGGTGCTTCTAGGTTCGAAAGGTCCTCAGGTGATCCCAATCCACAGGCCAGTGGGGGAATCACTGTGGTTCAATTCAATTCAGTCACTCAGTTGTGTCCAACTCTTTGTGACCCCACAATCTGCAGCACCCCAGGCCTTCCTGTCCAACACCAACTTCCGGAGCCCACCCAAACTCATGTCCATTGAGTCTGATGCCATCCAACCATCTCATCCTCTGTCATCCCCTTCTCCTCCTGCCCTCAATTTTTCCCTTTTCCAATGAGTCAGCTCTTTGCATCAGGTGGCCAAAGTATTGGAGTTTCAGCTTCAACATCAGTCCTTCCAATGAATACCCAGGAATGATCTCCTTTAGGATAGACGTGTTGGATCTCTTTGCCATCCAAGGGACTCTCAAGAGTCTTCTCCAACACCACAGCTCAAAAGCATCAATTCTTCGGTGCTCAGCTTTCTTTATGGTCCAACTCTCACATCCATACATGACCACTGGAAAAACCATAGCCTTGACTAGACGGACCTTTGTTGGCAAAGTAGTGTCTCTGCTTTTTAATATGCTATCTAGATTGGTCATACCTTTTCTTCCAAGGAGTAAGCATCTTTTCATGGTTGTAGTCACCATCTGCAATAATTTTAGAGCCCAAAAACATAAATCCTCTCACTGTTTCCACTGTTTCCCCATCTATTTGTCATGAAGTGATGGGGCCAGATGCCATGATCTTAGTTTTCTGAATGTTGAGCTTTAAGCTCATCCTGGCAATGGTCGTGATCCCTGTCTCCTGTACAGTGTCACGAACCTCTGTCCATAGTTCATCAGGTACTCGATCAGATCTAGTCCCTTAAGTCTATTTGTCACTGTGGTAGAGTCTCCAAGATGGCTGCCAGCAACACCCCTCCTTTCTGCTCGCTTGCTGGTTGTCAGGAGGTAGGTCACTTTTCTGTCTTTTGACTTGCTTTGAACAGTGGAGTTTAATGACAGTGAAGTCTGGGGCTTGTAGCCCAGTAGCACTGGGTTCCTCTCTCTTGGCCACCAGCCTCCTTGTGAGAGGTCTGTCTGTCCTGAGTTTGCTGTGAGGAGGCCCCGGCTTGCCTTGGGGAGAGCGAGCTGCTGCATGAAGGAGCTGGGCACACATGAGAGGGGCTTTCTTCTAGTCTGCTCCCCTAACAGCTAAATTTGGCCAAGTGAGTGACCCCAGTTGGTGTCACCAGGGTTTTGGAACTGTGCCGGCAAGCCCCCCACCCCCAATCTTTGCGTTCAGTCATTTCATTTTGGGTGATTGGTTTTGGAATAATATATAGGTGAAGCACAAGTGTATTTCTTGTACATATTGGTAATAATAATACAAAGGAGACATTTCGGAAGGTTCTGTGTGAATGAGGAATGACATTTTTTGTCATCCCGATCAAAGTACGATGCAAACTGAAACCACATTGCTGAATATTTGAAGGGGAAATAAAAATTACTGTGTTAATCAAATTATTAGCCATAGTGACAAAGATTTCACTGTTGTTATCCTAGTAGCTTCAACCGTGCCTTCTCTTAGGTTTTCTGAAAAGCAGAGCCCAAGGCAATGCTTAGAGTGCTATCAGTTGTTCTGGGCTGTGCAACCCAGAGGATGAGGGTGGTGAGCCACAAGAGTGTGTGATGTGATTCTGTGCAATGCTGTGTATATTGCCACACCAGCTGTGGTTTAAAAACGGAGCTGTGCTAAGATACACTGTGTCACTCTGCACTGTCTTAGTGACTGGGCTTCCCTGGAAGCATTGCACAACGGAACAAAACCTTCCTGTAGTGCGTGGAAGAGAAAAAGAAAGAGGAACTTAGCTTCCCAGCTCCTCCTAATTTCATTTCTCACTGATGAAATTTTACTCCCCAGGAAGTTAATTCTCTGTATTCCTGCCTCTCTGTGGCTGCTCAGGAATCCGGGCACCATGTCACACAGTACATTATTTTTCCTAGGTCTAAAAGTGGAGGTGCCCTGCTTGTATGTGGATGAGATGCTCGCTGAGAGAGAGAGAGAGAGGAGGAAGGGGTTGAGGAAATTTGAGAAGGTGCATAATGTTTTTCTGTGTTTTTCGTTTGTTTGCTTGTTTTTATTAAAACATACTCTGAGGTATCTGAGCTTGATACTCTTTTTGCAAATTACAAAATATAATTTGTTTTTGCAAATTATGGCCTTCTCTTGTGGCTCAGTGGTAAAGAATCCACCTGCAATGCAGGAAACCTGGGTTCAGACCCTTGGTTGGGAAGATCCTCTGGAGAAGGGAAAGGCTACCCACTCCAGTATTCTGGCCTAGAGAATTTCATGGACTGTATAGTCCGTGGGGTTGCAAAGAGTCGGACAGGACCAAGCGACTTTTACTTCACTTCACACTTGCAAATTACATTCTGTGGCTGAAATTATCCATTAATATAGATTGTCATCCTGCTTTTAGCCATGTGCTGAGTATCAACTCCAATATAAATGCAATATTAGCCTTGACTACTCTGCCCTTTCAATAATCTTACCAAACACCACCATATCCCTGGACATTTGCAAAAGTCAACTCCAAGAATTTTGTTTTTATTTTACTGTTAGGCTGAGCCCAGTCTTTTCTCATATAGAATGGAGTGTGCATGCTTTCTAACCTTGAGCGAAGCGGGACACCAATGAGCTTTCACTTCCGGACACCTGTCCTTTTTGATGAGCTGTTAACTCTTTTTCTAGTCAGGTCTTTTTGGCAACAGGGAAAGAGATGAGGAGCAAAAACATGCCATGTTAAGTTATTTCATGAAGCTAGTAGTTCCTGAGCATTGAGGGCTTTATGTAACTGATAGCACTGTATTTTGCAACCCAGTCCCACTCTAGCTGAAGGAGCCATTATGTAGGAGAATCAAAAGCCTGTTGAACAGATTGAAGGATTTATTGTCAATGTATGATTGGGGTAGGGGGATTATTTTCACTAGTTTCTCATCAGTTTACTGCTGATTTTTTTCCTTTCAATTGTCTCTGTTTCTAAGTAGTGAAGATGATCTAACTTCAAAAAGGTAGGCAAACCTATCTTGTCTATAATTAAAGTCTGTGAAGTTAACCTGGCCATTGCTTGTCCTGTGGACAGGTACTTGCACCTCCTATTTCCCATGACTGAGGTGATTGATTGACTAGATCTGGTTATCAATTTTTCTTCTTTACTTGGGGCACAGAGAGGTGGACTCCCTCTCATTTTTATAGAAATATTTCTAAGTACTGAGCATGGGAAGACTCATATGCCATCAATCATGTTATAGAAATTGTAGAACATCTCATGCCTTTGTTCCCTCCCCCGTCGCAAAGTCCTAAGCCTATGGTATCATTGTTTTCCAGTGACAATTCCTGAGTTCACCTTATTCACAAATAAAGGAGATTTGGCATGCATTTAATGTCCAGATAGTCTATGCTTCCTATGAGGATGGATTTTCCAAATGTTGCCCTCAGCAAATTGGACTTATTTTTTCCCCTTGAATGGAAGGTATACTCTGTCTGTGGACACACACAGGTGTTGTTTTATTTAAGACTCTTGAGTAAGTGAAAGATGTCAGTTCAAAATGGCTCAAATAAAAAGTAATTTCTCAGCTCACATAAGGCAAAGGGTATGGATAGGACCATCCATATCCAGGGTTCAAGCAACCGTATTATAAAGAACTCTCCTTTTTTTACTTTTTCTAATTTTATCACTAACTCTTGATTCTTTGTGTGTGTGTACATGGCATGGTGGCTTCATGCCACGCACCAACAGATCTAAGATTTACCTCTAAAGTTTAGTTTTGTTTAACACAAATTTTAAGACTGAGTTTAAAAGGATAAGTCATGTTCAAATTTGGGAGAAATTTGAGCAAGACATCTTGGAATGTGAAGTCAAGTGGACCTTAGAAAGAATCACTACAAACAAAGCTAGTGGAGATGATGGAATTCCAGTTGAGCTATTTTAAATCCTGAAATATTATGCTGTGAAAGTGCTGCACTCTATGTCAGCAAATTTGGAAAACTCAGCAGTGAGCACAGGACTGGAAAAGGTCAGTTTTCATTCCAATCCCAAAGAAAGGCAATGCCAAAGAATGCTCAAACTACTGCACAATTACACTCATCTCACACGCTAGTAAAGTGATGCTCAAAATTCTCCAAGCTAGGCTTCAGCAATACATGAACTGTGAACTTCCAGATGTTCAAGCTAGTTTTAGAAAAGGCAGAGGAACCAGAGATCAAATTGCCAACATCTGCTGGATGATAAAAAAAAGCAGGAGAGTTCCAGAAAAACATCTAGTTCTGCTTTATTGGCTATGCCAAAGCCTTTGACTGTGTGGATCACAATAAACTGTGGAGAATTCTTAAAGAAATGGGAATATCAGACCATCTGACCTGTCTCTTGAGAAACCTGTATACAGGTCAGGAAGCAACAGTTAGAACTGGACATGGAACAACAGACTGCTTCCAAATAGGAAAAGGAGTACGTAAAGGCTCTATATTGTCACCCTACTTATTTAACTTGTTTGCAGAGTACATCATGAGAAACGCTGGGCTGGAAGAAGCACAAGCTGGAATCAACATTGCCGGAAGAAATATCAATAACCTCAGGTATGCAGATGACACCACCCTTGTGGCAGAAAGTGAAGAGAAACTAAAAAGCCTCTTGATGACAGTGAAAGAGGAGAGTGAAAAAGTTGGCTTAAAGCTCAATATTCAGAAAACTAAGATCATGACATCTGGTCCCATCACTTCATGGCGAATAGATGGGGAAACAGTGGAAACAGTGTCAAACTTTATTTTTGGGTTTCCAAATTCACTGCAGATGGTGATTGCAGCCATGAAATTTAAAGATACTTACTCCTTGTAGGGAAGGTTATGTCCAACCTAAATAGCATATTGAAAGCAGAGACATTACTTTGCCAACAACGGTCCATCTAGTCAAGGCTATGGTTTTTCCAGTAGTCATGTATAGATGTGAGAGGTGGACGATGAAGAAAGCTGAGTGCCGATGAATTGATGCTTTTGAACTGTGGTGTTGGAGAATACTCTTGAGAGTCCCTTGGGCTACAAGGAGATCCAACCAGTCTATCCTAAAGGAGATTAGTCCTGGGTGTTCATTGGAAGGACTGATGTTGAAGCTGAAACTCAAATACTTTGGCCACCTCATGCGAAGAGTTGACTCCTTGGAAAATACCCTAATGCTGGGAAGGACTGAGGGCAGAAGGAGAAGGGGACAACAGAGGATGATATGGTTGGATGGCATCATTGACTCGACGGACATGGGTTTGGGTGGACTCTGGGAGTTGGTGATGGACAGGGAAGCCTGACGTGCCTCGGTTCATGAGGTTGCAAAGAGTCAGACATGATTGAGCAACTGAACTGAACTAAGAATTTAAGAGTAGTGATTTCCCAGGGAAATTCAAGATGCTGTACCAGGAAAATGGAAAAGTATGCCATTCTAGCAAAAAGAAAAAAAAAAATGTCACTTCTTTGGGAAAGGGACCCACTACCTCCTAGATGCGAAACTTTAGCTTTGAGAGCTCATTTGCCACATTTTGTCAGTTATCTGAAAATGGACCCAATTTTCAGGAGTACACTCATATTAACTGAGCTCAGAGAGACTATTCTCCTTTAAGCTTACTGAACCCTCTTGACAGTGTTTATTCTAATAGGATATAAATGATCAGATTTCTGCTTACTAAATTGTGAACAGTTTGATTTTGATTACCCATCATAGTGCTAAGTTTACAGTATTTTTAGATTCACTATAGTTATAAAATTTTGGTTAGAAAGTAGTAATGTAGAAAGTTGGGAATGAATGGAAATACATAATGCATTTAGTTTAAATCAGCTGTAATTTGACTACTTTTTCTTGTCCTTCTATGTGTGGGTGTCTGTATCCTATACCTCCCACACAAGAGTCTGAGTATATTGTATATAACATTTCATTCTTGCTTTATTTACTGCAATTTAATTTGAAGGCATCTTTCCATATAATTTCTCTTCACTTTGTTATTGCTGTTCAGTCACCAAGTTGTGTCCTGACTCTTGTGACCCCATGCGTTTACATGATATTAATGACTGTTCTCAGATTTTTCATTTACTTGTTTTATAGACAGTGTTTTATTCTCACCGATCCTTAATTGTATATTGTGTGTAGTTTTTACAAATGTAAAAGGATGAGATGTGTTTTACTTTAAACAGATAGAATCACATTTATTTTACAAACAAAAGGTACCTTATTCTAGGAGGGAGAATTTTAGATACATTCTTAATTAGGAAATATTATAACCAAGTCACAGAGAACATGGGGTTGGATGGTTAATTGTCACAATATTGCTAAATACATTTAGCCTCCTGTTATTGAAATTGTTTATAAGTTTAACTGGAAAAACTTTTACATGAAATATTCTAATGAATGTGTTTTGTGTAACAAGTGTACTTAGCCTCAGGGACAATCATCCTTGAAAGATAGCTATAAACTCCATCTCTGGACATTACTTGCAAGATTTTATCCCTTTTAGAAGACAGACTTGTGCAGAAACTCAACCTTAGCTTTTAAGATAGAGAAGAAATGTGGATTTAACAGAAAATTTATGATCACAGAAAAATGTTATGACTACCTGTGGTCTGCAGTCAAAGCAGACTCTACTGATTCACCGTTCCAAGTCAGCCTCGCCCTGCAGGCGCCCTGGGCCACAGAATTGCAACCGGAACTGACCAGGTGTTTATTCACCTGTTTCCCTGGGTGAAAGCTCAGGTTGCTGTCACTTCTGCCGTTTCACATTCCAGGCACCACCCCCGCCCCCCCGCCACCCCATACAGTATAGACAGACAAGAGAGACTTCAGAGACTATGCCTTGCTCTGAGATGCTGGAGGGGCTGGTGACAATCCAGAGCAGTGGAGAGGAATTTAATACATAATGAAATGGACGTTGACCAAAGAGAGACAGGAGAGGAGGAGCCTGTGGATAAACTGCTTGCGTTTTTTTATTTAAACAGGAAGGAAACCCAACGTTATTCTTATGCATATGCGAGTTCACAAAAAAAGAAGCTAGCAAATGGCTTAATTTAGAAGCTTTTGTATTAATGTCACAAAGGAAGAGAAAAGGGAGAAGAAAGTTTCTTTAGGATGAAGAAATTGATTTCTAAGGGAATAAGCAGGAGATAGAATAGCTTGTGATAAACACTGCTTATGGTTATCATCAGTGGTATTTTCCATCTTTTTCAAGGCTATAAAGACTCTCAGACCAGACAATTCTTCTCTTACCTGCAGACCATCCTGAGATGCAGGAGTCTCTCTCCTCCTGTGGAGGTGGGGTGGAGGCCTGCACAGCCTGCATGTCCATAGTGGAGCCATTGCTCTGTTATTTACTCCCTAGGATTTACTCTCCTTTTCCTGCCTAGCTCTCCCTTCCTCAAGATTACAGCCCACTGCCTCCACCCCCACCAGGAAAATGTGCCCGCAGTCTATTGTTCTCATATTTTTATGGTAAATACATAAACAAGTAATTTCCTTCTCGAAAGCACTGTTGACAATACTTTCCCTCCAGTTTTTAAATACTGTTGAAGATGAAAACCTTCAAGTATAGATTTCCAAGACTTTTAAACCATTTAGTAGGATTCATGGTAATTTTTTTTTTTTTTTTGCTCATAGGAGTCTGAGGCCAGCCTTATTTTTCTTTTCTCTATGTTCTTTTGGGTCTCCACAATGACCATTCATATCACCAGCAATAAAAAAATTTCGGTTATAGGATGAAAATGTCAAAATCACAGCACATTGTTTGGACCACAAAGCCTGATTCCCCATTCCTGCCTCTAGAGGTCATAAACTGTTTTTTGGGTTAGCCCTGAGTGATGCTGGCTTCTTGGGTACCATCATGGATACCGATCCCATCACGCTGTCACTCCCTCAGTTAATCTCAGCTAAAGGTCAGAGATACAGCAACGAGAGTGCGGGTGATCATGGGTGTGCCACAGAGATATCAGCAAGAGAAAGTTTTATAGAGTTATAACTAGATTTATTGAAATTTGATTTATTGAGAGTATGAATGCATCCTGCTTTACCCAGTTATTTATTTCTGAGTGAATTCTGGAGAGGCACCTCAAACATTTTACCCAGATGCCTTTTATTTTCACAGTGTTGCTGATAATTTGGGGGAACAACCATCAAACTAGGCTCCTCTTCCTTAATAGTCTGCGTATTTACTTTTTATCTCTGCCTTCCTCTGATAGTTTAGGCTGTCATTAATTATCTCAGCTTTGTTGTTGTTCAGTCGCTCAGTCATGTCTGACTCTTTGTGACCCCATGGACTGCAGCATGCCAGGCTTTCCTGTCCTTCACCAACTCCCGGAGCTTATTCAAACCCATGTCCATCGAGTCAGTGATGCCACCTAACCATCTTGTCCTTGTTGTCCCCTTCTCCTCCTGTCCTCAATCTTTCCCAGCATCAGGGTCTTTTCCGTTGAGTGGGCTCTTCATATTAGGTGGCCAAAGTATTGGAGCTTCAGCATCAGTCTCTCCAATGAATATTCAGGACTGATCTCCTTTAGGATGGACTGGTTGGATCTCCTTGCAGACCAAGTGACTCTCAAGAGTCTTCTCCAACACCACAGTTAAAAAGCATCAGTTCTTCAGCGCTCAGCCTTCTCTATGGTCCAACTCTCACATCCATCCATGACTGCTGGATTCTTAACCTTAGACTCTAGCTATATCTCCTGACTAGTCTTCCCACCAACTCTCCATCTCTGGGGCATCATGCCATCATGATCTCTTCTGGGATGGAATCTGTTCATGTACTTTTCTATTTCAGCCTTTCGGATGTTCCCTTGGCTTCTGTCCTAACTCACCAGCAGGGCATAGGAGGCTCTCAGCATTCATTTCTGCTGCTCTCTAGTCTTCTCTTTCACTGCTCAACTAGAAAGATTTTCATGTTTCTGCTGTACTTCCTTACTTATTATTTACCCAATGAGCTCTGCTTTTGCCTAGTCTGTTCTTTCTCTCCTGTTTTCCTCTTTTCGGTAATGCCCACTCTTCCTTCAAGAGCTAGTCTAAGCGTCTTCTCAGAGGAGTTTTTCTGGGCTGCTTCATAAAGGGGCCAGCTAGCATGTTAAGTGAGAGTTAGCTTGGTGAATCACCGTACACCAGGAACCAGCACTTGTTTCGGCACATCCTGAAACTGGTATTTTGCCAATGTCTTCAGCAGTGGACAGTATCTCCAGAACTGGTGCAGACCAATCAAACTCATGAAGACAGAGCTGTGAGCTCTGGTGGTAATTCGTTAGTTTTATTTGTCATTTATAACTGCAGTGGAGTGTGATGCTACATGTATGTGTTCCTTATAACTACAGCTGAGTGTGACGCTACACGAATGTGTCCCTGAGAGACAGATTGGGGTTCGTGGTTACTAGTGTGTGACATAGGGCAGGGCACCAGACCTCTCTAAATGTTAGTATATTTGCATGTAGGATTGTGGAAATTATACTTTTTATTTCTGAGAAGTGTGAAGAATTAATGCCCTTTTCTAAATTCTAGTCATTTGTGCAGACGTTAATGAGATTTTCAAGTTCAAAGACTCTGTCAAGGGTAGACCCAGGTTTTCAACTCAATTAATATGACTCAAGTCCATGTGCATCACCACCTGTCCTAAATAGTTTTCTTAACTACTTCTTTTAACATTAACTTTGTGCAAAGTAATGATTTTTTTTGAAATCATAAATTTTGATTCACTAGCCAAATACATGTCTTGTAGAATGTGTGTATTATACATATGGTGTATGTAAAGATAATGTATGGAGAGAGTAACATGGAAACATGCATTACTGTATGTAAAGTAGGTAGTCAATGGGAGTTTGCTGTATGACTCAGGGAACTTACACCAGGGCTCTGTAACAACCTAGAGGGGTGGGATGGGGAGAGAGGTGGGAGGGATGTTCAAGAGGGAGGGAACATAGGTGTACCTATGGCTGATTCATGTTGATGTTTGGCAGAAACCAACACAATAGTATAAAGCAATTATCCTCATTTTAAAATAAATGAATTTAAAAATTAAAAAAGATAATTGGTTACAAACAATAGTATCTACTCTAACTTGTTTAATCAGGAATAATTTTTATTAAAGCATGTTAGGTAGCTCCCAGTGTTTCTGGAAGGCCAGGAGAATCAGCCTGGGGGATAACAGTGCAAGGCTACTGGTACTAAGAAGCACACAGCCAAGAGACATACCCCAAACCACCAAGAAATCCTAGTTGGCAGAAGCACCATTGCTCCTTGCAACTGCCCCAGAAGTATCTCCACCACCCTCAATCTGGTCAGGAAGTCTGAACTCCCACTCTGAGCTGAAAACAGAAAATAACATTGTCCATTCCCACAGTGAAATTTTGTGAAGGTTTGTCTGCAAATACTTAGGTCACATGCTTGCATCAGGATCGCAGGAGATTACAAGAAATGATCTTTAGTTCTCTGACCTCTAGGAGACTGAACTATGGGTTAAGTCAAAATGCACTGTCTGTCACAGTTAAAAAAGTTCATTGGTTTATCACCTAAAATCTTTATAGACAGACAGTGTATGTGTTGCATTTGGAAAGAAAAATGTTTCCCTGGTGCTGGCTATGCAAAGCTCTGAATAAGTGGTGATGTTGATGTCACTGTTGATCTTCTGTTGGTGTTCCAGCCTCTTCTCTGAGAGGCACCAGGACACCATCCAGGTTCTCCTTAATAATTTCACACCCATAAGTGATGGTGTGTGAGATGGGATGATGTCTTCATGACGCACATGGACTTTGGAGCCCAAGTATGTGCGTTCCAGTCCTAAGTCTCTCATTGCCTGGCTCCTTGAACTTGAATCGTTAAGTTCTCATTTTACTCATTTGTATCATGGAGGTGATGATGCATTAGGTAGCAGCAAAGACACATAGTTGGTATTTTCAAAGTATTTAAAACAGTGCTTAAAAATAAGAGGCATGTAAGCATTTTTACATAAATCACATGCTGTTAATAGTGTCTGTTTTCAGATCATTGGAGCAATCCGAATCCTACCTGTGATCTTATGTGCAGATGGTGCATGGTGACCATTGATCAGTCTCAGTGATTTTTCTCTGGTCACTCGTGAGAAGGAGGCAACTTTTGTTACAGTTTATATGCATTGGCCCTCCGATATACAGTTTTAAAAATAGGAAATCAACATGACCTTACTGGAATATTCTCACCAGTTGTGTCCCAGAGGTTTAGTCTGGGGAGTACATCATTCTCTCTGCTGAAGACCTGGGATAAGCGTGTGGATTATCTTTAACTGGCTTGATCACAGTGACCATCATTCATTTTCGAAATGTGTTTACTTTTGAGTAACTTGTCATCTGCTTAGTCTCCTGACACATTCACTCTCTCCCTATAAATCTTCATTGCAGGCTTTATCCTGATTGTTCAACTGGCATAGACTTCATTGATAGCTCCTTGTTAGTATTACTGCTGTTATAACTTACTATTACAATAAGCTGTTTTTAGAACCTGATTCAGTGTGGATTCAAAAGAGCCTTACCATTTCCCGTCCCACAAAGCTGAGAACACTCCAAATCTAAAGCTTCTGCCCACCCTTACCTTTCCATCCCCACTGTCTCTTCTGTAGAAAATAGACATGTGTCAGCTGAACATCACATATGACTCTTCACTCCTTATATTTGTCTTTGAGATCCCTTGAGCTTAGGTCCGTTCAGCACTGGGTTCCTATTTTCTGGCACAGTGCTTGACCCACAGTGGATGTTCAGTAACTTTTTATAACTAGGATCTTGATGACTAGTACTAGGATCTTTATAACTAGTACATACAGATAAAGCTATTTCAGAATGAAATAAAACATTATTGAGTATTCACTTCAGTGATGGAAAATAAGCTACAATTAATACTTACCTCAGTAAACAGTCACTAAATCAGACACGTTAGTTCTTCCCTTTGCACAGTATAATGTAGGATTTCATTTGAATATGTTCTGGTGGTAGGAGGGAATTGTTTTACTTTCAAGTTTCTCAGGATGGCATTTTAAGGATAATATCATCAACTTTCAGAAATTTTGCCTGGATTTTATTAGGATTTCTACTTACTGTCCATATATTGTTCTTTGAGGAAAAATTATATGTTTAAAAAATTTCTTAAGTGATTTTTCCTCAGTGATTTCCTCAGTTTTCTGTGAGGATCTAAGGAAGAAATTCTTATTGTGCTTTAATTGACATAGAACATTCTGTTGGTTTCAGGTGTACATCATAATGATGTGACATTTGTTTACATATAGTGAAATGATCGCCCTGGTAAGCCAACACTGGTCACCTCACAGTGACCGTTTTTTTCTTGTGATAAATAAAAACTTTCACTCTCTTGTCAACTTCCAAGTATCCAATGAAGCGTTACTAACTTTAGTCACCGTGCTGTACATTGTATCCCATGACTTATTTATTTTTTAATGAGAAGTTTGTACCTTTTACCCCCTTCATCTGTTTCACCCACCACACCTCCTGCCTCTGGAAGCCACCAATCTGTTCTTGCTTCTATGAATTTGGTGTTTGTTTGTAACTTTTTTTTTAGATTTTATGTAAGTGAGGTCATATCCTGTTTGTCTTTCTCTGACCTACTTCACTGAGCGAAATGCCCTGAAAGTCCATCAGCGTTGTCACAAGTGGCAAGATTTCTTTCTTTTTCATGGCTGGATACTATTCCACTGTACATTTCCTTTATCCATCCATCCACTGCTGGACACTGAAGTTGTGCTCATGTCTTTCCTATTGTACATCATGCTGCAGTGAGCATGGGGCTGCCTGTATCTTTTCACAGTAGTGTTGTCATTTCCTCCTGGTAAATATCCAGAAGTGGAATTGCTACATCATAAAGCAGTTACGTTTTTAACTTTTGGGGGAATATCTACATTATTTTCCATAGATGTTGCATCAACTTAGATTTCCACCAACAGTACACAGGGTTCCCTTCTCTCCATATTCTCACCAGTACTTGCTGTTTATTGCCTTTTGATATAGGCATTCTGGCAGATGTGAGGTGATATGTTATTGTGGTTTTGATTTGCATTTCCCTGATGGTTAGTGCTGTTGAGCATCTTTTCATGTACCTGTTGGCTGTCTTTATGTTTTCCTTGGAAAATGTAGGAACTTTAAACTGATTAGCAAAGCTAGGTAAAACTGATGTGCTCTGGGCTTCTGAGTGATGAGACCTGTCTTGAGACCAGGCATCTCTTCCTGTATTATCTAAAATTTCATCAACAGAGTTAATCTCTCATGAATTTTAAAGGCTGTGGTATATGAGACAGAGAGAAGGAAAGGGAGGATCTTTAAGGTATCCTATTAAAAATGAAAACTTCCACAAGGAGACACATAAGTTATAGTTAAAATAGCAACAAAAATCTCTACAATTTATACAGTTAAAATAGAGAGGCAAACACCAGGAAGAACGTTTGAAAGTATAAATAGCTCATGGGCCAGAAGTGGGCTTTGCTTGTTTTAAATTTGTTGAGAACCAGTCTTTGTGGGTTTTTAAAGAAAAGTATTGGGGGCAATGACACTGGCCCATGTCCTCAGCCCCTCTTCATGCAGCTCTAGTCCAGCAAACTTCCTTTGAAGTATTCTCTAAGTGGGAGACTGGTTCTATGTAAGATGAAACTGACTCAGGAGTTTTTTCAGCTGCCCAAAGAAAGCTCCTCTTCAGAAGGAGCTTGAGGACACTGTCTAATTAAAAAGAACTTGGTGACAATTTAACAATGAAAAGTCACTTTTAAACCGTCAGAGGAGCCAGACTCTATGAAAATTTAAAGTGATCCATTGGAGGTTGTTTAAAATGCAAAATTCACTTTAATTTTGAAAATGAATTGCAGTTCTTCAACTGTGTTCCTTGTAAAAGTCACTGGTTTGCATTCACTGAACCCCAAGATACAACAAAGCCAATTTACTTCTTCTCTGCCTTCCTTCTTCCTTCCTGTGTCTATTATATCTAAACCCTTAGCACAGTATCTAGTACATAGTTAATTGGTATGAAATAGACATTAAATGAGTTACTGTCATGAAACTATAACAATGCTCAACTTAATTGCCAAATACAGATTGGAGATTGGAAAAAGTAATATATATTACATAGTCATGTACTTCAGAGATTTAAAAATTCTAAATGGCTGTGATTACTCTTGAATTCCTTAAAAATGTCATTGAGGGACTTGCCTGAAGGCATGAACTCATAGGGTTGTATTTTGGAAGGCCAAGGATAATATGAGATACAGAAGCAAGCCATCCATGAGGAATTCTGTACATTTGTGTTTCCACATATAAATTTAGATGGAGTCCTAAATGTTAAGCTAGGCTGACAATTTGCAAAGAAAAAAAAAAAAGCAAACAAAAAAACCCTCCAAGTTTCTCTTTGATCTGCAGGCTCACAAATTTCATTTATTATTGAAGTTTTACTCTAAAATGTGCTGTTGAGTGAAATCAAGGGTAATTTCACTTATTTACTTGGCAATATGAATTTGGGAGTAAAAATAAGGTGGTCACATTATATGTAAGGTCGCTTAGTCATGTCCAACTGTTTGCAACTCCATGGACCCCATAGAGAGTCCATGGAATTCTCCAGGCCAGAATACTGGAGTGGGTAGCCTTTCCTATCTCCAGGGGATCTTTCCAACCCAGGGATCCAACCCAGGTCTCCCACATTGCGGGCGGATTCTTTACCAGCTGAGCCACCAGGGGTCACATTAACAGGCATAAATCTGTATTTCTCTTCACGGTAGGTTGTGTGAATGGCCCCCATCCTTTCTCTCTTCTCACTCATGCACATAGAACATGATATTAGCAGTCATGTTATCAACAGGTGGAGTCCTTGTCCTTGACCCCTTCAGTCTGGGTTGGCCATGTGACTGACTTCAGCCAGTGGGGCATTAACACAGATGCCTCAAGAAGAGTCTTGAAAACTGCTTGCCTGTTGGGCTTGTGCTTTGCAGCTCTGGGTTCCCCGTGTGAGGAAGCCTGGACCACCCTAGTGGGTGAGGACAGGACACACAGCACGGCTGGCAGCCAGAAGCAGAGCCACTTAGCTCCCCATGGGTGCACTCTGAGCCCATGTGAGACAAAGAGCAGAAGCATCCTGCCATGCTCGCCTACCTCGTGACCTTGGTAAATAGTTGTTTTCAGTGATTCAGGTGGGGATGATTTGTTACGCAGCGATAGATGACTGATACACTCTGCTCCTGCTATACAGGCATTCCACCCTTTCTTAAATTCCTTCTCACTAGTTCTGGGGGTGCCCAGTGGGTCCTGCTAATGTTCTCTGAGGTATAATACTCCTGACCACCAGGCCTCATCTGTGCTCCTTCTCTCTGACTCCTGGTCCCTTTGGTGCTGCTGCCTTTGGTGTGGTGGTCAGTGCCCAGAGGGCAGCTCTTCTGCTGCTGACACTGGAAATGCAAGCCCTGCTGGCATCTCCCAGAGAGGTCCACACTGAAATGTGCAGTCTAGCTCATTCTGGGACCTCTGCTGTTTCATATCAGGGCAAGGGTGGAGGAACAATTAGATCAAAATCAGGGGAGATAGCATTTGAGAGCTGGAGGCACCTTCGAGATTGTTCCAACTCCTCATTTTATAAAAGAGAATCCTTGCACAGAGAGCTTTGTCACTGGCCCAGGGTCCCATGATATATGAGTGCCAGATCTGGGGCTGGAACAGAAGTCTTCTCATTCCAGATTTAGGGATTATTTCCATGCCATTCTCATCAGGTTTGCTTTTCTTACATTATTTCAGATCTTCCAAAAGCAGAATGTAGATCTGGGGAAAACAAGCAAGATGATAAATAAAATATCTGGGGTATGCTGAATCATCCCTAGGAAATAATTTGATTGTAGTGTGAGACAGGTGCCCATTTTCCCTTTAAAATTTGTGGCATCCTGTTTAAGTGACTGTTGCATTTGAGAAGTGCTTTGGAGATGGAGGTACAACTTAGGCATTCCTGGTGATGTTTGGAGACCTGAACGTCTTCCACAGTTAGCCAGGGTGGCGGGCAGGTGGAGAGATGAGCTCTGTGGGAACTTCACCTCTGCGTGCGGGTCTGCCTTAGTTCAAACACTGCACCATGGAGCACACTTGGTCCACACGGGGGACCCCAGTACCCCCCACCCTGCGTCACTCAGACCCCACTCAGGGTGAGGCTCGGTAGAGCAAGAGAGGTTTGGGCTGCCGACAGCCACGGTTGCCAGACTGGATCCTGTGTTGTGGGGGTCTTGCTGTACCATAGCAGTAGCAGGGCTTGTAGGATGCAAGACACTGTGCGTGCTGAGGTGTTCGTGTCCCAGGGTCATCCCTGCTGCGGACCCCGAGGCCCCGCAGCTCTTCTCTGGTCAGGGGACAGGCGGCCCCTTTGGAGCATCCCTTTCCCCTTCACTAAGCTCACTGAGATTGGCTGTTGTGTGCTAAGCTCAGGATGGAGCAGCGGGGGGCCGTAACTGCTGGGAGGACACACATACAAGTTCTCCCGAAGGCCTCAGCCCTCCTGGCACTGGGACAGGTGGGCTGTCATGTCGAGGCATCATCCATAAAGCCCTGCCAGACACAAAACAGGGGGTGTGAAAATGGGAAAACTCGACTCTCCTCCAACCAGTGGGAGGCCTCCCTGTGACCAAGGATCAGAGCGGGGGGCGCTGGCGGAGGCCTGCTGCCCTCCCCACTAGCGGCTCTGAGCCATCAGACCATCAGGTGGGGCGATCAGGAGAGACATTACTCGCTGAGGCAGACGTATTTGTCTTCGATGTATTTTTAAAACATCCCCAAGCCTTTCTTTCTGGGCATGTTCTTTTATCTCTGATGTTTGTTTAATAATGCTGCTTCCAGTAAGGAAAAGAAATATGAGGAAAATGATCTCTCCATTTACAGTACAGATCTGAAGACCATTCATTTTGTGGATGTAGCACACGGAAAATGAGGGAAGTCTAGTCATAACATTTCAATTTCAAGCTTCTGGTGGGTATTAAAAAGTGATTAAAAGTGATTTTAAAAAATAATGGAAAATACCTTAAGGGTCTCGCTTTAAATGGAAATCCAAATTGAGAATCACAGCGATGATTTAAGATAAATTAGAATATGGAACACATGGGCCTCACAAAGCAGTGACCTTGGCTGTGAATTGAGAATGGGGGCTGACTCATCCCTGTCCTGTTGATACCTGAGCTAGTAGAGCTTTTGTTTCTTGGCTTGATATTCCTTTGCATACATGAATTAACATGTATTTGGTCTTTATTCAGTTCCTAGTTGGGGTTATGATTGAGCTAGTCACTAGGAAGACAAGGGACAGGAACTTAGGGGCTTGGTTATATTTGAGGCTGGGAATAGTAAGAAAGTAGGAGTGTCATACTTTCCAGGCTCCTTTCCCCATGCCCCTCACCCTGATAAGGACACATGATGAGCCGGGCATCAGACAGTTGTGCAGCTTTCTCTGACAAGCAAATGGAAAAAGACCAGGAGGAGCCTGGTGGGCTGCCGTCTGTGGGGTCACACAGAGTCAGACATGACTGAAGTGACTTAGCAGTAGCAGCAGTGACATGTGATGTGAAGCTTCATATGTTTATTTTCCATCTGTATATCTTCTTTGAGTTGTTTATATCTTTTGCTCATTTTCAAATTTGGGAGTTTTTCCCGTTATCATTGAGTTTTAAGAGTCTTTGTATACTGTAGGTACAGATCCTTTATGAGATATGTTTTGCAAATATTTTCTCTGAGTCTGTGGCTTAGCTTTATATTCTCTTAAAAATGTTATTCATACAGCAGAAAAAATTAACTTTTATTAGGCCCTACTTAAACCACTTTTTTGTTTCTGTCATGTATCTTGCTTTAGGTGTTTTTCTAAAAATTATGAAACCTAAGCTCATCTAGGTTTTCTCTTAGATTATATTTTCAGAAATTTTCTAATTTGGTGTTTTACATTGAGGTCTGCAATCCATTTTGAGTTAATTTTTGTGAAAGCTATAGAGTCTGTGTCTAGAGGTGTATTTTTTTTGCGTGTGAGTTTCAAATTGCTCTGGCACTGTTTGTTGAAAATACTATGCTTTCTCTATTGAATTGCCTTTGCACATTTGTCAACCATCAGGTGACTTTGTGTGGATATATTTCTGGGCTTTCTATTCTATTCCATGATAAATGTGTCTGTTTTTATCCAATATCGTGCTGTCTTGATTAATGTACGCCAGTGTTCTTGCCTGGAGAATCTCAGAGACGGGAGAGCCTGGTGGGCTGCCGTCTGTGGGGTCGCACAGAGTCGGACACGACTGAAGCGACTTGGCCGCAGCTGCAGCATAGTAGGTCCTGAAGTCACTTGGATCTGTTCTTCAGCTTTGTTCTTTCTCTTCAGTATTGTGTTGGCTGTTATGGGTCTTTTTCCTTTTCACATAAACCTTACAATCAGTTTATTGATTTCTACCAAATAAATTGCTGAGATTTTGATTGGGATTGTGTTGAATCTATAGGTCAAGTTGGGAAGAGCTGACATGTTAACAATAACAAATCTTCAAATCCATCCACATGAAATCTCTCTCCATCTATATAGATCTTTGAAAATTGCTTTTCATTGGAGTTCTGAGGTTTTCTTCATAGAGATCATGCACATATTTTACTGGACTTATGTATTTCATTTTTGGGCATTCCTATTATAAATGGTATTATGTTTTTAATTTCAAATCCCAATTTCTTATTGTTGGAATATATAGAAAAGCAATTCACTCTTGTATATTAATCTTGTATCTTCAATTTTATTGTAATCCTAGATTTAAAAAATTGATTTCTGGTTAAATTCTGTTGTATAAGAGAATGCACTCTATAAAATTTCAATCCTTTTACATTTCAGACATGTTTTGTAACCCAGCATGTGATCAAACTTTGTACATGTTCCAAGTGCACTTGAAAATAATTTTATTTTGCAGTTCATGAGTAGATTATTCTATAAATGTTTTCAAGTTAGTTGGTTGTGTTTTTTTTAATCTTCTGCATCTTATTGAATTTTGTCTTTTATTCCACTAGTTGCTGAAAAAGTGTTATTAAAACTTCTCACAATAATTATTGATACTAGCTTGTGCTTACTTGGGCATAATATGTGTTAAACCACTGTCTTAGATTAATAGAGTATTTGAGGAACTTGTTGGAGATAACTTCCAGAATTTTTCAGTCCTCTACTTCCATATTTGAAGTACAAATAAGGGATATAATATGTTTCTTTAATTTTTCCTTAATGCTTTTATTGTTTTATAGTATTTTCTTTCAAGATTGGAGATTGAATATTTATTCTCATGGTTGGGTCTCAGGAAAAACTGAAGGGCTTGAATCAGTATTTTGGAATGTAAACTATGCTGTCTTGTCACTTCAGGTATCTTTTCATGTATTTAGAAAAAAGCAATTTTATAGATTTTCAGTGATCTAAAATCTGAGAGGTGTGGTATATCTTGTCATGCTATATAAATTGACAGGTAAAAATTCAGGAAAATCTTAACAGTTTTGCAGTGGTTGATAAGCCTTAAGGGTGAGAAAAAAATATCAGGATACTTTGATTCTCTTAAGTTTTCTTCTAAGGCATACCTAGATATCACAACAATGAGCTAAAATTCCCAGGAAAAAAAAAGTGCATCGGTGCATGTATAACCTATGGAGGAAAACTGGTTCTACTGCTTTGCGGAGAACCGGCATGGTTAATTATCTAAAATTGGAAGGCTGGATAAAATCTTCATAGCTTCATGTGTCCTACAGGAAAGACTGCCTCTGTAACCATTACTGTACAGGTTGCCTCCTCTTCTTAAATTTCTTAAGTAAAGAAAGGCTATAATTTATCATATTCTTTTTCAGCTTTCTCTCAGAAGGAATTCTTCCCTTAGTCAGACTGGAACTAGCCTTGTGATACTTTAGACCTCAAATCTTATGATCCATTGAGAACCAGCCGCCAGTCTTCATAGTCCGGCACCAATCCAAATAAAGTCTCATAATGGTATGTCTTTACAGTTCTGAATTTTGAGGGGATACAAACACAGATTAAGTAAAGACATCTGAATAGGGCCTTATGGATTGCAAAATATTTTCCACATTATTTTCGTCCTCTTATTACCTACTCTGAGAAAGAGTGGAGAAGTTCGTGGTACTTATGGTGTACTCTGCTCAGCACTTTTTCCGATTTCCTGTCTTCTGATACCAACAACCATCTTCCAGCTTCCTTAGGGAAATGCCTGCTCTGCTCACACGGTTCCCAGTAAGGCTGTTGATCATAGTCCTGTCTGTAGCTGTTCCCTAGCTGCAGTGTCGGGTCAGTCAGGATTACCACCTGCACCTTCCTATTCACAGTGATGGACTGAGAAATTGTGTGTGGCTTCTAGGGCCTTATGTGAGCTCTCCCTGGCTCTTTGCTGCTGAAATGAATATAGAGCAAATGTCTTCTTGCCTTTGGGCTCTTGTTACTAGATCAATATGAATATGGAGATGCTTTGAAAATCCAAGTTGTCTAGATTAGGAGAGAATTGGAGTTAACTTTGAGATGAGAACAAATGAAATAAAAAGTTAATTACTCAATGGATTAAACCCTGGCTCTAGCCACAATTGACCATGTTTCATGAGCTAATAAATGCCTTTTTTCTTAAGGTAGTTTAAGATGATTTTCCCCTTACTTAGTTCATTCAGGCTTCTATAACAAAGAAGGCATAGACTGGGTGGCTTGTAAGCAACAGAAGTCTATTTCTCAGAATTCTGGAGACTGGAAATCAGGATGTCAGCATGGCTGAGTTCTGGTGACAGCCCACTTCCAGGCTGTAAACTGTTGACTTCTCCTGTACTCTCATACAGCAGAGAGAAGAAGCAAGCTCTGATGACTCTTACAAGGGCACTGATGCAATACATGAGGGGTTCACCCTTATGTCCTCCTGTAGACCAAAAGGTCACTTCCTAATGCCATCACAGTGGGGAGTAGGGTTTCAACATATGAATCTGTGGGCGGGGGATACAACCATTCAGTTCATGACAGACTTTTTTCATTTGCAACTTAAAGCATTTTTCCTATTGCAGTTACTTTTGCCCCATTTCACAGATGAAACACTGAGGCTTTGTGAGATTAAGCGACCCACTATATATAGTGGGGAAACTTGATAAAGCTTTTTCTTGTTTCAGCTATTCATTCTGTCTGCATATTACCACGCTGCTTAATAATAAATATCTCGTGGTTGTGTTTTTGTGTATGTGTGTGTGGCTGATCCTCTTGCTTCCTAAAGGAGGTTTGCTGATCTGACTGTATAAGCTCTTCTGCTTGGGGGATGATGTCTGCGTGACATGGCTCTGCTGAGACTCTCTGCCTGTCCTGCCCCCTCATGACCAGATTTCTATGCTCCTGGTCTTCCTCTCAGAAGAGATTATCTAACAAACCACATCTACCAGGCCTGGAGTCATATGAAATCTGATTCTGATCCGATCCATCTGTGCTGACCATTTTATCTTAGAACGGGTCTCCACTATTGCAGAATCTTTCTGAAGGCACCCTGGAGTGGGTTGGTGAAGGTAAAAGAAAAGATTCTCCTTGTTTGTTTCAACCCGTGTCAACTGGTCTGCCTGTCCCTAGACAGCCCCCCACCATCCCTGTGAGCCCAAGTGGCAGAAAAGTGGGCTGAGACTTGAGGAAAAATACTTCTACATTTTGTGAACAATAAGAGGAAAGGAACAAGTAATGTGATTCTTTAAAGGTTAAATACAGTAATACTTCCCAATTCAGCTTGCTGGAGAAAAAGCGGCTCCATAAGTGAGTTTTAAAGAAACACTTTAAGCACAAAGAAAAGTATTTTGAACATTATAAGGTTGAAATCTTTCTAAGATTTGTTGCATACGCTCCTGCCTGGTTTTTTGAATCACATTTCTCCTAATAGGAACTATTTCCTCAGACACTTAGAGGTTTCATTGTTTCTGGGTGACCTCTCAGTGGAGTACTCATTGCTTTTTAATAATTCCATTTCTGTTTTTGAATGTATTTTCCTATGTATTGTAATTTTATCTACTAATTGCTCTTTTTTATGGCTGTTAATAAATTCTTTGCTATTGCTTCAAATCTTCTTCATTTATATATATCCCGTGTGACACATGCCTCCTACCCTCTCTTCTGGAGTAGAGGGTGAAGGATTTGTGGCTATGTTTTTCCTCTCTTAACGTGTAGATAACTCTTCCGTTTACATCTGTTGTTTTCAGGCAGGCCTGGACATGAAGCATCACTGGGTCTCAGGGAGAGAGGACGCAGAACTTGGCCAAAGACCTGGTTATCACTGGCACTTTGCTGACCACTTGTGAGGTGTCAGCACTATGCCTTATCTACCTTAAACCTCACAACAAGGCTTAGAGCAAGATTTTCCAGGCACTGTACTAAATGCTTTACACATATTATCTCCCTTAGTACTCAAAAGATCTCTATGTATCTCATTAGAGGAAGGTACCTTGGAGGTAAAACAGAGCGCAACTTTGACCTAGGTACACTAGATCCAGGGGCAGATTTGGCAACATGATGGAACGACAAATTCTCTCCTAAAAGGTTCTATTTAACATGTTCTATTTCCCTGGGTCACAAAGCAAGTGGCAAAACTGAGATACAACTCTGATTTTTTCCAGAGGTCATGTCCTTAGCTACCATCCACGTGGCCTTAATTCCTTATTTGCATCTTCTGCTTTATTTCTCTGCTTAGTCCAGTAGGCTTCCTCTAGGGCTTGGTTTGCTTAACTCCTATCTTTTCTTCTCGGAGATTAATTCTTCTCCCTATATATTCTACTCATCTGTACACTTATGTACACTTCCCGATATTTCCTAGGCTTATTCTTCCTTCATGCCTTTAAAACTATATTGTACCTGCTCTATCCTTCCCATGTAGTGCTTAAAACAGGTGATTTAAATCTGCATTTATGTGAGTCTGTCTTTCATTAAGCACATCAACACTATGTACTTTTGAAAATGGGCTGTATTAGTATGTTTCCGGGTAAGGGGGCTGTCATGGCTTAGTCATGTCTGACTCTTTGTGACCCTATGGACTGTAGCCTGCCAGGATTCTCTGTCCATGGGATTTTCCCAGCAAGAACACTTGCTGTTTGTGGGTTGCCATTTCCTTCTCCAGGGAATCTTTTCCAGGGATCAAACCAATGTCTCCTGCGTTGGCAGGCCGATTCTTTTACCACTATGCCACCTTGGAAGCCCTAGTATGTATCTGGTCTATGGATTTTCAGACCCCCTTGCCATACCTCCACAGTCTTCTGGGTCCACAGGTTGAGACCACTGCCTTGGAATAGCATAGTTTAATGACAGAGCCACGCTCAGCAGTCTAACAAACTCTGCAGCTCCCAAAGTTTCATCATCTTGGTCATGAATCTCAACCGTCACACAACAAGACTGCCTTTTTCTTAGGCCTCATTGTCCCATTTAGATGAGGTCAGGCATTCAAAGTGCTTAACACAGTATCGAGGCAGCATCCTATTCCTGTTCATGGTTTGGATGTTAAAAGACATAAAACGGAATGATAAATCAACTTTGACCAGGGCACACTGGGTCCTGGGCTGATGTGGTTACACAGTCTGGAGTTATAAGTTGGTAACACAGTGAAGTCAAAATAAAGGCTTGCACTGTCCAGTCAATAATGAAATTTGTAACCAAGTTGGCTTCCCTGGTGGTTCAGAGTGGTAGAGAATCTGCCTGCAATGCAGGAGACCTGGGTTTCATTCCTGGGTTGGAGAGATCCCCTGGAGAATGAATGGTTACCCATTCCAGTCTTCTCACCTGGTAAATCCCATGGACAGAGGAGCCTGGTGAGTGACAGTCCATGGGGTCACAAAGAGTTGGAACCAACTGTGTGACCAACACCCTTTGTCACCTTTTCACCCTTTCTGTGTAATGACAGCCCAACACCCTGGTGGCTCAGAGGTTAAAGCGTCTGCCTGCCATGTGGGAAACCTGGGTTCGATCCCTGGGTCGGGAAGATCCCCTGGAGAAGGAAATGGCAACCCACTCCAGTATTCTTGCCTCAGGAATCTCATGGACAGAGGAGTCTGGTAGGCTACGGTCCATGGTGTTGCAAAGAGTCAGACACAACTGAGCGACTTCACTTGTACCTCACAGGGTCATTCTATGGGATACCATTCCCCCTCACACCTCTCTGTCGCTGGATAGTGCTCAGAATTCAGTCTTCAGCCTTTCCACTTTTCTCCATGTGTGTTGTACCCTGGAACCTCAGGACAGCCTCTCTCTCCCTCCTGACACTGCCAAGCTCTGCCCTTTCCCATAGACCTTCTCCTCTCCATCCTTCCACAGCCCCTCCTGACTCCTGGTTCTCCTGAGGTGTGAGGCTTCTTTTACAGATGCCGGGAAGCAGGGTCCTCCCCTGTGGCCAAGTGACTTAAGACACTATGCTCCCAGTGCAGGGAACCCAGGTTTGATCCCTGGTGAGCAAACTAGAATCCCACAGGGTGCAACTAAAGATCCACATGCCACAGCTAAGACCTGGCACAGCCAAATAAGTAAATATATATATAAAAAAAAAAGCCAGGAAGCACTCACAGGTATTTCTGTTTGGGACTCTGTACAAACCTATAGGAGAAGGAGAATATGATGGGGGCGTGTGCTTGATGCAGATGGGAACAGGGAGGAAATGTCAGGGAGGGAAATTCTCCCTTAGTGTATGCATAGAAGGGTTATTGAGCCTCTCTATTGGACTAACATGTATCAGCTCTAATGAAAGTTGAAGGGGAGGGAATGCACAGCCCTGCAGGTTTCATTCTTCTTCAGCAGGTAGTCCCCAGAGACTCTGCCACAGAATATCTAAGCGTCCACCAAGCTGAATGAAAACCAGCTCAAAGACAGAACTTCATTTTTAATCCTTTAGAGGGTAACCCCAAATAATAGCAGCTGAGCCAAGAATACTTTCTCTACCATATCCCATGTAATCATTTCATAATCCTATTGAAGCTGGTTCTGCTGTTATTTCTACTTTATAGGTGAGGAAACTGACTCAGAGAGACCAAGGGACTGCAAATAACAGCCCAGCATTACCCAGCTAGTAAGGAGATGAGCATCGATTTTGAAAACAGGTCTGTCTGATTCTGTGCTCTAGCTCTTAAATCCCTTACTACAAAGGGACCCTGAGTGTATTCCTTCTAAATGGAGGTGGTGATGGTTTAGTCGTTAAGTCGTGTCCGACTCTTGAGACCCCCTGCAACCCCCTGCCAGGCTTCTCTGTCCATGGGATTCTCCAGGCAGGAATACTGGAGGGGTTGCCGTTTCCTTCTCCAGTTGTAAAGGGTAGACCTAGTTTAATGCTTAGGCTTGGTAAGAAATTCTTTTTGCATTAAACTGTTAAGAAAACCTCCCCCGACAGTTGGCACTGCCAGTTAAATATTGGTGTACCTTTGTCTTCACATGGCAGGAAGTAGCTGCAGTTGGGCAAGTGGTCCCCACAGAGTCCAATCAATTTCAGTCTGTTCAGGTTACAAACTGACCTGTAAATGAGTTCTAGCATCTCAAGGGAAAATAAAAGCAAAGAATGTTGCATTATCTGTGAAAATTCATTAGCACCGCTGGAAAACTGTATCCTGTAGTCGGTGAGTCACAAGGGTCACTTATGTATCTTTAGCATTCACCCACGCCTCATAGACAAAGCAGATAAAGTTCCCATCCATTTCAAGTATTGGAATGCTGCTGCTGCTGCTAAGTCGCTTCAGTCAGTCCGACTCTTTGTGACCCAGGGAATGCAATGTTATGCTAATTGGTCGTTAGTGCCCTAGGCTTCCTCCAACTTCCTATATTGGTTTCTTTCTTGCTACTATAACAAAGTACCATATGCTTAGGGACTTAAAATAACACAAGTTTATTATGTTACAGTTCAGAAGTCGAAAATAAATTTTGCAGAGATACAACCAAATCAATGGCGGCCTAACTGCCTGACTTTTGTTAGGAAGCCTAACTAATTGCAGCCTGATTTCTTCCGGATGAACTAGAGAATCCATTTCCTTGCCTTTTCCAGTTTCTAGATGCTGTCTTCATCCCTTGGCTGTTCAGCATTTTTATCTTCTGCTTTGTTTCTGGGCCTTCCCTGACTTTGCTGCCTCCCTCTTTTAAGGACCCTTGTGATTTACATTGGCCCTGCTTTGGATGATTTCACCATCTCAAGGTCTTTAATCATAACTTCAAGGCCCCTTATTACCATGTAAGATAATATTCATAGGTTCCAGGGATTAGCAAGTGTCCACATAGCTTTGGAGGCCATTGTTCAGTCTGCCATACCTCCTCCTTATGGAGGGCTTCTCAAAGAAGAAAAAAGGTTCTGTGGTATCATGAACCTGACATGAAACATGAAGCAGGAACTTGATTCCAGTCTTCAATGGGACATTATGCCCATTGTCAGATCATACACAAAGCATTTTATCTGCCAGATAAAATTCTGTCATTGAAATCTTCCATCAATTCACTAATATCTTTCCTGGTTAAAAAATTTCACAACTTGACACGTCCATTTATATTAAAATATAAATGACTTGAAGAAATTTTACCGTGGATTAGACTTTTCTTCAAAGGACTGAATTTACTCTAAAAATTGTAGTTCATCTGTGATGACCTAGAGGGGTGAGATGGGGGTGATTGTTCAGTAAAATTGAATGTACCTATAAATTTTGAACTAAGTATTATTTGTATGGGTAGGTTTTCTGGATACAATTTGGCAGTTTTTGTCGTTTATACTGGGATCTGTTTTGTAAATGTCATGAATAGTTGTAGAATTTTAGAACTGAAAGAATTTTAGGGAACATTTGGCTTAATATTCATTCATCCCACAAATATGTATTAAGACTTCGACATGAGAGGATTATAGTGGAGACGGTGCAGGGTATTCCCACATGTCTCTAGGTGTCACCGTTCATATGACCATTTATGAAACGACACCACCTGTGGTTTGCAAAGCACAAGTGAAAACATACTTGTTAGCAATACCCTGGTTCCTTGAGATAAAATAGAGAAAAAGACAAAACATTCCTAGACTTCTGAAACTTCTCATCTAGAGAGGATAATACACATCATTTCAGTTCAGTCACTCAGTTGTGTCCAATTCTTTGTGACTGCATGAAGCACAGCACACTAAGCCTCCCTGTCCATCACCAGGTCCTGGAGTCCACCCAAACCCATGTCCATTGAGTTGGTGATGCCATCCAACCATCTCATCCTCTGTCGTCCCCTTCTCCTCCTGCCCTCAATCTTTCTCAGTATCAGGGTCTTTTCCAATAAGTCAGCTCTTCACATGAGGTGGCCAAAGTATTGGAGTTTCAGCTTCAACATCAGTCCTTCCAATGAACACCCAGGACTAACCTCTTTTAGGATGGACTGGTTGGATCTCCTTGTAGTCCAAGGGACTCTCAAGAGTCTTCTCCAACACCACAGTTCAAAGGCATCAGTTCTTCAGCACTCAGATTTCTTTACCGTCCAACTCTCACATCCATACATGACTACTGGAAAAACCATAGCCTTGACAAGACAGACCTTTGTTGGCAAAATAAAGGTCTCTGCTTTTTAATATGCTGTCTAGGGTGGTCATAACTTTCCTTCAAAGCAGTAAATGTCTTTTAATTTCATGACTGCAATCACAATCTGCAGTGATATTGGAGCCCAGAAAAATAAAATCAGCCACTGTTTCCCCATCTATCTGCCATGAAGTTATGGGACTGGGTGCCATGATCTTAGTTTTCTGAATGTTGAGCTTTAAGCCAACTTTTTCACTCTCCTCTTTCACTTTCATCAAGAGGCTCTTTAGTTCTTCTTCACTTTCTGCCATAAGGGTGGTATCATCTGCATATCTGAGGTTCTTGATATTTCTCCTGGCAGTCTTGATTCCAGCTTGTGCTTCCTCAGCCCAGCATTTCTCATGATGTACTCTGCATATAAGTTAAATAAGTAGGGTGACAATATACAGCCTTGATGTACTCCTTTTCCTATTTGGAACCAGTCTGTTGTTCCATGTCCATTTCTAACTGTTGCTTCCTGACCTGCATACAGGTTTCTCAAGAGACAGGTCAGGTGGTTTGCTATTCCCATCTCTTGAAGAATTTTCCACACTTTATTGTGATCCACACAGTCAAAGGCTTTGGCATAGTCAATAAAGCAGAAATAGATGTTTTTCTGGAACTCTCTTGCTTTCTCAATGATCCATCAGATGTTGGCAATTTGATCTCTGGTTCCTTTGCCTTTTGGAAATCCAGCTTGAACATCTGGAAGCTCATGGTTCACGTATTGCTGAAGCCTGGCCTGGAGAATTTTGAGCATTATTTTACTAGCGTGTGAGATGAGTGCAATTGTGTGGTAGTTCGAGCATTCTTTGGCATTGGAATGAAAAGTGACCTTTTCCAGTCCTATGGCCACTGGTGAGTTTTCCAAATTTGCTGGCATATTGAGTGCAGCACTTTCACAGCATCATCTTTTAGGATTAGAAATAGCTCAACTGGAATTCCATCACCTCCACTAGCTTTGTTCATAGTGATGCTTCCTAAGGCCCACTTGACTTTGCATTCCAGGATGTCTGGCTCTAAGTGAGTGATCACACCATTGTGATTATCTGAGTCTTGAAGATCTTTTTTGTACAATTCTTCAGTGTATTCTTGCTACTTCTTCTTAATATCTTCTGCTTCTGTTATGTCACTACCATTTCTGTCCTTTATTGAGCCCATTCTTGCATAAAATGTTCCCTTGGTATCTCTAATTTTCTTGAAGAGATCTCTAGTCTTTCCCATTCTGTTGTTTTCCTCCATTTCTTTGCACTGATTCCTGAGGAAGGCTTTCTTATCTCTCCTTGCTATTCTTTGGAACTCTGCATTCAAATGGGTATATCTTTCCTTTTCTCCTTTGCTTTTCACTTCCCTTCTTTTCACAGCTACTTGTAAGGCCTCCTCAGACAGCCATTTTACTTTTTTGCATTTCTTTTGTTGAGGATGGTCTTGATTCCACATACGAAGAGGCACAGTTGATAAAGGCAACGTGACAGGTTTCTGTGGGAGAACGTAGGAGGGTCTGGATCATGTGGGAAGTTTTCTAGGAATATATTTCATCTATCCTGAGACCCAGATGAAAATGACAGACTAAAGAAAACAAAGGCAGAGGAAAGAGATGAATGAAGATTGTTCAGGCCAACTTAATTGCAAGCTCTTGAGGTGAAGACAGAAGATGATGCTCGAGGGGTAGAGATAGTTCTGCTGCAGAAACAAAGAAATGGCCAGAAAAACTAGAGCCTGCAAAAGGTTAAGTAACTTGTGTGGTATCACCTACCCTGTCTTCTCCTTTGGTTCACTACGGGACACCTTAAGTTACAGTGGATTTATTCATCCCAAGTACGGTTGTGTATCCTGGAAAGTGTTCTGCTGACAACTACACTATAACGCAGTCTCAGATTATCATCACTCTAGGCCAGAGCTTGTCAGTTGCAAAGGATAGCCGCTGTGTCCTTCTTCTCTTCACACACCCACAAAATCCACCGATCGCCCGCAGTTCATCTTCTGAGATGTTCTGGTTATTGAAGTCTCCATCAATATATATATAACAAATTTGGATAATTATTATAGAAAGACGTTTGATCTGGATATGATATCCCTGCTTATGCAAAAGCTAAAGGCAAAACAGAGAAACTAGGAGCAAAAGCATACCGTTTTCTCTGACAGGGTCCTGTTTGCTTCTGTTCTGGTATGCTTCCTGTTAGCAGTCAATACAAATTGTCTATAAGGCAAACAACTTTGCATTGATAAAATGACGTGAGTCCATGTTGAGTCTTAAAAAAAAAATCAAGATAAATTATGTTCCCATTTATAACAATGTTTATGTAATACTTCTTTCATCTAATCAAATGATTTTCTAATTTTATTTTAAAATATCAAATATAGTTCACGTTAATTTGGCTGTCCAAATTCCAGGGTAATTTGTTGCTGATGGCTTATCATAGTTGCTATCCTTTTTTTTTTTTTTTGTTATGTTCGTGATATTTTTAGGAATCAAAGGTAGTCCTGAAGGAAGTTCATGAATGTCTAAGTAAATCTCAGTTCTCAATTGGTTTTTCTTGGTATTGTATTTTTATTTCCTTTGTCTGAGTTTGGATAAAAATTTTTAAATCTTGTTTTAGTTATGTTTTTTTTTGTTGTTGTTATGGTTATTCTCAGAGATTTTATATATTTTTTAAAGTCAAATATGATCTTTTATTTTTCCAAAGTTGTTACTGTGTTTATAGTGTGGTGGTTCAATCTGTGATTTTCTTTTGAGCTAAAGCTGCTGCTGAAATATATTATTAGGTCTAATGTTTTTTTCCCAACAGTTTACTATGGAAATTTTCAAACATACTGAAAAATTGAAAGCATTTTTCACTGACCATCCATGTATCCAGCCTCTAGTTTCTAGTGTTAATAGTTTACTATGACTGCTAATTCTTTTCATTTGATTTTTTAAAAACAATTTTCTTGGATTATCTAGATAAGTAAGTAATAGTTATTACTGTAAATAATTATTTGCAAATAATTTTCTCTTACTCATCAATATTATACCTCTTCTTTCTTGGCTTAATTCAAGAAAGAAATGCTTTATAATTAATAGCTATTTTTGGTATATACATATTGTTGATATACATATAAATAGCTATTGATGTTATATATGTATATTAATAGCTATTGTTGACACGATCTCATGAATGAGAAGAATACGTTCAGAAATCTTTTGTTCAGTGTGATATTGCTGGTGATTTGGCTTAGGTGTTCTTTTCAGAGAACATTCATAGTATATATATTCATAGTATAACATGATTTCCTCATCAGGTTTAGATGTTGAATTTCTTCAAATTACTTTGGACATTGGAAATCAAATCAAAGGACATTTCTTGTCCTTTTAGTTTTGAAATAAAAACTCCTTTGAGTTTTTTTATTAACTTATTATTAAGTAATTGATTGATCCATTACTTTATGAAATATTTATTGAAATCCTGTATTGTCCTAGGCACTGTGCTTGGCACTAAATGTACTTATAGGGATAAAAACTCCAAAGGTTCTGGATCCTGCCTTCTTGGGCATTAGAGTCTAGCGGGGTTTATATGATAAGCTGTGATAATAAATATCCTATTAATAAAACACTTTGTGATTCATTGAGTAAAACCTAATTGGTCTTAGTGTTTTATTCTTTCAGCATATGGATGAGTTAGGTTTTTTAAATAACTTTTGTTTCTGTTTGAGTTTGCCAAATTCTCATACACTTATTATACTTACTTTATAATTTGTCTTTTTCTGTGATCTGGTAATTGACATGACATAACATGAGAATTGTTGCTGAGTCATGTGAGACTCTTGCAACCCCATGGACTGTAGCCCACCAGGCTCCTCTGTCTATGGAATGTCCCAGGCAAGAGTATTGGAATGGGTTGCCATTTCCTTCTCCAGGGGATATTCCCGACTCAGGAATTGAAAGCAGGTGGGTTCTTTACCACTGAGTCACCAGAGAAGTCCTAACACGAGAATTATGTTTTCCTTAATGATTGGAAAGAATCTGTCCAGGCAAATGTTTAGGGTAATTGTTTTTTTTTTTTAATTTTTAAAAAAATTTTCTTTACATTGTTGTGTTGGTTTTGCCATACATTGACATGAATCTGTCATGGGTATACATATGTTTCCCCTTCCAGAACTCCCCTCCCACCTCCCTCCTGATTCCCTCTCTCTGGGTCATCCCAGTGCACCAGCCCTGAGCATCAAACCTGGGCTGGTGATTGATTTCACATATGATAATTAACATGTTTCAATGCCGTTCTCCCATATCATCTCACCTTTGCCCTCTCCCATAGAATCCAAAAGACTGTTCTATTCATCTGCATTTCTTTTGCTGTCTCGCATACAGGGTTCTCATTATAGGGTAATTGTTTTTAATTCAACTTGTTTTCCCATAAATTTCACTTTAATTTTTGGATCCCTTCATTGGCTATTCAGGGTCTTTTGTGTTTCCATTTTAAAAGTGTTTTTCAACTTTTGTTAAAAAAAAAAAAAGCCATTGAAGTCGTGTTAGGGATTGCAGTCTACAGGTGGCTTTGGTAATATTACCATTTTAACCAATATTAATTCTTCCAATCCATAAATGTGAGGTACTTTTCTATTTGTTTCTTTGAATTATTTCATTATATCTTTACACTTCTAAGTAGAGATCTTACACATCTTTAGTTAGATTTATTCTTAAAGTATTTTGTTGTTTTTGATGCTATTGTAAATGGGTTCAATTTTTGATTTTTCAGAAAATATTATTTTTTATTTTTCAGAGTTGGATAGAAACTGTTAATTTTGCATATTATTTTTGTATTCTACAAGTCTCCTGAACTCATTGATTAGATCTAATGAATTTTGTTGTTGAGTCTTTAAGATTTTTTTATATATAAAATCATGTCGTGCAGATAGAGACAATTTCACTACTACTTTCCCAATTTTGTTGTCGTCTATTACTTTTTCTTGCCTGATTATTCTAGCTAGGACTTCTAGTACTATATTGAACAGGAGGGGTGAGCACCTTGTATCTTGGAGGAACAGCTTTCAGCTTCACTATTGAACATAACATTAGCTGTGGGTTTGTCATAGATGGCCTTTACTATGTTGAAATATGTTCATTCTATTCCTAGTATAAGAGTTTTTATTAATAATGGGTGTTGAATTTTGTCAATTATTTTTTCTGTGTCCATTGAGATGATCATACCATTCTTTTCTTTCATTTTGCAAGCATGATTTATCACAGGGATTATATTGTATATGCTGGATTTTTGATCATAGTAAATGATCCTTTTAGTGTGCTGCTGAATTCAGTTTGCTAGTATTTTATAGAGAATTTTCATATCTGTGTTCATCAGGGATATTGGTCTGTAGTTTTCAATGTGTCCTTTCCTGACCTCATAAAATGTGTTTGGGAGTGTTCCTTCCTCTTTGATTTTTTTGTGAAGAGTTTGAGAAGGATTGATGTTAATTCTTTAAATGTTTGGTAAAATTCACCAGTGAAGCCATGTGGTCCTGGGCTTTTCTTTGTTGTAGGCTTTTGACTACTGAGTCAGTCTCTACTAGTAATGACCTATTTGAACTTTCTATTTGTTCTTGATTCAGTCTTGATAGGTATATGTTTCTAAGAATTTTTCCATTTCACATTGAATTGCATAGAAAATTTTCTTAAAATACTTATTAGTAAGTCCTTTTTATTGGTTTTGTCTCCTTTTTCATTTGTAGTATGTAAAATTGAAGTTCTGTCTGCTTCTGTACTAGATAAATGCTCTGTCTTTTAAGGGGACTAGTGCTATGTTTTAAACAGTCTGCCGAGAATATACATAATATGATTCCCCTTATATAAGCAAAAGGTATGTTATTTTTTTCTGAAATAATACATGTTAATCTGTTGACAGTGGCTGAGTTTGTAGGAAAAGATTAGTGACTTTTAATTTTAAACTTTTCAGTGCTTTTATTTAGTTTTTTTTTTTTTTACTATATGCATTAGTTTCTAGTTTATATAAAGTGAGCTTATTGAATAACAGGATAGATTGTTAATGATCGTAGGTCACAGTGCTTTATTTGTAGTTTTATGTATTTTAATAATTTAAACAAATTTTATTTTAAGTTTTAACAGTTTTTAAATCCAGAAGGAAAAGAGCATAATAAATTAGGACAGTGGCTAGCAGAAACATCTAAATTCATGAGTATATCCCTCTGTATCCTTTTTGTGATAATACCAATCCTCATGGGTCCAGGAGAAGAGTAGATTTAGAAGTATGGTTCCCAATGAATTCTTCTCCAGAACGAGAAGAAACTTACAGAGGTTTGCAGTCTCAAGGAATCATTTCATTACTTTCGTTGTTCTGTCTCTTGAAAATGTAGAGATGAATTCTTAGGGACAGGCAGTTTAGAACACCAAAGGTCAAATGTAGACTTAATCTTCAGAATGAAAAAAAGTAATTTTTTTCTTGAATCAACTGAAGCTTTCACTAGAACACGGAAAAATAACAGCCTTGGGAAAGCAATTGTATTTACTTTGTAGTAAATTATAAGCAGGTGACTGAAGGTCAAGGCACAGTTTCTCAAACTCTACAATAGTAGGAGTAAAATACGCAAATTTCTGAGAGCAGCACCGTGAAACTCTTTACCAAGCACCACGCATCATTGGTACTTGGAAACTCGGTGCCAAGAATCATTTCTGGCTTTGTCTGCTGTTGCGTCCGTGCTCTTCCTTCTAAATGTGTCCTCTGGTAAGGGAATCACATGAATTTTGTGGCAATATAGCTCAGTAACATGTGGAAGATAAAGGAGTTGTGACCATTTTTTAGGACCATGGTCTGTAAGCCTTAGTATGTATCAAAATACCAGGAAGCCTGTTAGAACACATTTCTGAACCTCATCCCCGCAGTTCCCCACAGGCTCTGACTGAGTAGCCCTGGGTGGGGCCTTACAAGTTCTTCAGTGATTTTGCTTTTGGGGGTCTGGAAACGACAGGTGAGGAATTAGCTGGAGACCTTGATGAACAGATTATGGTTTGGCCCTCTGGTGTGTGATTACAAACCTCTAATAAGACCCAGAAGAGTGATTCTCAAACTTTGGTGGCAATAAGGATAAAAATCACCCCAGAATTTGTTAAGTTTTAGGTCCCCAGGGCCTATCCCCATGGCACTGGGAGAAATTAAATTCACAGTCGGTGTCATAGACATGTTGATGCAATGCTCCGGGGACCATGGTTTAAAACTACACTGCTGACGTATTTAGAGGTTGCTGTTTCTTAGCATCTTCCTCTAAAATGATTAAGCCCTAATGTCAGTAGCACTTAGGTGAAGACCGATGATGCTGATATATGAATAAAGAGTAGCAATTTTATTAAGAAAAGGAAGACTTGAAGTGAGTGCTACTCTCTGCTAGCCTCACCTGGTAAAGCCGAGCTAATTATTTGCTATATTCCTGTCCCAGAACAGCACTGTACAACCTTGCCAGAATTAAAACCACAGTGTTGTAGAAAGCATCAAGTTTATGTGGCTGATCTTGCAAGAGGAAATTTGTAGAGAAAATACAACTGGGAAGGTATGGACAGGTAGGGGAAAAAAAAAAGAAGAAAACTAAATCACCATTTCTATGTATATATGTGAATGTAGATGTAGGGAATCAACATAAAAATCAGAAATAGAATCCATTTCCAAGGACTACAAAGCCAAGGTTGAAACTTTCTTTTATCTTATCAAGTAAATATTTCAAAAGTTTGAGTTTAAAATCTTTACTTAGCTCCTTTCAGTACAATAAACCTTTAAAACCATGGTACTTTAGGCCTTGACTTTAAAACATCTGTGGTCTGATGGTCAAGATTCAAAATTGGAGCTAAGTCATCACAAAATAAGCAATAGTAATGTCACAATGTAATCATTTCTAAGCTTAATAGCACAGTTGTTGAGGACAGGGGTAGCCTTCCGTTTGTGTCATTGGGTGTTCAGTTATTCTGTTCATGGAGTAACTTGCCACAAACTTCCTGAGACAAGGTAGGGATGTCGGAAATTGCTTTAATGGCAGTTCTTGTCTCTGAAGTAGTTGTTGGATCTTTCATCCTCCGGGAAAACATGGGGTTTTGGGTATTGGTTCGAAAATGGAACACAAATTCTGCCAAGATTCTAGGCATTTGACAGCGTATCAGTCATATATATCTGGCTTCTGGGAGGATTTGTACAGTTTTCTGGTATATGTTTTAATTGAAGCAAAATATGATACTGCACAAAAATATGTTTTTATGTATGTAGAATCATTGTCACCACCACTCATATCAAGAAAAGGAATATTAACACCTCCATGGGCCTCTATCTTATTCCCTCCAGTCAGCAACCCCCATAAAAGGAATCACTATGCTAAGAATTTCTATCAACATGGATTGGTTTGTCTGTTTTAGAACTTAATATAAATGGAACAATAGAACATGGACTCTACTATTTTTGCCCTTTTTAGCTCAAGATTATATCTGTGAGATTTTTAGATGTAGTTTCATGTTGCATTGCTTTGCTCTCTTTCATTGCCATGTAATATTCCATTGCTTGAACTGTTTTGTACAATTTATCCATTCTACAGTTCTCAGTTTTTTTTAAATTAGAAAGAATGCTGAAATAATGATTCTTGTACAAGTATTTTGTTGTACATGTACATTCATTGATGTAGAGTGTATCTCTGGGAGTGGAATTGCTAGCACATAGGATTTATATATGTACAGTTATACAGTCTAGACTGAGTTACCAAAACGTTTTCCCAACTGATAATATGAATTTCAAAATTATTGAAGTAATTTAAAATCATAACAGCAATATATGAGAGTTGTTGGTACTCCACATCCTCAAAAACACTTGATATTGTTCTGTTTTATTTTAAACTGTTTTGGCAGGTGCATAACGTATTTTATTGTTAGTTTATTTTAAATTTCCTGGATGATTAATGAAATTAACTATCTTTATATTTGTTTATTGGTCATTTGAATATCTTTTTGGGGGTAAAATTTCTGTTCCATACTTTAACTCATTAAAAATGCCTGCTTTCTCTGACTGATTTATAAAATATCTTTATATGTTCTATAAGTCTTTATTCAGATATATGTATTGAAAGCATCTTCCACTTTGTGGTATATCTTCTTATTCTCTTAATAGTAACTTTTGATGAACAGAAGTTTTATATTTTAATGGAGTCCAACTTACCAACCTTTTTGTTTGTGCTTGATGCTACTTCTCTCTTGGTTAAGAATCTTTTGCAGTTGCAAGGTCACAAAGATATTCTGTGTAACTAAGCTTTAAAGTTTTACCTTTCACATATAAGTCTTCAATCCTTCCAAAACTGATTTTTGTGTATAAAATCTAAGGGCCAAGATATTTTCCCTCCCATGTTAAGTATGAAAATAACCTAGCACCATTTATTGGAAAACCATTATTTCTATTGCACTGCAGCAGCATCTTTGTTATAAAGTAGGTAACCATTCTGGAGAAGGCAGTGGCACCCCACACCAGTACTCTTGGCTGGAAAATCCCATGGACGGAGGAGCCTGGTGGGCTGCAGTCCATGGGGTCGCAAAGAGTCAGATGCTTTACTTTCACTTTTCACTTTCATTCATTGGAGAAGGCAATGGCAACCCACTCCAATGTTCTTGCCTGGAGAATCCCAGGGACGGGGGAGCCTGGTGGGCTGCCGTCTGTGGGGTCGCACAGAGTCGGACACGACTGAAGTGACTTAGCGGCAGCAGGTAACCATTCATGTGGAGGCTTCAGAACTTTCCATTTTGTTCCAATGGTCTCTTTGTCTATTCTTATGCCAATAAAGCGGTGTTTCAAGTTTGTTCTCTCATATCTCCTTTCCTAGTATTCATAGTTTGTGTTACTTGCACTTTAGAATGAGCTTGCCAATTTCCACCCAAAATAAAACTGCTGGAATTTTGTTTAGAATTGAATGTGGACTTCCCTGGTGGCTCAGTGGTAAAGAATCTGCCTGCCAATGCAGGACACCCGGGCTCGATCCCTGGGTCAGGAGGATCCCCTGGAGGAGGAAATGGCAACCCACTCCAGTATTCAGGCCTGCAAAATCCCAGGGACAGAGACTGGCAGGCTACAGTTCATGGGGGTGGTTCGAGTCGAACACAACTTAGCAACTAAGCCACTACCACCACATTGAATGTATGTACCAATTGGTATCAGTTGAAAACAACTATATTGAGTCTTCTTATTTTTGAATATAGTATGATATAATATAACATAATACTCCATTTATCTAGGTCTTTAATTTCTCTCAGTGATATTTTACAGTATTATCTCCATTTCTTTCATTAGATTTATTATAAATTATTTAAGGAAACTTAAAGCTATTAGACATTACATTGTTTTGAAATTTTATTTTCTAATATTGTATATAGATTGTCCAATAGCCTTAGTCTTCATACCTTGTATTTCTTTTTCTAGATAGGCTCTCCAGGATAGTGTGGAATAGACCTGGTTTTTAGCAGAAGTTCTTCTTGTAAATACGGTAATAGGGGAAAACTCCAAGGGAAAGGTTTTTATATTCCACCAGTAAGATGTTTTCTGTTTGTTTGTTAGCAACACTTTGTTAGATTTGTGGTTTTCCTCTATTCGTGGTTTGCTAAGTGTTCTTTTCCAGATGGAAGGAATTAATTTCATCTATATTGTCCAATTTATCTCCATAAACTTGTTCACAGTTTCTCTTGTCATTTTTAATTGAGGCGAAATGTGTGCACAGTGAACTGTACAGAACTTAAGTTTATAATTTGGCAAGTTTTGCCCAAGTATTCAACAACATTATCAAGATTTAGGATATTTTCATTACGCTAAAAGTTCCCTTGTAGCCTCTTCCAATCAATTTCCAGCACATTTTTTTACTTCTTTAGCAGATTGCTTTCTCCTTTTTCTTGAACTTGACGTGAAAGGAATAATTTTATTTTTGGAGGGGTATTTGGGTTTCTGTGTCTCAGCATAATGTTTGTGAGATTCATTGATCTTGTGGCATGCATCAATAGTTTGTTTATTATTATTTTTAGTTGTTGAGCAATATGCCATTGAATGAACAGACCAAAATTTGTTTATCAGTTCTATCAGCTGATGGATTATTTTTACTTTGGGGCTTTTTTAGTTAAAACTTCAATCACAGTCTTCTAAATGTGTTAGAAATCTCATAAAATATTTTGTGGACATTCATCTTCATTTACTTGGGTAAATGGGAGTGAAACTACCGGATCATAAGATTGTTGGTGAATAGCTAAGTCGTGTCTGACTCGTTGGGACCCCATGAATTGCAGAACACTAGGCTTCCCTGTTCTTCACCATCTCCCAGAGTTTGCTCAGACTCATGTCTATTGAGTCGGTGATGCCATCCAACCATCTCATCCTCTGTTGTTGCCTTCTCCTATCCTCAATCTTTCCCAGCAACAGGGTGTTTTTTAATGAGTCAGCTGTTTGCCTTAGGTGGCCAAAGTATTGTAACTTCATTTTTAGCATCAGTCCTTCCAATGAATATTCAGGGTTGATTTCCTTTAGTATTGATTGCTTTGATCTTGCTGTCCAAGGGACTCTCAAGAGTCTTTTCCAGCACCACAGTTTGAAGGCATCAGTTCTTTAGTGCTCAGCCTTCTTTATGGTTCAACTCTCACATCCATATATGACTACTAGAAAAAACATAGCTTTGACTACACAGACTTTTGTCAACAAAATGATGTCCCACTTTTTGATACACTGTCTAGGTTTGTCATAGCTTTTCTTCCAAGGAGCAAGCGTCTGTTAATTTCATGGCTGTAGTCCACAGTGATTTTGGAGCCCAAGAAAATAAAGTCTGTCACTGGTTCCACTTTTTCCCCTTCTATTTACCATGACGTGATGGTACCAGATGGCATGATCTTACTTTTTTGAATGTTGAGTTTTAAGCCAGCTCTTCACTCTCCTCTTTCATTCTCATCAAGAGGCTCTTTAGTTCCTCTTTACTTTCTGCCATTAGATCATAAGGCTCTGTACACTTAAACTTCTCTTGACTATGACTGTTTCTCAGAGTTTTTCATGTTTTTGATGCTTTTGATAGTTTTGAGGAGTATTAGATCAGTGTTTTGTAAGCATTTCTTTTTTTATGAGTTAGACTGTGTTTATGGGATTTGGGGAGGATGATCTCAGAGGTAAAGTGCCCATCTTACCACCTCATATCAAAGATACATCCTATTAACATGACGTATTATTGATGTTAATCTTAATCATCTGACTTAAGGTGCTGTTTGTCAGGTTTCTCCACTGTGTCATTCCTTCCTCTTTTGCATACCATACTCATTGGAAGAAAGTTACTTTGTCAGTTCACATTTCAGGGAGTGTAAAGTTATCCTCCATCTTCTTAAAGGTAGAGTATCCACCTTGATTATTTGGAATTTTCTGCACAGTTGGTTTGATTGTCATTTATTAATTCATTTATATCAATATAGCTTCCTGTATGTTTATGTTTGTTTACTGTATCTTTTGGTTTATAATCCAGTACTACTCTTTGATATTTTGCTCTTAATTATTCTGACTTTGGACACTGGGCACTCCTTCAGTTGCCTCCTGTCCTCCTAGTATAAGCCTATTATGTAATAGTCACTGTTACTATTATTTAGCAAGTCCTTACATTCTGGCATCATAAAATGCTCATCCTATATGTTTTCATCTCCACTTCATCTCCATTTCTCCAGGGAGCCCTGATTCCTTTTATTGGAGGATGTAATTAGAAATCTATAGCTGGTGTTTTGTTATTGCTATCAGATCCATTTAGTAGACAAAACAATATAGTATGTGTATAGGAACCCGTGAATATACACTTACCTATGTCTAGATATCCAGCTATATCTGTATTAAGCTAAACATGAGTTCATTCTTATGCATCCAACTGTAATTTAATATCCCATGGATCAATTTAGGCTTTTCCTAGTATTTTTCTTAAGCACTTTCTCACTTAAACAGTGAGAAATCTGGCTTCTGTCATCAGCTATTCATTTACTTAAGTGTTTGATTCTGGTATACATGAATAGTGATTTCAGATGTGTTTGTCTATACTCTTAGACTAGAGGACAGTTTTTATGTGTAGTTCCTTTTGTCTTTAATCTTACAAACTCTACTTGTTTCCAAAATTACTTAGGTCTGTATTTTCTTGCCTTAATTCCCACAGTTGTATGCATTTGGAAAGCATATTCTTTTGTCATAGTCTGCATTTTCATTCTGGGATTCCCTGGACTCCTAAATGACCTTTTAAAAATCTGCATACTTTAAAATTCAGTCCCCTCTAAAATTCCATCGGTTTTGACAAATGTATAGGGTCAAGTAAGCATCATTACAGTATAATACAATATAGTTGAATTGCACCAAAAAATCTCTTCTGCTTCACTTATACAGCCCCCTCCAAATCTTCATCAATCACTGACCTGTTCACTGTCTCAGTTTTGTGTTTGTGATAACGTTATGCAAAAGGATTATATAGTATGGATATGTTAGAGCTTGTTTATCCATTGCCTTATTGAAGAATATGAGCTCCTTGCTGAAGGCTTCCCTGAGTTCTTTGTCATGTAGGATACTGCATAGGGCAGTTTACTTACTCAAAACCAACAGTGAATAAATCAATGGATAGGACAGAGTCAGTGGAGAAAGTTATCTGACAAAAAAGAAGTTACAGTTGTACTTAACATAATCAAGGAAATGACTTCTCATCCACTTTGCCTTTTTCCCCTGCTTCGAAACAAATCACAGGTCCTGCCAACTCTCAGGGCAAGGAGATTGTACATGGGATACAGGGATCTGGGGATAACTGGGGCCATCCTAGCATCTCTTCTCCAAAGAAGCACTTTTTTCAATCTGCTTAGCCTAGAGAGTGATGATCTGGCTGAACAGGACAAATAAAAGCAACGAAGTGTGACATATAGGGAGGAACCAGGAACTGTCACTAGACCTACACATTCATGTGGGACAGAGACTGTCAGGAAGATGGATTTGAGTGACAGACAGCTGTCTGACAACAGTCTATAATGGTCCAAAAAGAACCTCCGTAACGTCCTGGTGAGTGCGTTCTCTTGGCAAAACTCTGTTAGCCTTTGTCCTGCTTCATTCTCTACTCCAAGGCCAAATTTGCCTGTTACTCCAGATGTTTCCTGACTTCCCGCTTTTGCATTCCAGTCCCCTATAATGAAAAGGACATCTTTTTTGGGTGTTAGTTCTAGAAGATCTTTTAGGTCTTCATAGAACCATTCAACTTCAGCTTCTTCAGCATTATTGGTCGGTGCATAGACTTGGATTACTGTGATTAAATAGTTTGCTTTGGAAACAGAGATCATTCTGTCATTTTTGAGATTGCATCCAAGTACTGCATTTTGGACTCTTTTGTTGACTATGATTGCTACTCCATTTCTTCTAAGGGATTCTTGCCCACAATAGTAGATATAGTGGTCATCTGAGTTAAATTCACCCATTCCAGTCCATTTTAGTTCACTGATTCCTAAATTGTCAATGTTCACTCTTGCCATCTCCTGTTTGACCACTTCCAATTTGCCTTGATTCATGGACCTAACATTTCATGTTCCTATGCAATATTTCCCTTTACAGCATCAGACTTTACTTCCATCACCAGTCACATCCACATCTCAGTGTTGTTTTTGCTTTGGTTCCATCTCTTCATTCTTTCTCGAGCTATTTCTCCACTGATCTCCAGTAGCATATTGGGCACCTACTGTCCTGGGGAGTTCATCTTTTAGTGTCCTATCTTTTTGCCTTCTCATACTGTTCATGTGGTTCTCAAGGCAATAATACTGAAATAATTGCCATCCCATTCTCCAGGGGACCACGTTTTGTCAGAACTTCCCATCATGACTGGTCCATCTTGGGTGGCCCTACACGGCATGGCTTATAGTTCCATTGAGTTAGACAATGCTGTGGTCCACAAGAGAAGACTCTGCAAATGGACATCACCAGATGATCAATACCAAAATCAGATTGATTATATTCTTTGTAGCCCAAAGATGGAGAAGCTCTGTACAGTCAGCAAAAACAAGACAGGGAGCTGACTGTGGCTCACATCATGAACTCCTTATTGCCAAATTGGACTTAAATGGAAGAAAGTAGGGAAAGCCACTAAACTATTCAGATATGACTTAAATTAGCTCCCTTATGGCTATACAGTGAAAGTGACAAATATATTCAGGAGATTAGGTCTGATAAACGGAGTGCTTGAATAACTATGGACAGAGGTTCATGACATTGAACAGGAAGCGGTGATCATGAGCATCTACAAGAAAAAGAAATGCAAAAAACCAAAATGGTTTTCTGAGGAGGCCTTACAAAGAGCTATGAAAAGAAGAGAAGTGAAAGGCAAAGGAGAAAGGGAAGAAGATACACCCAACTGAATGCAGAGTTCCAAAGAATAGCAAGGAGAGATAAGAAAGCCTTCCTAAGTGATCAATGCAAAGAAACAGAGGAAAACAACAGAATGGGAAAAACTATAGATCTCGTTAAGAAAATTACAGATTCCAAGGGAAATTTTCATGCAAAGATGGGCTCAAAAAAGGACAGAAATTGTATGGACCTAACAGAAGCAGAGGGTATTAAAAAGAGATGGCAGGAATACACAGAAAAACTATACAGAAAAGATCTTCATGACCCAGGTAACAGCAATGCTGTTATCACTCACCTAGAGTGATAACTTCACCCTAGAACGTGAAGTCAAGTGTGCCTTAGGAAGCATCACTACAAACAAAGCTGGTGGAGATGATGGAATTCCAGTTGAGCTATTTCAAATCCTAAAAGATGATGCTGTGAAAGTGCTGCACTCAATGTGCCAGCAAATTTGGAAAACTCAGCAATGGCCACAGGACTGGAAAAGGTCAGTTTTCATTCCAACCCCAGAGAAGGGCGATGCCAAAGAATGCTCAAACTACTGCACAATTGCACTCATCTCACACTCTAGCAAAGTAATGCTCAAAATTCTCCAAGCCTGGCTTCAACAGAACATGAACTGTGAACTCCCAGATGTTTAAGCTGGTTTTAGTAAAGGCAGAGAAAGCAGAGATCAAATTGCCAATATCTGCTGGATCATTGAAAAAGCAAGAGAGTTCCAGAAAAGCATCTACTTCTGCTTTATTGATGATGCCAAAGCCTTTGACTGTATGAATCACAACAAACTGTGGAAAATTCTTCAAGAGATGGGAATACCAGACCACCTGACCTGAATCCTGAGAAATAGGTATGCAGGTCAAGAAGCAACATTTAGAACTGGACATGGAACAATAGACTGGTTCCAAATAGGGAAAGGAGTACATCAAGGCTGTATATTGTCACCCTGCTTATTTAACTTATATGCAGAATACATCATGAGAAACACTGGTCTGAAAGAAGCACAAGCTGGAATCAAGATTGCCGGGAGAAATAGCAATAACCTCAGATATGCAGATGACACCACCCTTATGGTAGAAAGCAACGAAGTAAAGAGCCTATTGTTGAAAGTGAAAGAGGAGAGTGAAAGAGTTGGCTTGAAACTCAACATTCAGAAAACTAAGATCATGGCCTCCAGTTCCATTACTTCATGGCAAATAGATGGGGAAACTGAGGAAACAGTGACAGACTTTATTATGGGCTCCAAAATCACTGCAGATGGTGACTGCAGCGATGAGATTAAAAGCCATTTCCTTCTTGGAAGGAAAGTTATGACCAACCTAGACAGCATATTAAAAAGCAAAATGTCAATTAATGTTGACATTACTTTGTCAACAAAGGTCCATCTAATCAGGGCTATGGATTTTCCAGTAGTCATGTATGTATGAGAGTTGGACTATAAAGAAAGCTGAGTGTCAAAGAACTGATGCTTATGAACTGTGGTCTTGAGAAGACTCTTGAGAGTCCCTTGGACTCAAGGAGATCCAACCAGTCCATCCTAAAGGAAATCAGTCCTGAATATTCATTGGAAGGACTGATGCTGAAGCTGAAACTGCAATACTTTGGTCACCTGATACAAAGAACTGACTCACTGAAAAAAAGTCCTGATTATGGGAAAGATTGAAGGCAGGAGGGGGAGGGGACAACAGGGTATAAATTGGTTGTATGGCATCACTGACTCAGTGGACATGAGTTTGAGTAAACTCTGGGAGTTGGTGATGGACAGGGAGGCCTTGCCTGCTGCAGTCCATGGGATTGCAGAGTTGGACATGACTGAGAGACTGAACTGAACTGAACTGATGTCCTGACAGAACACAGGAGTATAGAATCCAGGCAGATGGGGCAAACGATCACCATCCAAGGACTTGTCAGCATCTACCATGTCCTCTCAAGGCTTCCCAGATGGCTCAGTGCTGAAGAACCTGCCTGTCAAGCAGGAGACGCAAGTTTGATCCCTGGGTCAGGGAGATCCCCTCGACAAGGAAGTGACAACCCATTCATGAAAAATGGGAAATGATTTTTCTTGCCTGGAAAATCCTATGGACAGAGGAGCCTGGCATTCTATATTCCTTGGGTTGCAAAGAGTTGGGTACAACTGATAAACTAAACAACAGCAACACAGCATCTTCTGTCAAGGTGTGGGATTTCTACCAGTACTTCAGCTCTTGAACTTGGAGGAACACGAGGAAGCAGACAGTACTGGACAAGATATCAAAGACATAGATCTTAGAAATAACAATTGTGCACAAGCTGTTTGAACTAGGGTAGAAATTGCTAACAGATGGATTGGGATAAGAATCATAGATATCAGGGTTCGTGCAGGGGGTTGGAACCCTGGCCACCACTACCTTGGCTACTGTGCCTGCGGTCTCCTTCATGCCCCATCCTCCACCATGGCTGAGGAGCTCTCCATGGCGACGTCCTGTACTGAAAATGTTTTCTTCTGCCCTGTCTGTCAGGAGGTGTTCAAAACGCCCATGTGTACCGCGACCTGTCTGCATGTTTTCTGTAGAAAATGTTTCCTGACTGCAATGAGAGAAAGCAGAATACATTGTCTCTTCTGTTGTGGAAATGTAACTAGGAGAGAGAGAGTGTGTCCTGAATGGGCCTTAGACCTTATAAATATCATGAGGAAATTTTCTGGTAGCTGCTGATGCTGTGCAAAACAGGTTCAGTTCTACTGCATGAGACATCATTACAAATCTCGTTAGAAGTATCAAGATGCATATGGTGTTTCTTCTGTCATTCCAACTTTCAGATCTCTCAAGATTCAGTAGGGAACAGCAATAAGAGTAAAACATCCACACCTGATAACACAGAATCTTACCAAGAGAATATAAGTTCTGGGCATCCACCTTTAAGTGTCCTTTGTGTCAAAAATCAAATATTACCAGACAGCATTTCCTGGATCCCTATAATAGTAATCACCTTTCAGAATAGTTCTTGGGATGTGTCCTTTTGTGTATCTCTTCCTTGGGGAGATCCTAGCCAGATTATGAGAAATTTCGTTAGTCATCTAAATCAAAGACATCAGTTTGATTATGGAGAATTTGTGAATCTTCAGCTAGATGAGGAAACTCAGTATCAAAATGCTGTTGAAGAATCTTTTCAAATAAACATCGGAAGGCTATAGATGTCTGCATCTTTGTACTTGAAAGTGCAATTTTTAAGGAGTAAACTGTATGAAGTTACCATTTCAAAAAGTTGATGTATCTATTAATAAAATTGAAAGTGGAAGTGGCTCAGTCATGTTTGACTCTTTGTGACCCCATGGACTATATAGTCCATGGAATTCTCTAGGCCAGAATACGAGAGTGGGTAGCCGTTCCTTTCCCCAGGGGATCTTCCTAACCCAGGGATAGAACCCAGTTCTCCAGCATTCCAGGTCAATTCTTTACCAGCTGAGCCACAAGGGAAGCCCAAGAATACTGGAGTGGGTAGCCTATTACTTCTCCAGCAGATCTTCCCAACCCAGGAATCAAACTGCGGTCTCCTGCATTGCAGAAGGATTCTTTACCAACGGAACTACCAGGGAAGCCCATAGTTCAGTCTATTGTTTTAGTATTTTTAATTGAAAAATAAACATGGGTCATCTAAAAACTTAAATTCTTTTGATAAGTTAAAAGTTAAAACTAAGAATATTATCTTTAAAAGCATTAAAAGGATATTTTCTTAATGTAATTCTGAAAAGAGAATCCATTTTGTCCTTATCTTTTTTATGTTCAGTTCAGTTGCTCAGTCATGTCTGAATCTTTGTGATCCCATGGACTGTAGCACATCAGGCCTCCCTGTCCATCACCAAATCCTGGGGTTTACCCAAACTCATGTCCATCAAATCAGTGATGCCATCCAACCCTCATCCTCTGTCCCATTTTCCTCCTGCCCTCAATCTTTCCCAGCATCAGAGTTTTTTCCAATGAGTCAGCTCTTCACATCAGGTGGCCAAAGTAGTGGAATTTCAGCTGCAACATCAGTTCTTTCAGTGAACATTCAGGACTGATCTCCTGTAGGGTGGACTGGTTGGATCTCCTTGCAGTCCAAGGGACTCTCAAGAGTCTTCTCCAACACCACAGTTCGAAAGCATCAATTCTGTGATGCTCAGCTTTCTTTATAGTCTAACTCTCACACAGAAAAACCATAGCCTTGACTAGATGGACCTTTGTTGGCAACGTAATGTCTCTGCTTTTTAATGTGATATCTAGATAGGTCATAACTTTCTTTCCAAGAGTAAGTGTCTTTTAATTTCATGGCTGCAATCACAATTTGCAGTGAATATGGAGCCAAAATGAATAAAGTCTACCACTGTTTCCCCATCTATTTGTCACGAAGTGATGGGGCTGGATGCCATAATCTTACTTTTCTGAATGTTGAGCTTTAAGCCAACTTTTTCACTCTCCTCTTTCATGCTTATCAAGAGTCTCTTTAGAAGTCCTTCACTCTCTGCCATAAGGGTAGTATCATCTGCATATCTGAGGTTATTGATATTTCTCCCGGCAATCTTGATTCCAGCTTGTGCTTCATCCAGCCCAGCGTTTCTCATGATGTACTCTGCATACAAGTTAAATAAGCAGAGTGACAATATACACCCTTGATGTACTCCTTTTCCTATTTGAAACCAGTCTGTTGTAGCATGTCCGGTTCTAACTTTTGCTTCCTGACCTGCATACAGATTTCTCAAGAAACATGTCAGGTGGTCTGGTATTCCTGTCTCCTTCAGAATTTTCCACAGTTTATTGTCACCCATATAGTCACAGGTAGAAATAGATGCTTTTCTGGAACTCCCTTGCTTTTTCAATGATCCAGCAAATGTTGGCAATTTGATCTCTGCTTTCTCTGCCTTTTTTAAAACCAGCTTGAACATCTGGAAGTTCATGGTTCACAAATTGCTGAAGCCTGGCTTGGAGAATTTTAAACATTACTTTACTAGCGTGTGAGATGAGTGCAGTTGTGCGGTAGTTCGAGCATTCTTTGACATTGCCTTTCTTTGGGACTGGAATGAAAACTGACCTTTTCCAGTCCTGTGGCCATTGCTGAGTTTTTCAAATTTGCTGGCATATTGAGTGAAGCACTTTCACAGCATCATCTTTTAGGATTTGAAATAGCTCAACTGGAATTCCATCACCTCCATTAGCTTTGTTTGTAGTGATGCTTCCTAAGGCCCACTTGACTTCACATTCCAGGATGTCTGGCTCTAGGTGAGTGATCACACCATCGTGATTATCTGGGTCCTGAAGATCTTTTTTGTATAGTTCTTCTGTGTATTCTTGACACCTCTTCTTTTTATCTTCTGTTTCTGTTATGTGAATACCTTTTCTGTCCTTTTTTGAGCCCATCTTTGCATGAAATGTTCCCTTGGTATCTCTAATTTTCTTGCAGAGGTCTCTAGTCTTTCTCATTCTGTTGTTTTCCTCTATTTCTTTGCATTGATTGCTAAGGAAGACTTTCTTATCTCTCCTTGCTATTCTTTGCAGCTCTGCATTCAAGTGAGTATGTCTTTCCTTTTCTCCTTTGTTTTTTGCTTTTCAACTGTTCACAGCTATTTGTAAGGCCATCTCACGCAGCCATTTTGCTCTTTTGCATTTCTTTTTCTGGGTGATTGTCTTGATCCCTATCTCCTGTACAATGTCAGGAATCTCTGTCCATAGTTCATCAGGCACTCTGTCTATCGGATCTAGTCTCTTAAATCTATTTCTTAATTCCACTGTATAATCATAAGGGATTTGATTTAGATCATACCTGAATGGTCTAGTCGTTTTCCCACTTTCTACAATTTCAATATGAATTTGGCAATAAGGAGTTCATGATCTGAGCTACAGTCAGTTCCTGGTCTTGTTTTTGCTGACTGTATTTAACTTCTCCATTTTTGACTGAAAAAAATGTAATCAATCTGATTTTGGTGTTGACCATCTGGTGATGTTCATGTGTAGAGTCTTCTGTTGTGTTTTTGTAAGAGGGTGTTTTCTATGACAAGTGCGTTCTCTTGGCAAAACTCTATTAGCCTTTGCCCTGCTTCATTCTCTCCTCCAAGGCCAAATTTTCCTGCTACTCCAGGTGTTTCTTGATTTCCTACTTTTGCATTCCAGTCCCCTATAATGAAAAGGGCATCTTTTTTCAGGTGTTGTAGGTCTTGTAGGTCTTCATGGAACCATTCTAAAGGGGTCTTGTAGGTCTTCATAGAACTGTTCAACTTCAGCTTCTTCAGCATTACTGGTCAGGGCATAGACTTAAATTACCGTGATATTAAACGGTTTGCCTTGGAAATGAACAGAGATTATTCAGTCATTTTTGAGATTGCATCCAAGTACTGCATTTCAGACTCTTTTGTAGACTGTGATGGCTACTCCATTTCTTCAAAGGGATTCTTGCCCACAGTAGTAGATATAATGGTTATCTGAATTAAATTCACCCATTCCAGTCCATTTTAGTTTGCTGATTCCTAAAATGTTAACCTTCCCTCTTGCCATCTTTTGTTTGACCACTTCCAATTTGCCTTGATTCATGGACGTAACATTCCAGGTTCCTATGCAGTATTGCTCTTTACAGCATTAGAGCTTGTTTCTATCACCAGTCCCATCCACAACTGGGTGTTGTTTTTGCTTTGTCTCCATCCTTTCATTCTTTCTTGAGTTATTTCTCCACTGATCTCTGGTAGCATATTGGGCACCTACCAACATGGGGAGTTCATCTTTCTGTGTCGTATCTTTTTGCCTTTTCATACTGTTCATGGGGTTCTCAAAGCAAGAATACTGATGTGTTTTGCCATTCCCTTCTCCAGTGGGCCACATTCTGTTGATAACTTTGGTACTTTCTTTCAAAATTTAGTACTTGCAGTGTGTCAAGGTAAACCATTCTGAGATTTGAGAATGTCTTTAAAGGAAAATTATAGAGATCATCTTGATGAAATTGTGTTTTGAAGTTTATGGATTAGTTAAATACCATTTATTGTCTTATGTGTCTTTCATGTAAGTTTTTTCATAAGGAAAATAATTGACTTTATTTGCTTTTATCTGTGAACTCCTCAGTATGGAAATCTTTGTTTAAAACTTCCCTTCCTTTGATCAGTGGTTTAGGAATAGGGATTGGCTTTACAGGTACACAGTTCAAATTAATGAGACAGTCCTGTTTTTAATAAGCAAATGGCTGAGTTGGTGTAAGGGAAGAAACTTGGTCGATAGTTTATACCTAAATTTGACAGTACCAGTTAACAGGCCTCAGCAGTTACAATTTATATTGTTAAACAGAGTCTTATTTGAGATGTATTACTTTATTTTTCAATTAAGCATGGTTTTCTCCTAAAAAAAAAAAAAGGAAAAAAGGAATCATAGATCTCATGCCTAAGTTACAAGGTCAAGACAAGCTTAGCTGAATTCTAGAGTGCCTGAGATTCCCAAGTCCATCAATTTCTCTTGCCCTTGGACAGGATTGAGTCTAGAAACTGGAATGAAATTAAATCCACAGTTATAAGGAAAAGGAAGTTTAGAAACACCCTGATCTGTTGTCTGGTAACTCCTCTGAGGCTGCAGGGAGATTGCAACGGAAGCAGCCTCCCTCTTAGCGTCCTTTTTTCTCTCTTTGACAGACTGTCTCCAGGGCCTAAATATATTTCCCCCTAGCTCCCAAGGGCTTTTCTATTTTAAGCCTTCTTTCAAATAGTAGAATAAAAGGCCTTGTGCGTTAGTCCTGAAATTTCAAATATTCTCAGAGAGGTTGAAGAGCTCTGTAGGAAAGTAATATCCTGAATCTATATCTTTCTGAAATCGTTATCTCCAGAGGGCTACTTAACCTTCAGTGAAAGGTCACCTGTTCATCACCCACCAAAAAGTTATTTGTGGGGCACCTATTGGTGCTCTGAACTGTGTTACTTCTATAATAAAACTGAGAAAAATGCACATTATGTCCGCTTTTAAGATTATTTAGTGAGGCATCAGACTTATCAGTGATTCATGAACATATAACAAACTCAGGGCTCTAATAAGGGCACAGAGACAGAGACACATACCCTGATTATGGGTCATAGCAGAGGAATGGGCTTGATCATGAAGTTTTATGCCAGGTTGAGGATTTTATTGTTCCTGCAATATTTTCAGGATGGAAGAGACATTTTAGTTTTAGAAGATCACTTTGCCTACAGAGTCAAGAATGGACCAAAGAGGAGGCAAACGTGAATTCAGGGAGATCAGTAAGATGGATATTGCAGAAACAGATGATGTAGGCTGGACTAGAGTGGAGCCACTGACAATACAGAAGACAAGTGTGAAGGATATTTTAGGACATGGAGATCAGCAGGCCCTAATAGGACAGTGCTCTGTGGTTCCCACAGCAGGATGGGTGGTAGTTCTGTTCCCTGAGACAGACAGCAGTGTGGGAGGCTATGTGTTTTAGCAGTTGAGAATATAGGAGCAGTTCATGAGTTAAAGTTTAAATTGCTAGATTGTGAGAGGCATTTGAAATGTCCAGAAGGAAATATCAGGTTGCAGTTGCTAGATGAGTCCAGAATTCAGAGTAAAGGCTGTAGGTCTTCTTGATAATACTTGACAGTCCCTGGGCATGGATGATATCACCCAGAGATGGGCATAGAATGAGAAATACAGAGCAATAGATAAACACAGTGCCATGTACATTTAAAAAAAGCTTCTGGGCCACATGGGCTTTGGCAAAAACACATTGATCTAATTTGATCTTTTTTCCCACCAATTATTTACAGTGACTTGGGCCTGGAACATTTCTCCGTAAATATATAAACTGAAGAAAGCAGCTAATCTCAAAGGACTATACATTTAGAAAGCATTTTTTTTTTTTTAACATTACAAACCTAGAAACTCAAAATGCAAATGAGTATGTGGATGGAGAAAGGGAAAGGATCTATATTAAAAGCTTTTTCAGAACTGAATTAAAATAATTTCTGAAAAGATGAGTGATACCAGCTTTGTGCCTGAGAGTGAGGGCATATTGCTTTGCAGTGTGTTTGCCTCTATCTGGCAATGGCACCTCTCTCAATCCTTAGATCAGAGAAAAGAATTCCTCTTATTGGATAACTTTTTCAATACCTGAAAATTTGAAAGTCAGGGTTTAATTAATCAACATCTGAATTGCTTGATATTTTGACTTCAAATTCTGAGACAGGGAATGTACTTCCTAAGGCTTCAGAGGGAATCAGGACTCAGTGAGGACTCAGCAAACAGGCAGGAACCTTATGGAACCATTGAAGATAGTCTCCTTGGAGGATTTTGTAAAAGATGAAAAAAGTTTTTCTCTGCTTTGAAGGTATCTGATAGGACCGTTTATGACCATTACTTGGAATATTCTCAATATCTGATCAATTTGAAGTTCTTTCTCATGTCTAGTCTAGTTCTTTCTTGCTTCCTTTTAAGGCATTTCTTCTTATTCAAAATGACCAGCAGCTGCCTAGAATCTTTCATTTAATAATTCTTCATATAAGTAAGGAGATTAATTAAGTCAGCTCTCAGTCTCATCTTCTGAGTTAGAATCACCAACTAAATGAGTGGTGTGCCATTACACATTTGATGTGGTATGCTAGGTGTGGGTGTGCTCAGTTGTGTCTGATTCTTTGTGACCCTATGGACTGAAGTCCACCAGGCTCCTCTGTCCATGGGATTCTCTGGTCAAGAATCCTGGAGTGGAGTGCCATTTCCTCTTCCAAGGGATCTTCCTGGCCAACTCATTGATCGAACCCATGTCTCCTATAGTGACAGGTGGATTCTTTACCACTCAAACCAACTGGGATGAGAAAAAAGTAAATATACCTAGACAACCAATGCTGACACAAGGAGAAACAACTTCAGCCAACCAGCCCTTTTCTCAAAAGTTCCTTTTCCGAGCCCTCAATATATATTTTTTGTCTTCTGATTTTTCTGTTGATTTGGGGGGATTAGAAATAGATATGAAGAAGGATGGTTCTGTCTGTATATGAAAAGTTAAATTGATGAAGACACTTGCTGTTGTTCTTGATTACATTGGTGGAATTCATTTGCTCCCTTAACAGGTGCTTATTCAGCCCCTAGGCTGTGCCAGGAACTGTTAATAGTTCTAAGGCTATAACTGAGAAAGTAAAACAAACAATTGAAATGTACTTTTCCTCATGGACCATAGATACGATGGGATGATTGTAGGGATGAGTCTAAAAATTGGAACCTGTATTATCCCTTGCTAATTGCATCTTCAGTTGACCCATCACTGTTGTTGGTTTTATAATCAGTTGTTCAAACAAAGTTCATTGAGTCTACTCATGCTAGGTGTAGGGCTCTCATGTAATTTGTAATTTGCTGAGAAGAGGAAGTCGAAACATAGATCACTGCATGACAAGCTAAGGCAATCAAGAGATTTTTGCAAGGCAGCATAAGATTAACAGCTGAATGCATGGCTCAGATTCTGAGGAGGTATTTGATCAATTATGTCATGAAATATATTTTTTCCTTCACAATGTTAGTTGGTGGGATATACATAATGTAAAAATAATTTGATGTCTGCCTTCATTCCTATCAACTAGCAGGATCTCTGTGGTAATATGACATGAAGTTCTAATTCTCCTTCATTTGGGGAATCTCTTTTCTCTGAATCCATTTAGTTGTGTGTCAGGCTTTCATTAAATTCACTGAACCTAGTGATTATTCCATATGGTTGTTTATTAAATGTATGCTTCCAGCAGCAGAATTTGGACAATAATCTTGATGTTCCAGGATACTTCACACTTTTATAACTTGTGCAAATAATCCTATTCTTTGTTAACTCGCCCTTGAAACAAACCAACCATTTTTCACCTGTATGATGCTTGTATTCTTCCTCAGACTATGGCTGACACTGGGCAAATTATTAAGACAACAGATTAACCCCTTTCGCTGTTGGTTAGCTACTGGGAATCTTGCATGAAGACATCTGAATATATGAGGCTGATGATAAAGCCTTTGTGAAAAACATACCTAATGACTTGGGTAACTTCCATCATCCTTTATGGAAGATGACATTGATGCTGATGTTACCTTGGAAACGTTCGATTCTCTTTATAACTGATGTTGACAGCCAGACTTCAGAAATGTTGCCTTGTTTGAATCATGGTATGCTATCATTTGGGAATGTTGGTACACTGTGGAGAAGAAAAAAAGGCGTTGTTAAAAGTGAAGGAGATTATGGTAGACAGCTTTCTGGTGGGGTGCCAGCAACTGATGAACCCACCCTCTCCTTTGTGTTTGATCCTATACTTTTGGGGAATGGGCCACACAGCTTTGTGCTAATCTAAGCCCCTGTGCTCGTGGCAATAGCTGTTTGATCAAGTAGTAGAGGAATGTGTGCTCACTGCACTCTTGGGCCTTTGGAACTGGACAGGGCTGCAACAACAAAACATGGGAGCTGTGGGGGACTGTACCCTGCCATGGGGGTGAGGCAGTGGAGAATGCAGACACGTGGAGAATGAGAGAAACGAAGGCAGACAATAGAGGAGATAGGAGGCGGGACAGTCTTATTGGTCCCATGTCCTTCCAGTTGAAGTGACTGTGAAATGATCACCAGGAGCCAAGACAGGATGTCAGTCTTCCCACAAATCAGGAAATCAGTGGGTTCACTGCTAGAGAAAGGGAGAATGAATATTAAGGAAACAAAATGATGAATTTCCTCTATAGTCAGAGAGATGAAAGAAGAATTTTTAAACAATTGGAAATTTCCTTTAATTTTTTTTTTTGTAGGATATTTGCTTTACAATATTGTGCTATGCCTCAACATGAATCAGTCACAGGTACGGCATGTGCCTTTCCTTTTGAACCTCCCCTCCCATCTCTCACCCCATCCTCATCCCACGCCTCTAGGTTGTCACAGAACACTGGGTTGAGCTCCCTGTGTCACAGCAGATTTGTCCTTGCTGTTTTACATGTGGTAAAGTATATATCTCCATGCTACTCTCAATTCATCCTACCCTCTCCATCCCACACTGTGCCCACAAGTCTGTTTTTTTGTGTCTGTGTCTCCATTGTTGCCCTGAAAATAGTACCATCTTTCTGATCTGATGAAAGTGACACACACATTATAAGAGGAATCATTGTAAAATTTTTATTTCTTAAATGTAAAGAATAAGGCAAATCATTATTTTCTTTATCAGGGTTAATGTTATGACCATTTGACCAGGATTAGGTTGAAATTTGGTTTATACAGTGTGTGAAGAAAAGGCCCACTGAGAAATGATATCAGAAGAGAGTTGGTATTTACCTGCTTGAGTAAATACTTTCGGAGACAGTTTAGTGGTATGTTACTTCATGCAAATATAACTAATATAAAAGTCCCTTTCTAGAACATTTTTAAACTTAAAATTATATTTAGTAAATCAAACTTACTGGCATTCCCCTCCTCCCCAGTTATTTGAATTTGGTAGATTTCTACATGGCCATCATCCATTTTTCACCCTCTGGCAAGTTGTAGTAAAACTGAGTCCCTGTTAAAAACAGAGTTCCTCTTCTGAATTTATGGTTAACATCTCTGTCCAAAACATTCTTCTTTTTCTTGACCTGTATCTGTTCCTCTCAAGACTGAGGTGTGTCAGGGAAAAAGAGGGGTTTGAAACCTTATAGGTCCCTCCTAAGTACAAAAGCCCCTGTTGACTTAAAAAGATGCCCAATGTGAGCACTGTGATTTAAGTTTTAGTTGAGGCAAAATGAGGACTGCAGCCTGGGAGACAGCACCTCAGACTGGTCTGAGAAACTGCTCCAAAGAGGCTGAGGGTTTTGGCGGTGGGGGAGTTCATGCAGTCAAGCACTTGTCTTACAGAAGGTTTTCTGCTAGTCACAGGAGCTGATGTCACCAGGAAGGGGTTTACTGCTCTTCTAGGTGGAGGAGGTGCAAGGATTAGGCTCATAAAATCAGTTATTGAAAATTTCTAATTATCTAAAGACCTGTTCTGCCAGTTTTCTTGGAGCATAAAGTACCTCGTTCTTTTTTCCCCCCCGAACTCTTTTCAGGGCACATTGAAGGTCAGCAGCTGCAGCAGCCCAGGATTCATCCCTGCAGAGGCAAATGGAAAATGCTCTTGGCAAGTGCCAATTTGTCACTGACACCGCCCGCCCCCCACCCCATTTCTTGTTTGTAGAAATAAAAGACCTTAGTCTCCTGAGCCTTCCCTGAGTTCATGTGCTAGATGCACAGTGAAGCCAAGCAAACCAAAACATTGGAGTCTTGGGTACAGAAAGATTTATTGCAAAGGGCAAGCAAGGAGAATGGGCAGCTGGCACTCAGAAGACCCAAAATGTCCAATGGCTTTTAGATAAGTGTTAAAGCAGTGGCTTAGAGGGTAAAGCTTTGGCCTGCAATGCAGGAGACCTGGGTTCAATCCCTGAGTTGGGAAGATCTGCTGGAGAAGGAAATGGCAACCCACTCCAGTACTCTTGCCTTGAAAATCCCATGGACGGAGGAGCCTGGAGGCTGCAGTCCATGGGGTCACAAAGAGTCGGACATGACTGAGTGACTTCACTTTTACTAAAGTCTAAGTTAGTGGGGAGGATGGTAGGGTATGTGATGTTTCTGAGCTCTCAACCTTCTGGTTCTGACTAGTCCGGGCTCCGTGTGCTTGTGGTCAGTATGTCATCATCCTCCTCCACCTGCTTGGGAGCTATAGTTTCTGCAGAACAACTCAAAAGTATACAGCAGATTGTTGTGTACTGTCCTTTAGAAGGAGCTAGAAGCCCTGTGACTCTGTTGTCCTGATAATTAACTCCTTGAGTCTGTTCTTTGGAACTCTGGGAAGGCTGTGGAGACTGAAGGTTTATTTATTTATTTATTTTTGCCTCCTACAAATAAGAAGCAGGGCACACACAGGAACTTTGGTTCTGAGGAGGGCCCCACACGATTCTTTTTTGTTTCAGTAGGTGACTTTGGTTTTGAACAACTGTTGATTTGCTTGTGCTGCTTAAAGAATTATTCTTGGATTTTAGAGATGAGGATATGTCTTCATCTTTTGCTTTCCTGGATGATTACTCACCAGTTGGTTTGATTCATCATAAAATTGCCATCTGCTTTCGTGAGTATGAGGTCCTGTAAGGAGAGGGGCAGACAGCTCTTGTTTAATAATAGTCTCTTATTAGCTTCTCTCCTTCTGAGGACTAGGAGGGCTCTGTCACCTTCACAGTGGTAGACATTCAGCCTGAGAAACAGTGGGAGTATAAAGCATGAGCACATACAGCGAAGAGGGGAATTTAATTTCTGCTTGATTTATGTACCACGAGGTTGGGACATGACTTAGGCATATTAGAAAAGCTTGCTTAAAAGTAGCTGTAGAGCTGTACACCTAGGACCCAACGGGTGACTTTCTAGCCTGGTCACTTTCATACCTGTGCTGGCTGTGAGCACTCTGACAGTTTCAGGAGCCGTTTGAGCAAGGCTTACGCAGGGCATCCTGAATCTTAGCCCTTCTCCTACCTAACCCTCTGAATGCCTCAGACTTTCTGCTGCTTGTAGTAAATATGGCGGGTGTCACAACCATCTGACACCTGCGAGTAGCCAGCCACAGTGCTTGGGGTGCTGTTTCTTCCACAGCAGCCACATGCTCTTAGGGGACACCGGCCTGCCTAAGAGGTGACTGGACACCCCTGAAGCACCTGCCCCTGTGGGACTATCTGTTAGCCTGTGTAGACCCAGGCATCCAGAAAAGAGACAACCCCTGGGGGCTGGAGCAAAGGAGTGGGGACATTGAGAGAGGTCACTGTGAAGAGGAAGGGATGCTTTCTGCATTGGAAGAAGCGCAGGAACCAAAACTGGAAAAAGCAACGTTGTCAGTGTTCACTGAGGCCTCATGCTATTATGCAAGGTGCTCTGCCCATGTTTGCATGCCTGCATCGTCTCACCTCTGTGGGCGGCTGCTGTTACACTGTTACATCCTCGGTGCTGAGGAAAGAAGCTGGGGGCTGGGAGTGAATGGCCCTGCCTGAAGTCACAAAGCTCCAGGAGCAGAGGCTGGAGCAGGCCAACCAGACATGCCTGCCGTGAGGAGAGGCTGGTCCTGCACTGTGACACACCCAGCCATTCGACACTCAGAGCCAAGCTGGCACAGTTGTACCCTTGTGGAGCTAGACAGCTGTCAAAAGAAGGACTTGCTTCCTAGAGTTTCCCAAGACTGGTAAAAAGGCAAATCATTAACTCAGGACGTCAAGAGCCTGGACACTGTGGGGAGATCCTTGGAGTTCGTCCCCACCCCCACCCCCGTCTTCCCCAGCCATTCACAGCACATTAACACACCAACAGTAACACTCAGATCGACACGCACATACTGATGATGCTGGAAACACGGGTATCTGAAGCAAAGTCATCCATCCTTACCTACTGTATGACTCTGGCCTGTCAAGCAAAATCCAGACCAGCTTTTCCAGGCTCTGGATGATGGTGTCCTGCTCACTTTCCCACAGGAACATCTGGCTCCCATCCCTCAGGCCCTCTCTATTTTCCACTTCTGTGCCTTGGACATTCTAATTCCCCCTTCTTACTCCTCTATGACTGGTCATATCTCCCTTCTGCTCAAGGCTCAATTTAATATATGCATATTCTAAAAAGCTCTTGGTATGGATTGAGGTCCCTTTCCCTCTCCAATCTTTTTGAACAGCATACATTTGCTCCAGTTTTTGAGAATAGCAGAAATCATCCTTGAACTCTATAAAACTCCAAAAAGGCTTCAACATGAAGCAAAATGATAGGTGGCCATGCTGATGGAGAGGTGGAGGTGTTTGATATAGGGTTTGAGGACAGTTGAGCTGCTGCAGATAATTATCATAATTTCCATTTCCATTAGGAAATGGAAAGTTCCCAAAAGCAAAAACACGTACACAGTGGCAAAGCTGTTTGTTTATTCAAAAAAGAGTATATCAGGACTCTATGCCAGGAAAGGTCAAAAGTAGCTGTTTTAAAATGAACGTCATTTAGGGTAGTACTGTGGTCTTTGATCATCATTTAGTAAGGGAATTGTAGAGTTTTAAAATACCCAAATATTATGGAAATGAACCTGTATTCTGAGGTTTCATTAAATTATGTTTAAGTTCATTTTTCATGTGGAAAATGAGTTTCAGGCTTCAATATGATGAATTGTTTCCTCCCACTGACAATGGTGGCGAAAGGTAATTTAGTGTTCCTGCTGCAGTCATCATGGTCCCCCCTCTTTTATTCTGGGCTGTTGTGATTAATAGGGTTACATTGAGGTGGTCACAGTTGCCTGTTTGTTTATCCCATCACTGAGGTCAGTGCTGAGGCTCTTATTTCAGAGTTCTTTAGGTTTTGAGATCTGATTTTTCATGTTCATTATAAACTTTTGCTGTATCATCACTGCTGTGGAATGTTGACCCGAGCTAAGTGAACTTTCAGAGTCATATCCATGTTATGGAAATTTGATCGTTTATCTGGAAGGTATTGATTGAGCACTGCTGGTGAGCGATATCTTACACTATGCTGAGGAAATCAAGGCTGTTTCACAGGGTCTAGTTGAGAATGCAGTCCATGGGTCACAAAGAGTTGGACGAGACTGGGAGACTGAACAACCACCACCACCACCTTCTACTTTGGGAGCCTGATTAGTGGTATAGAGTGAGTGCTGGGGTGAGGAGGCAGAGGTGAAACAGCAAGTGAGTGGCCTTGGTTTCATCAGGAAAGAAGTAAAATAGACTAAGTGATAATTATTTTCCATGTTTAGATTGTGAAACATCTTGCTATTTGGTGGAATGTCAAGAAATACATATTCATTAAATTTAGTTTGACATAAACTAGGAGACAGAAGTTATACGTGTGTGTACACTGTGTCATTCTGGATGTGTGATAGTTAAAAGTATGAGTTGCTGCATCTGGGGCAATACTGTCCTTAGATTTGAGCAAGTGGGGTCCTTGTCCCAGGCTGTACTTTCCTTGAAATTTTTACCCCCCTTTTAAATGTTTGGCCCTGTTCTGAGGGCTTTTAGTGCTGCCTAGCCAGAGTACCCTGAGCCTGGTTTGGCACATCAGTGAGCCCCAGTCTCATTTTCTCTTGGTTGGAGTGCTTGAAGCTTTCTACCATACAGGATGGGTTGACCAGAAGTCCGGAGGGAACATGGCCCTCACACTTGTGGAGTTATTTCAGGACCCCATGGTAGCTGGGCTCATATGTATGGGCCCTGACCCAAAAGGGTAGCCTGGGAGGATGATTATCCCTGCTGGCCAGTGCAATGTAGTGTATTTTTGTTAGCTCACACAAGATTGGGCTGTGTCAATGGAGCTCACATAAAAATCACTTTGAAGAGCTTTCATACATGCTGGACATAGAACAAGTTTAGGCCTTAGAGGTACCTTCAGCCCACCTGTATCTCTTGAGCTTGAGCCATGAATCTAGACCCATGTGTTGGCTGTTCTTTGTCCATGTCATGGCTAAAGGATCGCTTCCACTCTCCAGCACCCAAGTAGAGCAGGTTTGGAGGCAGATATTCTTTATCCATGGCCCCTTCCTTCTGGCACCCAGAAAAGTTGCTGCATCCCCTCCACAGGCTCCTTACTGTGTAGTGGTTTGCCCTCAAGGCTGTTGTGCCTTTATCCTCTCAGGCATCTTGAGCCTATTGCCCTGTAGTGCCAATGAACCTTTCCATATAGTATCCTCTCCTGTCTCTGATCAAGATGGTGATGTCATGCTCTCCCACTCTGCTGCACAAGGGAGAGGCCTTCCTTAGTCTTAGGCAGATTTTCCCTTTGTCTTCTCCACTTGTGGCAGTGTGCAAAAGACAAGGGTGAGATCAGTACATTCTAGGAAAGCTCTGATGATGTTTTAAAGAGTTCAGAGTAGAAATGGGATTGGAGGATGCATTGTTCTATATTTATATCATACAGTTCTGTACAGTAAATTTAATATATGCTGTGTTATGCTTAGTCACTCAGTTGTGTCCAACTCTTTGCAACCCCATGCACTATAGCCCACCAGGCTCCTCTGTCCGTGGGGATTCTCCAGGCAAGAATACTGGGATGGGTTTCCATGCCTTTCTCCAGGAGATCTTCCCAACATGGTGATTAAACCCAGATCACCTGCATTGCAGGTGGATTCTTTACCATTTGAGCCATGATGGAAGCCCATGAATACTGGAGTGGGTAGCCTATCTCTTTCTCCAGGGGAACTTCCTGACCCAGGAATCGAACTGGGGTCTTCTTTATTGCAGGCAGATTCTTTATCAGCTGAGCTACCCAGGAGGCACCAGATTACATGACCAAAAAACAACTTATCATTTGCATTTCTCTGCATCTTTTATGTAAGACTTCTTTTTGTGGACATGATGAGTGAAGCACAATAAATATTTCTGTGAGAGTCATCAGGAGCTAGTATTCATGGGCAGCACAATGGATGATACAGTGTCAGGAGTAATGAAGTAACCAGCATTAAATAAGTGAAAGTAATTAAGAAACTTCAGAGGCAAGAAGCCCTACATTTTAAAAAATATAAAAGATTCTGAAGAGCCATGGCACTGTGAGTAATAATAGCATGCTACCTTTTTCTCACAGTGGGTGATATGAAATTAGCCAGGAATGATGTGTGTGACAATAAAGAACCTGTCTTGATGATTCCTCCTGGTGGCTCATATGGTAAAGATTCTGCCTGCAGTGTGGGAGACCTGGGTTCAGTCCATTGGTTGGGAAGATCTCCTGGAGAAGGAAATGGCAACCTACTCCAGTATTCTTGCCTGGAAAATCTCATTGATGGAGGAGCCTGGCAGGCTATAGTCCATGGGGTCGAAAAGAGTCAGACATGACTGAGTGACAGACATACACATTGATGATTCCTGGACCTGAACAGGAAAAAATAGTACCTGTGCACTAAGAAAATAAACCAATATGCATCTCTACTCCATCCATTATCTGTCTCTTCAACAAAAAACCATTATGACTGAGCCCATAAGTTCTGTTTTACACCTTAGAAATAAATTTGCCAGTGTTAACCATTTTAGAGAAGGATACCACAAAATTATTTGCCAAGAGCATCTCATGCCCTAGGGATGGACCTCTTGGGAAGGGTAATTTATTGGTGGTACACAAGAAATAAGCTCTCTGCACTGCCCATTGGAGGATTTGTGTTAAGCTTAGACTCAAAGGTGGAATTTACCCTCCCCAATAAAAAGAAGAGAAATAAGAAGCATCCTGTTTCTCAACAATCAGTCCTGAATATTCATTGGAAGGACTGATGCTGAAGCTGAAGCTCCCATACTTCAGCCACCAGCAGTAAAGAGCCAACTCACTGGAAAAGACCCTGATGCTGGGACAGATTGAGGGCAAGAAGAGAAAGGGGTGACAGAGGATGAGATGGTTGGATGGTATCATGGACTCAACGAACATGAGTTTGAGCAAACTCTGGAAAGACAGGGAAGCCTGGCATGCTGTGGTCCATAGAGTCTCAAGAAGTTGAGCATAACTGAATGATTGAACAACAACTTCTCAGCAAGGGAGAGCAGTGACGGGGCATAGTAGACGTGCCTGCGGGGCTCAGACGGTGAAGCAGAAATTGCCGCTGGGGTGTGAAGTTCCTGGGGGCAGCTATTTAGGAATGTTAGAGAAAATTAAGCTCTTAAATAGAAGGTGAAGCTCTGGTACTTTAAAAATACAGGTGTACTTGGACACACAGCACTTTCTGCAACTAGTAATAAGAACCTTTGAGGAGGATGTTTCCATCCATTGTAGAGAGCAATGTGAGAGAGATGGCTTAGAATTGACAATGCAATACGAGGATAGATTTAGACTATAAGCGAACCAGGCAGTGCTCTTTTTAATTGAGGCCATGTTTTCTTTTGTCCAGAGATCTGTTATATCTCTAGTTCACTGTAATTTTCTAAATAATTATTGAAAGATTTTTTAATCACATTTGCAAGCTCTTGTTATTCTGTTCCTTGTTCCTCTGTGCTTGGAAGTCTGCATATACTCAAAGGAAGCAGATGCATTCTTCGCATAGCTTCACCTATACTGAGTGGCAATACTTAGGGAGTTAAGGTCGTTTTGCCAAATCAAATTAAAATTTCTCTCATGTTGTTTTAGGCCTTTTTCTTTTTTAGTTTTTGATTTCTGAACACTCAGAGAATCCTGCCACTCGGCTGTATTTCTTCTAGTGTATGCACTCCTACTTCCTATTTGTAATAAATACCTGTAAAATGTTGCCCTGTTAGGGGTTCCCTATGCAGTTACCTTGGTTTCTTTATTTTCTACTTGTTCTTACTAATCAGAATTTTTGACCATGCCAGGTTGTGTCAGTCACAAAGCTGGTCGTTCAAGTCATCAAATACTTACCTGCATTCTTTCCTTCCCAAGTTTTTGCAAAGAAAGTGTTCTTTTATATTGGAAAGTCTGTATCTTGGTAGTTAAGATGTCACAGACACTTCGTGCACATTGTAGTTTGTGAACTACACACTGTAGGTATATATGCCTTCATTTCCTGTTAGTTTGATCTGCTAAGATGCTTGCCATAAAAAAGGACAAGAGAACGCATGGGTCATAGCAAACACCCTCTTCCAACAACACAAGAGAAGACTGTACACATGGACATCACCAGATAGCCAATACTGAAATCACATTGATTATATTCTTTGCAGTCAAAGCTCTACACAGTTAGCAAAACAAGACCCAGAACTGACTGTAGCTCAGGTCATGCACTCCTTATTACTAAATTCAGACTTAAACTGAACAAAGAAGGGAAAACTACTAGACCATTCAGCTTTGACCTAAACCAGTCCATCCTAAAGGACAACAGTCCTGGGTGTTCATTGGAAAGACTGATGCTGAAGCTGAAAATCCAATACTTTGGCCACCTGATGAAAAGAGCTGACTCATTTGAAAAGACCCTGATGCTAGGAAAGATTGAGGGTGGGAGGAGAAGGAGATGACAGAAGATAAGATGGTTGGATGGCAATACCGACTCAATGGACATGAGTTTGGGTAAACTCCAGGAGTTGGTGATTGACAGGAAGGCCTGGCATGCTGACGTTCATGGGATCAAAAAGAGTCAGACACGACTGAGTGAACTGAGCTGAACAGAAAGGCAAAGGAGAAAAGTAAAGATATAACTGTTTGAATGCAGAGTTCCAAAGAATACCAAGGAGAGATAAGAAAGCCTTCCTCAGAAATCAATGCAAAGAAATAGAAGAAAACAATAGAATGGGAAAGACTAGAGATCTCTTCAAGAAAATTGGAGACACTAAGGAAACTTTTCATGCAAAGATGGGCTCATTAAAGGACAGAAATGGTATGGACCTAACAGAAGCAAAAGATATTAAGAAGAGGTGGCAAAAATACACAGAAGGACTGTACAAAAAAGATCTTCAAGATCCAGATAATCATGATGGTGTGATCACTCACCTAGAGCCAGACATCCTGGAATGTGATGTCAAGTGGGCCTTAGGAAGCACTCAAAACACAGCTAGTGGATGCAATGGGATTCCAGTTGAGCTATTTCAAATCCTAAAAGATGATGTTGAAAGTGCTGTACTCAATGTGCCAGTAAATTTGGAAAACTCAACAGTGCTCCAGGACTGGAAAAGGTCAGTTTTCATTCCAATCCCAAAGAAAGGCAATGCCAAAGAATACTCAAACTACTGCACAATTGCACTCATCTCACACACTAGTAAAGTAGTGCTCACAATTCTCCAAGCCAGGCTTCAACAGTACATTAACTGTGAACTTCCAGATGCTCAAGCTGGATTTAGAAAAGCCAGAGGAACCAGAGATCAAATTGCCAACATCCATTGGATCATAGAAAAAGCAAGAGAGTTCCAGAAAAATATCTACTTCTGCTTTACTGACTATGTCAAAGCCTTCAACTGTGTGGATCACAACAAATTATGGAAAATTCTTCAAGAGATGGAAATACTGGATTGCCTCACCTGCCTCCTGAGAAATCAATACACAGGTCAAGAAACAATAGTTAGAACTGGACATGGAACAGCAGATTGGTTTCAAATCAGGAGTACGTCAAGGCTGTATATTGTCACCCTGCTTACTTAACTTATATACAGAGTACATCATGAGAAATGCTGGGCTGGAAGAAGCACAAGCTGGAATCAAGATTGCTGGGAGAAATATCAATAACCTCAGATATGCATAAGAAGACACCATCCTTATGGCAGAAAGTGAAGAAGAACTAAAGAGCCTCTTGTTGAAAGTGAAAGAGGATAGTGAAAAAGTATGCTTAAAACTCAACATTCAGAAAACTAAGATCATGACATCTAGTCCCATCACTTCATGACAAACAGATGGGGAAACAGTGGAAATAGGGACAGACTTTATTATTGTGGGGTCCAAAATCACTGCAGATGGTGACTGCAGCCATGAAATTAAAAGATGCTTGTTACTTGGAAGGAAAGTTATGACCAATCTAGACAGCATATTAAAAAGCAGAGGCATTGCTTTGCCAACAAAGGTTTGTTTAGTCAAAGCTATGGCTTTTTTAGTAGTCATGGATGGATGTGAGAGTTGGACTATAAAGAAAGCTGAGCACCGAAGGATTGATGCTTTTGAACTGTGACTCTCTCCTTGAGAGTCCCTTGGACTGCAAGGAGATCCAACCAATCCATCCTAAAGGAGATCAGTCCTGGGTGTTCATTGGAAGGACTGATGTTGAAGCTGAGACTCCAATACTTTGGCCACCTGATGGGAAGAGCTGACTGACTTGAAAAGAATCTGATGCTGGAAAAGATTGAAGGTGGGAGGAGAAGGGGATGACAGAGGATGAGATAGTTAGATGGCATCACCAAGTCGATGGACATGAGTTTGAGTAAGCTCCAGGAGTTGGTGATAGACAGGGAGGCCTGGTGTGCTGCAGTCCATGGGGGTCACAAAAATTCGGACAAGACTGAGTGACTAAACTCAACTGAGGCAAGATGGTAAGTAGATTGAAATTACCAAGGGGATAACTTCATAAAGTTGTTTAATGTTCAAATAAAAGAAAAAGATAATGATCTTCAAATAACTCTTCATAAAAGAAGTTTTGCCCCAAGATCGTAAGTAATTACTGAACAGTGACAAGTTTTTTTCAGAAACCTAGGACATAAAAAACACACAAGTTTAAATTTTATGAGTTTAAACCTGGTTTATAGTTTTAGCCCAAGAAATATAATCTCTATCATAGTCACAATTAAAAAACCTGTAATAGGTACACAAAAGCTCAAGAGAAAGGAAGATAAACATAGCATAGCCAAGGAAACCATCAACAAAATGTAAAAACAACCTCCTAAATGGGAGAACAGATTTGCAAATTATATGTCTGACAAGGAGTTAATATTTAAAATATAAAAAGAGTTCTTACATCTCAGTATCAAAAAGGTCAATTCAACTGAAAAATGGACAGAAAATCTGACATTTTTCCAAGGAAAATATACAGATAAGGAAACAGCCACATGAAAAGAAGTTGAACATGACTAGTCATCAGGGAAATGCAAATCGGAGCCACAATGATATATCATCTCACACCTGTCAGAATAAAAATAAATGTTTTCATGGATGTGGAGAAAAGGGAACCCCAGTACACTGGCAGTGTGAATGTAAATTGGTAAAATTACTATGGAAAACAGAATTGGAGATTCCTTAAAAAGTTAGAAACAGAGCTATCATATGATTCAGCAATTTGGAACCTGGGTTTCTGTCTGAAGAAAATGAAAATATCCATTCAAAAAAAATTCACACACCTCAGTGTTCACTGCAGCATTATATATAATAGCCAAGATATGATAGCAATGGAAGTGTCCATCAACGAATGGATAAAGGAGAAGCTTAACACACACACACACACACACAGAGAGAGAGAGAGAGAGAGAGAAATACTACTCAGCCATAAAAAAGAATGGAATTTTGCCATTTGTGACAACATGGAGAGACCTGGAGGGTATTATCTTTAGTGAAATAAGAGAATGACAAATATTGTATGTTTTCACTTACATGTAGAATCTTTAAAATAAAATGAATGAGTATAACATAATTGAAACGAACTCATATAAAAACCAAACTAGTGGTCACCAGTGGAGAGAGGTTGGGGGAGGGGAAGTTTAGAAGAAGAGGATTAAGAGGTACAAACTACTCATATAAAATAGACACCAGGATGTAATAATGTACAGCACATAGAATACAGCCAGTATTTTGTAATAATTTTAAATTGATTATAACCTATGAAAAATATAAAATCACTATTGTACACCTGAAACTAACACAGCTTTATAAATCAAAGCACATGTGTGTGCTCAGGTGTGTCTGACCCTTTGTGACCCCATATACTGTAGCCCACCAGACTTCTCTGTCCTTGGAATTTCCAGGCAAGAAGACTGGAATGGGTTGGCATTTCCTTCTCTAGAGGATCTTCTCAATCTATAATTTGAATCAGAGAGTCCTGCAAGACTCCTTTATTGGCAGGCGCATTCTGTGACCACTACACCACTGGGAAACTATAAATCAACTATATGTCAATTTAAAAACTCACATAGTCATCTTCCCCCTGGAATTTACTGTGAATAGTGAAGTAAGGGACTTGATCGGTGCCGTTCCTTTCTCCAGGGATCGTCCCAACCCAGGCGTTGAACCTGGATCTGCTGCATTGCAGGAAGATTCTTTAATGTCTCAGCTACCAGGGGAGCCCTTGGAGTATATAGATCATTGCACATAGAAACTATAAGATCCCAAATGCCACATGGCATGACCAAAAAAAATTTTTTTTATTCTTTATAAACAAATTTATATAAAAATTTATATCTTCAAAGAAATCCCTTGCCCCACCCACAGTTACCTTTGGGACTTCATATCCTACTGTTCACCTTGCTCTCTCTGTCCGAGTCAAAGTGGCCTCCTCACTGATCCTCAGCAAGCTCTTGGGGACTCTGTAATCATCGTCTCCCATGCTCTGGATGTCTTTTCCCCAGAAACTTGCAGAGTTTGGCTCCTTAGTTCCTTTCAATCTCTCCAGTGCAATGTGGCTTTTCTTCTCTGGTTGCCAAAAATGGCACACACCTCCAACACACACACACAATTTCTATTTGTTTTCCTCTGCTTCATTTTTCTCGTCGGCATTACCACATCTATTATCATAAGTATTTTATTTATATATCTTGTTTTTTAATCTTTCCCCTTCATGAGCTTTAAGCTTTGGATGGGGAAGTTTTTTCTGTTCCGATTATTGCTGTATCCCCAGCACTAGAATAGTGCCTGGGACATAGTGAGCCCTCAGTAGATGTTTGTTGAATGAATAAATGAGACTACAACTAAGAGGGCACTTGGGTACCTAGAATCTTGCTCTAATTTATTTATATTGGAAAAGCAGTGTCTTAACAGAATATGTTAACCTCAGGAATTAAAAAAAAAATTTCTTTGGCCATGCCATGTGGCATTTGTGACCTTAGTTCCCCAACCAAGGATTGAAGCCCTGCTCCCTGAATTGGAAGCATGGGGTCTTAACCACTGTACTGCCAGGGAAGTCCTGGGATTTGTTATTTTTAAGAAAAACCCAAATCAAGCTTTTTATACTTTGATCATAGATACTAGGCAGACAACAAACAGCTGTTAGCTACTCTTTAAAAGTCCTGCTAAGTGATCTGGCATCTTTCTTGGGAGGACAGGACCTCTTTCCTCTATGTTGTCTCAGGATCTTAGCTGCAATTGAGATTGATACTTCCATTTCTATATCCTGTTACATTAGGATTAATGTATTTTAAAATTTGTTCTAATGAACGTTGCTAGTATAAAACTGAATGAAGCAGTAAAAATGAAATTGTAGGTGTGTTGCTTTCTAAATATATTTTGAAATAAATAGCAAAGTTGTTCATTTCTGTTCCCTGTATCCTCTACTCTACAGTTTTCTGGAAAGGGAAGGACGCACTCCTTTGATGTTTTCTCTGTTTCTCTGCATTTGCAGTATAATCATCTGCAGAGTCTTGAAGTCAACCCAGAGTCTCCATGGGCTCATCTTAATAGTGGTTTGACTTTGTGGAACAATTACCATATGCTCACTCTGGTTTTAAATCCTTTGTGTGTAATGACAAGAAATTGTATATGAATCCTGTGAATTTGGAAATGTTATCACTCCACTCTTCAAAAAGGATTCTTAGGTTCAGAGAGTTTAAATCACTAGTTGAAATCATAGATTCATCCAGAAGAGCCAGGGCAGACTCCAAACAGCAGAGGAAAAGGTACCATAATATGAGCCAGGGTGTCTGGTTCAGATCCTACCTCTGCATCTGTGGACATCATGAAGAAATATTTATAACTTCCAGACTTGAGAGGTGGCCTCAGTTCAGTTCAGTTGCTCAGTTGTGTCTGACTCTCTGCGATCCCATGGACTGCAGCATGCCAGGACTCCCTGTCCATCACCAACTCCTGGAGCTTACTCAAACTCATGTCTGTTGAGTCAGTGATGCCATCCAACCATCTCATCCTCTGTCATCCCCTTCTCCTCCTGCCTTCAATCTTTCCTACCATCAAGGTCTTTTCAAATGAGTCAGTTATTCACATCAGGTGGCCAAAGTATTGGAGTTTCAGCTTCAACATCAGTCCTTCCAATGAACACCCAGGACTAATCTCCTTTAGGATGGACTGGTTGGATCTCCTTGTAGCCCAAGGGACTCTCAAGAGTCTTCTCCAGCACAACAGTTCAAAGCATCAATTTTTTGGTGCTCAGCTTTCTTTATAGTCCAACTCTCACATCCATACATGACCACTGGAAAAACCATAGCCTTGACTAGATGGACCTTTGTTGACAAAGTAATGTCTCTGCTTTTTAATATGCTATCTAGATGGGTCATAACTTTTCTTCCAAGGAGTAAGCATCTTTTCATGGTTGTAGTCACCATCTGCAGTAATTTTAGAGCCCAAAAACATAAATCCTCTACTGAAAAAGCCATAGCCTTGACTAGATGGACCGTTGTTGGCAAAGTAGTGTCTCTGCTTTTAAATATGCTATCTAGATTGGCCATGACTTTCCTTCCAAGGAGTAAGTGTCTTTTAATTTCATGGCTGCAGTTACCATCTGCAGTGATTTTGGAGCCCCCCAAAATGAAGTCAGCCACTGTTTCCAGTGTTTCCCCATTTTTTGCCATGAAGCGATGGGACCAGATGCCATGATCTTAGTTTTCTGAATGCTGAGCTTTAAGCCAACTTTTTCACTCTCCTCTTTCACTTTCAGCAAGAGGCTGTTTGGTTCTTCTTCACTTTCTGCCATAAGAATGGTGTCATCTGCATATCTGAGGTTATTGATATTTCTCCCTGCAATCTTGATTCCAGCTTGTGCTTCCTCCAGCCTGGCGTTTCTCATGATCTACTCTGCATATAAGTTAAATAAGCAGAGTGACAATATACAGCCTTGACTGACTCCTTTTCCTCTTTGGAACCAGTCTGTTATTCCATGTCCAGTTCTAACTGTTGCCTCCTGACCTGCATACAGATTTCTCAAGAGGCAGGTGAGGTGGTCTGGTGTTCCCATCTCTTGAAGAATTTTCCAGTTTGCTGTGATCCACCCAGTCAAAGGCTTTGACATAGTCAATAAAGCAGAAATGGATTGTTTTCTGATATTCTCTTGCTTTTTCAATGATCCAGTGGATGTTGGCAATTTGATCTCTGGTTCCTCTGCCTTTTCTAAAACCAGCTTGAACATTGGGAAGTTCAAGTAAGAATTCAAGTGTATTTAAACCCAGTTAAAATTGTCTGTTGGATATGTAGACTGAGTAATTCAGATACAGTTTTGTTATTTTTCTAATTAAAATTCAGAACTTTTTCCCCTAGAGCTCTCACCAAAGAAAATGAAAAATGATTGCATTAGTTTCCTGGAGCTGCTATAACAAAGTACACAATCAGGTGGCTTAAAGCAACAGCTTATTGTCTCATCATTTTGTGAATAGAAGTCTAAAATCAAGGTTCTGGCAGGGTCATTCTCCCTCTGAAACCTTGTGATGAAATCTTTTCTTATCTCTGCCAGCTTCCTGTGACCCCAGGCATTCCTTGGCTCATACCCGAATCACTCCTGTCCTCTGTCTTCACACGACCTTTTCCCATGGATCTCGTCACAGCAGCCTCCCTTCTGTGTGTGTTGGTCTCCAAACACACAGATATCTCCAAACTTTATAAGGACACCAGTCATATTCGATTAGGGCCTACTCTAATTACTTAATTTAACTTCACATCCTGAAGCACTGGAGAATACAGTTTCAACATTTCCTTTGGAGAGAGACAATTTAACCCATAACAGCGATTCTATTGATTCATGTTCTCTTTGGGACTCATGTCAAATTTAAGCCTTGGTGCTTTGTTTAAAATCTGCCTGCTTTCCCTCAAAGGGATACTTAACATTAAATCTGCCTGGATTCCTTACTAAGGTTACTTTCTGTCTAATACTTAAAAACAGAAATCAAATGAAAGAACCTCAAAGACAATTCTAGTAAATCTAAGTTTTATATGAACTTACTTATGTTAATTAATTCCCCCAGGTCTACTCCAGATACAGAGTAAACTTAATTTCCCTCTCTTGGTAAAGTAATACTGCAGTTTTCTAGTTAAATAAAAAGTGTCTTTGATTGTGCTGTCTTGCTGGTATTAGACAGGATCTGAAAATAGCTGGCACATTCAAAGTCAAATAATTCAAGGGCTATTTAAAGACAGGAAAACCTGCAAAGGTTTGAGTTTGGTGTCCTGGCTTAACAGTAGCAGATCAGTTGCCACTACTAGATGTGAAGGAAGGAGATGAAGGAGCCATTAATGGAAAGAGTAGCAATAACCCTTGATTGCGGGACATGGAAGGGAACAAGGAAAATGGGTACGTTAACCTTAGTCTCCTTGTTCTTTCCTAACCTCTGCTGTGGCTCTCCATTAGCCAAGCCCAGTTGGAATCCAGAGTAAAAGAGAGCCCTTTGAACTAGTCTATACAAGGCAGGTCTGCACAGAGATTGGAGAAAGGTGGAGAGCAGATAAGTATGCATTAGAAGATGTCCAGCTCAGCTAGACCCTTCTGCCTCTCAGCATCTACTCTTGTGCCTTCCTCTGACCGAAACCTAACAAAGGTGATGCAGGAAATTCCCTCAGTTCTCTTACTTAAGGATTATGCCAGTGGTCCTACTCCCACCTAAAACATTGGTGCCGCTGATGCTCTTCATGTAAAATAGCTACAAGAAATAGGGAAGGAGGGCTAGAGATACAATTTAATAACATAAAATGTAGCTGCTAAGGTCCCTGAGCTTGGTAGCTGGTTACCAAAGTTCTTCCTTCCTAACCATAGCTGTCTTTTTCTCCCATCCATTTTGTGTTTTTCTCTTACAAACACAGCTGGATGATGTTCTTTACCTTATTGGTGACCCAGTTCTTTATTCTTGTAGGATCTGAGTTTTCCATGGTCTTATTTATATTAGATGGTTATGGTTTCTCACTGACCACCCATCCTCGACAAGGAGAAACTCAGATGTGACCCAGTGAGTCCCATCACATGGTAGTCCTCCACTGTGTGGCAGTAACCCACTAGTCACGGCCAGTGTGGGCACCTGCTTCTCAGACTGTTGCCTTGGTGGCATGAGGGACCCAAGATGCAGGGGACATTCTGTTTCCATTTTGTTTTATATAAGTTGATTCCTGGTAGAATCACTGCTTCTGTGGGCCCTAGGACTTCCAAATGCATCAAGTGCAAAGTTCTTCACTTACATAAATAGATGTAATGGTAAGAGGAGTCATTATCACCTCCATTCTTGTGCTCAGCCCATTGATCCTGGCCGTGGGTGGTGGGGAGACAGCACTAAGTATTAGCTGTTGATTTACGATGTATACATCATAATGATAAATTACATGGGGCATCTCTCTGGCCTTCTTGTCTAGTATACCAGCTCCTGCCATCATTTAGGAATGCAAGGTTGTTGCTGCTTACAATTGTTATTTTTCTGATACAAAGTTTTCTAAATATGTACTTCAAATTTGTTTTACATGCTATACTTTTTCTTTTGTTTTACACTTATGTGAATCACTCTAATTTACTTTTGTTGTTCATGCTTAATTGGTGTAAATGACCTCAAATCTACATTCTCTTTAAGAATAGAGTGGCATATACTCCTTAAATTTCTTTCCTGGTTACTTAGCTGCTAGTTGAACTTAAGCAGGAGGAGAAATGTGGGTTCATGCAATTGTTAAATTCATTCAGGAAACTGAGGACCATGAGAGGAAACAAAGGCTTTGGTTCTGCCTGTCGGAGCTCCTCAGACAGGATCCAGGTTTCTCTTCCTTGTCTACCAAAATTTAAGGCTTCTGCTCACTTCTGGTGGATTGCCATCCTATAATTCTGATTCTTTGGCCGTGTGCCACACTGTTTTGCCACCTCAGCTTTGGAGATTTACTGCCACTTCTGATCTGCAGAGCTGGATGGAGATTTAGTCTGTTTCTGTGGTCCGCCTGGATCCTCTCATCTAGCTTTGCTTCTTTTCATCTCTACCCACTATGTAAGAAAGTGATATACTTTGTAACATTTGTCTTTCACAATCCAGCACTAACACAGTCCATGCAGGCATATTAACCAATGTATACTTGGTTATACAGTTATAAATGCAGAGAACTTCAATTCCCTGTGTGTAAAAGATGGACACTGTATATTTGCAGAGGCACAAATTTTTGTATAAGTTTGTGTACAGTGGTCATTCAGAAAAGCTCAGTGCTTTGATACAGCTACTCTAGTCACCTTGAATAGATCAGAGAGTTTGACTTCAGTTTGGGAGAAGCTTCAGACTATGGCAAGTGAGTGACCTTAATTTTCTGGGTCAAAAATAATACTGTGAACATCCAGGAATAAATGGAAAAACCTATATGGTTTCCCAAGCAGTATTCTTACAATGACATAATTATATTTTGCCCAATATATTTAATTTTTTACCTTATGAAAATAAGGAACTAGGTATGGATAATATATCTCTGTAATTCTTAATGTCTAGCGTCTTGATTTTTAGAGAAGCATATTCTCCGTTTCATTATTATTTTGAATTGTCATTATGGAGGCTGGTAGCATAGATTGAAATAGCTAAAGTGAAAGTGAAAGTCACTCAGTCGTGTCCGACTCTCTGCAACCCCAGGGACTATACAGTCCATGGAATTCTCCAGGCTAGAATACTGGAGTGGGTAGCCTTTCCCTTTTCCAGGGGATCTTCCCAACCTAGGGATAAACCCAGGTCTCCCGCACTGTGGGCAGATTCTTTACCAGCCGAGTCACAAGGGAAGCCCAAGGATACTGGAGTGGGTTCCCTATGCCTTCTCCAGCGAATCTTCCCAACCCAGGAATTGAACCAGGGTCTTCTACATTGCAGGCAGATTCTTTACCAAATGAGCTAGGAGGGAAATAGCTGAAGGACCAGAAATAAAGCATAATGATTAACAGCAAAGCATCCCACCCAGTGCCATGAAAATTAGTCTTAGATAAGGTCTTGTTTACTATCTTAATTTATAATTTATTAAGCAAGATAAATGGCTTGCTAAAGAAATTCACACGAGTTGGGATATTTTGCATCACAAACAAGTCTAAGAATTGACCATAACTGTAGAAGGTCATACTTGGTTCACTTGTGATCAGACTGTTCTAAAAGATGCATGAACACTGATGATCTATTGAAAGGGATCTTTTATATACCCTGATCCAAATGAGAAGGCAAGATTCTTTTCTTCATAATCTCTTGATGCCCAGTACTGATTAGGATATTTCAAAACTGAAGAAAAAAAAAAGGGCGTTTCTTTGTGGTTTTACCGTCTGCCTAAATTTAAGAAGCATAAGTGATGCACTTCTGTCTCATTTGGGCATTATTTGGAGTCTGATTATTATCTCAGTCTTTCATTTATAATCTAACTGATTCTAATTATACATTTTTATTTCTGGAATAGATTCCTCTGTCATTATTTTAGAGCCACTAGAGGTATAACATAACCCTGAGAATAGACTAATGCAGCCTAAGGTATTTTATTTTTATGATTCCTTTTGTACCATCTGATTTATCTGCCATTTTACTTTTCACCTATCTTCTTGAGCTTTATGATCACAATAGGAATAGAAATTTTACCTTGTACAGGCACTGACTAGGTTTGATTTGCTATTTTGGTCAAAATGAGAAAATTAGATGATCTGCTTTGTAATTGTTAGGGTTCCTTGTAATTACTTGTTTGTGGAATAAAACGTTGGGGGAACTCAATGCCATATGTTGTCTGGCCTGTTAAACATCCCTCTAGCCACAGAGAAGTCCAGGAAAGCAAGAGCAATGTTTGCTCACTTCTCTGCGAGCCTTTGTTTTTGAGATTTATGTCCTGTGGCTTCCAAAGGGGCCGTGGGAGGCTCCATCCTTTCGGTAACCTCACTGGTGTCCCTTTATTATCTCTGGAATCTGCCACTGTGCTGTGCTTAGTCACTCAGTCGTGTCCGACTCTTTGCAACCCCATGGACTGTACAGGTTAATGAGTGAAGACCTTGCCAGTTATAGAAAAAACAAGCATTTAACACTATTACCATATTTCTTCAGGTTATCAATGCCTATTCTCATCACATGCGTCTTTACCCTGTGAGGGGTCTGTTGGTATCTTGCTGATGGTTAAAAATGCATACTGATTCTATTTTTTAAATGATTTCTCAAGGAGGTGGCCAATATATTTCCAGTTTGTTATTACACAGAAGCAATTTATATAATTTTCTCATTTTGATTGCATTTGAGGACTGTATCTGCCTAATTATACAACTTTATTGTCCCTGACCTGTATCGGATGGACATAATCCATAAAGAGGTCTTTGCTCATATGCCATATGGCAGGGGAGCCACCTGTATGTTGCTCAGGATTGCTAAATTCCTCTTGAGATACTCTGTTACCAGCATCTCTTCCCACACAGTACTGGGAGAGGCTTCCTCTTTTCTCCTCTTTCTCCAAGCCAGTTACTCTACCCTGGGATGAAATTTTTATACCATCTTATATAGCAGGAATTTCATATCCAATAGACTTACATAGGATATGAAATTTATATAAAAAGCAATGCTCAGTACTTCTAACTTTGGTCCTTAACATTTATTGGGAAATTTTTGTATCTAAAGACCTATTTATTTTTATCTCTTAAGTACAAAATATGGCTCTTATAAGGGAAAGCTTGTCTTTTCAGGTGTTTTTTTTTTTTTTTTTTTTTCTGAAGTGGGCTTCAGGAGCCTATTTTGCAACACTTTTCCTTTGCACTATAGTCATGGAGACCTGGGTCGAGAAGATACCCTGGAGGAGGAAATGGCAACCCACTCCAGTTTTCCTGCTGGGAGAACCCCATGGGCAGAGGAGCCTGGCAGGTTACAGTCCATGGGATCACAGAGAGTTGGACACGACTGAGCATCTGAGAATATGGTAATCCTAATCTTCCTCAAAGCAATGTATGTCTCTTGCTGAATAGAGGGAAGGCCAAAAACAAGGAAATGTAAAAAAAACTAAAGGATTAATACACTTCAATATTTCCCTACTCTGGAATAGTGGGGAAAGCTAAAAGTTGAGGACTTCTGATTAAAGATATGTGATGAACACATTTGAACTTCCCAAGTGGATCCATGGTAAAGAATCCACCTACCAGCGCAGGAGGCTCAGGAGATATAGGTTCGATCCTCAGGTCAGGAAGATCCTCTGGAAGAGGTCATGACAACCCACTCCAGTATTCTTGCCTAGAAAATTCCATAGACAGGAGCCTGGTGGGCTACAGTCCACGGGGTTGCAAAGAGTCGAACATGAGTTAACGGCTAAGCACATGGTGAACACATTTATCTACTACACATGAATAGACTTCCCAAATTATTTCCTAAAACCCCAGCAAAAAATTTATATATATATAAAATATATAATGTATATATATATGTATATATATGTGTGTGTGTGTGTGTGTGTGTGTGTGTGTGAATTTTTTAGGGTATAAGATAGATGGAGAAGAGAGACAACATCAGGAATATTTTAGAAATAATAGAAAAACTTAGCAGATCTGAGAGAGCTGAATCTTGAGTTAGTCATGGAGAAACATTTATAACACCTCAGTTCACACAGCAAACCTCAAATATTCTCACAAATTGGTAGTCCCAAATAGCTGAGAAAGTGAGGATGAAGCTGGGGCTAGCTCAAGAGGATTGACTGAAAGACCCTTAAAGAAATGGTTTCCTCTTTCCCTTCAGCACTGCCCCACTCCATCCCAACAGTAAACTGAAGGTTTTCCTCTGTAGATAATAAAGCATAGTTTTCTTAGTAGGTAATAAGCTGAATTGGACACATGTAAGAAAAGAGAACCACACTGAAATAGGGATGTTAAATGAAAGGTTACACCTGGACATTAAGACCTTCCTACCCCTGCCCTCTTTTCCCACTGTGCTTCCAAAATGCAAATGATTGGAAGATGAGTTTTTGGGATTTCAAACAAGTCTAAGAGAAAATATTTAAAGATACTGGTAATTGGATTTCTTAAATGAAAAAGACTAGCCACATTCCCCCATAGAAAGGCTGTGATCAAGTAGCCCACAGAATTTACCATCAGTGTTTCAGATATGAGTGATTAGGCAACAATGAACAATATTTGAAAAAGTGTCTAACATAGAGGAGATTAAAGCAAACAAAACAGATTTCTGAAAAGGAAACCTTAAAAAAACTAATCATTAATATTCTCAGAAAAACGTCTATGAAATAAGAACAAGTTGTATTTTAAAGGAATATTCAGAGGAAGACTCTTGAAAATTAATATATACACATGGAAAATTGAAAAGAGAAGTTTGAAAATTCAGTAGTAAAGATATAGTATCTGAATAAAAAAACTTCCAGAAAGAGAGAACAGAGAACATGGAAGGAAGGAAAACATTTGAGAATTTATTTGAGAAAAATTCCCCATATTGAAGAAATGATTTTCTAGATTGAAAGGGCCTATAGAATTCCCAGAACAATGGATGATAATAAACTAAGGCAGAATAATGTCAGGAAACCAAGCTCTAGACAAACAGGAGATCCTAGAAGCATCAAGAACTGTGGGGTGGTGACTCTAACATGCAAAGGATCAGAAATCAGAACATCTTCAGAGTTCCTCAGAGCAGCACCAAAAGTAGGAAAATGACAGAGTAAAGTCTTCCAAATTTTGAGGATAAACAATATCCAATCTAAAGTTGTATGCTTAGCAGAATCATCAATTATGTATGAAGGAAAACTAAAATATCTTCAGACATGCAAAATCTCAAAAACATAACTCCTATAAACTCTTTCTTGGGAAGTTACAAGACGGGTAGCTTTGTTAAAATAAGGGAATACGTGAAGAAAGAGGAATTAATGGGATTCAGGAAATAAGGACTCCACCTCAAGGAAGAGATTGTGAAAAGAATGCATAGGATGAGGACAATTCGCTATCATAAAGGGCAAGAATCGCAGCGTGAAACAAGTTGGAAAGGTCTGGGAGAAATGTTGCCAATAAAGAGCATTAAAAGAAAAAAATGATTAGTATATTTAAATATATTGAAACATGTAGCAAATTGGAGAGGAGATTGGAAACACATTAGCATTAAGCACGCTGGGAACTAGAACAGTTGCTAAATCTGAAGAAAACAAGTTGTGCAAGAAAAGAAATCAAATCACTACTTAGCTACAGATGAAATAGACATAATAATGTCAATCCTGAATGCAGTATATTGTTATTAGGAGGGGGTGGAAGGGGAGGGCAGAAGGGAATGGCTGGACATATAGAAATGATGAAAGAGTGCTTCAGTCTCATCTTTCATTGTGGAAAGCCAATAGTTAATCTGCCCCTCTTGCCCACCCCTTTTCCCTGCCCTAATCTAATACACTGTGAATAGGAATATTTGATAATATGGAGGTAAATACCAAAAGAAACAGCTCAAAAGACTTAGAGGAAGTTAACTGCGAGGAGCTGGAAATGGTGAAAGTAGACTTGTGAAGACTAATGGTTTTCATAATAAGCCCTTTCATGCTAGTTGGTCAGCCGTGTCTGACTCTGTGACCCCGTGGACTGTAGCCTACAGGGCTCCTCTCTGTCCATGAAATTCTCCAGGCAAGAATACTGGAAGGGTTGCCATTTCCTTCTCCAGTGGAAACTTCCCAACCCAGGGATCAAACCCAGGTCTCCTGCATTGCAGGCAGATTCTTTACCATCTGAGCCATGAGAGAAGCCCAAATCAACTCTATGTCTATCATTCATTAAGAAAAACTTGATTAGTCTCTCTCTGTCTCTCTCTCTCTTTTTAACTGTTTTACTTAACCCCTCGGAACCTCCCTTTCTTCTCAAGGAAAGTCGTGACTAAATGAGATAATTTATATAAAACACTTAATTATAATAAGTGCTAGCCTTAAGTAAGCTTCAGCAAATGGCAGGCCTTAACTACTCTTTTTGTGCGTTTCCAAGCCTCTGTAGAGAAAAGTTAGGGTTATCAAGATTCAAAAACTATTTCAGTCACACAGCTAAAAAAACAAGTCACATTTGCCTGAGAGTCTCATCTCTGAGCCTACAGTTCTCCATGGCCTTGTCTTTCGTGCCTCCTACCTACTGTACCACCTACCTTTCCTTGTAAATGGAAACTACCTTTTTATCTTTATTCCAAGCAGTGCCAGATTCAGAATAGACACTTAATATTTGAATTATTGTTATTACACTGTGACGTTAACATATCTAAATTTACATAATAGAAATAAAAATATTTTCAAAGTATACTACAATACAGTTCATTTTTAAAACCAAGTAATAGTCAACCTGATCCAAGCTTGTTATTGTTGTTTTTGTTCAGTTGCTCAGTTGTGTCTGACTCTTTGCAAACTTGTGGACTGCAGCACACCAGACTTCCCTGTCCTTCTCTATTTCCTGGAGGTTACTCAAACTCACATCCATCGAGTTGGTGATGCCTTCCAACCATCTCATCCTCTGTTGTCCCCTTCTTCTCCTGCCTTCAATCTTTCCCAGCATCAAGGTCTTTCTTTTTCAATGAGTCAGTTCTTCACATCAAGTGGCCAAAGTATTGGAGCTTCAACGTTAGCATCAGTCCTTCCAATGAATATTCAGGACTGATTTCCTTTAGGATTGACTGATTTGATCTTCTTGCAGACCAAGGGACTCTCAAGAGTCTTCTCTAACACCATAGTTCAAAAGCATCAGTTCTTCTGGGCTCAGCCTTCTTTATGGTCCAGCTCTCACATCCATACATGACAATTGGAAAAACCATAGTTTTGACTATATGGATCTTTGTTGGCAAAGTAATGTCTCTGCTTTTCAATATGCTGTCTAGGTTGGTTATAGCTTTTCTTCTAAGAAGCAAGCGTCTTTTAATTCCATGGCTGCAGTCACCATCTGCAGTGATTTTCGGAGCCTGAGAAAGCAAACTTCATCACTGTTTCTACTGTTTCCCCATCTATTTGCCATGAAGTGATGGGACTGGATGCCATGATCTTAATTTTCTGAATGTTGAGTTTTAAGCCAGATTTTTCACTCTCCTCTTTCATCTTCATCACGAGGATCTTTGGTTCTTTTTCAGTTTCTGCCAGAAGGGTGGTGTCATCTTCATATCTGAGCTTATTGATAGTTATCATGACAATCTTGATTCCAGTTTGTGCTTCATGCATTCCAGCATTTCACATGATGTACTGTGCATATAAGTTAAATAAGCAGGGTGACACTATACAGCCTTGATGTACTTCTTTCCCAATTTGGAACCAGTCTGTTGTTCCATGTCTGGTTCTAACTGCTGCTTCTTGACCTGCATACAGATTGTTCAGGAGGCAGGTCAGGTGATCTGGTATGCCCATCTCTTTCAGAATTTTTCAGTTTGCTGTGATCCACACAGTCTAAGTCTTTACTATAATCAGTGAAGCAGAGTTTGTTAATATATGTCAGAAATATCTATTTTTAAAATTCTGTGGCAATTCTTCAGGTTGAGTTCCATAAGGTCCATAGCCTTATTGCCCTATTTCTTCTCTGGATGCAAGGAGTCTTTCATACACACACCACAGAGAGGAGTGGAGAATAGACACCGGATGCACAATTTTGTGTTGACTTGAGATCAACCCACTGCGAGATATTTTCCTGAAAAAGAAAGTTGTCAAAAAGGACCTAAGAGTAGATGATATAATAAGTCCTTTCCATAGCATTGTGAAGTCTAAATAAAGTGGGATGGTTTGTTTTATACATATAAATAATATAACATAGGACAGGATGGTAATAATCCTTATCTATTTTTGGAGAAAAACAGCTTGCTAAGTACCGTTAAATTCTCATCACCTCATTAACTGTAGAAATCTTGAAGGTATCATAAAAGACAAGGATGATAAGTAGCTGATGAATCATTTGTGAGAAAAGATTAAGATAATTAAAAAAAGAAAAAGTTGGATGAATAGTAATGAAGAAATGTAACAATATTGCATATCTGGAAAATGAGCATATTAGAAAAAAATTGAGAAACAGTAGGATGAGCAATTATAATGACAATTCATTTAAGTTTGGTATTTTTAAATTAATTGGTATAGTGTGTTTGAGTGTTATTTTAAATGGAACTATGTTAAATATAATCTTCCAGAGAATAGACTTCCAGGAAAATAAATCAATTTATTGCTTCTGTCTTAGTTGTTTGCTATAGATAGTCAAGATTTGCAATAATTCTCCTGGTTTACGTTTGTTAATTTTTCCACCTTGTTAATATTTAGCTAAACTTATTTCAAAGTATCTATTTTTTAGGCATGTGGAAAAAATTTCAGACCAATTATTTAAACTTTGCTGCTTATTGTCAGGAAAAAGATTGACATTGAATCCAATACACATTCTAAATTTTTTTCCTTTAAAAAAATGAAAAGAAATGTTGTTAACATACTCTGTTTCTCAAGAGAATATTTTGTAAGTATATTTGTTGTCTTTAGTGAGTTTTCTTATCTAGGCAAATTATGACAAAAAATTTGAGTAGTGGAGGGCAGGACCTGGGTATGTTTTATTTTTCATTTTATCTTCAGTATCCAGCACAGTTCTTGGTACCTCTAGGTATTCAATACTTTTGAGTAAATGAATATGTGTATGTATATAATGGACATTCTCTCTGTACATTTTTATCAAGTCAGAAAAATAAAGTTTCCTTAAGGTTGTATATATGGGTTTCCCAGGTAACCTCAGTGGTAAAGAACCCACCTGCCAATTCAGGAGACGTAAGAGTTGTAGGTGTGATACCTGGGTTGGGAAGATACCCTGGAGGAGGAAATGGCAACCCACTCCAGTATTGTTGCCTGGAGAATCCCATGGACAGAGCAGCTTGGTGAACTAGGTCCATGGGGTTGCAAAGAGTCGGACATGACTGAAATGGCTTAGCACTGCGCAAGGTTATATATGCCTCTCTTCTAACTGAGTGGAGGTTATAGGTTTAGTAGCCAAATGTGGAATCCAAATTTTTGTTTCCCTTTGGAGTTAGAAGTTGGGACATATATTTTTAGATGAATAGCCAAAAATGGTATTAGTATATTGATCTATTCATCCATTCTTCATCTATGTAGAGCAGTGGTTTTCTCAACCTGAAATAAGAGACTTAAATATAATGAAGAAAGAAAGAAGAGGAATTAGACAGATGAGGCTAAAGCAGGAAGAGAAACACAGGTCAGAAGCTACCAGTTTTCAGTTTTATTTCTACATTTTCCTTTCTGAACTTTGATTTACTGGAAAGGTTTTTACTTGATTTCTGGGCACACTTTGTGATAGTTTTACTACCTGGAGGAAGAGTTCTCAAAGCAAAGGAAATCAATACTGTAGGTTCTACATGAGTTCTGCTTGCTCCCGAATCTATTCTGTGTGCTTAGTTCAAGGAATTGGGCTGCTGTTGAAATCTACAATATCCTATGGTAGACACAGCATATTTAAAAACTGGTCATTTTACATGACAGTCTCTTTATTCACCACTTCTTAACTTGGAATTTTCTCTCTTATCTGTCTGCAGTACATCTTAAAGTATTTTTCAAGAAGACATGTATGTGGTTTTTCTTCTGCATCCTTTGCTTATCTGAATATTTTATGTTATTTTCACATATGAATAAATGTTTTGGTAGATAGGAAATTTTGAGTAAAGCTACTTTCATTGAAGACTCTATAAATTTTCCAGTGTTCTGGCACTACTTATTGCAAAGAAGTCTGAGACTTGCCTGGCTTCCTCTCCAAATCCCAGTCTTAAAATTTGCAAAACAATGAAAATCACACACATGCACATACCACAGGAAAGTAAAACCTACCCACAATTCATGTGCTCTTTTTTGGGGGCCACACACCTCGAGAGCTTATTGGTAAAGGTAATAGAGATATTGTAGCAATAACGTAATAAATCCTTTTTATATATACCCTAAATTAATGTATAATAAATATTATAGAGGTTAAATAGCACAGTATTTACATTTTGTGAACTTTCCCTATGCTTATATAGTCATATCTACACATTACATACATATGTATTTTATATTTATTTTTTATTTTATTTTATATATTTTTTGGCTTAATTCTTTTTTTTTTGTTAATTGTTTTTGCCATACATTGTCATGATATCACCATGGGTTTACATATGCTTCCCCTCCGGAACCCCCCTCCCTCTTCCCTCCCCCCCC
>ML661891.1:18536841-18576673 GCA_007570785.1 Antilocapra americana | reverse complement strand
GGGGAAAGCTACTTCTCAGTCTATCTCCGGTTAGCCCCCTGGGTTGGGTCGCTCAGGCTGCTCCGTTCCCTGAGCGCGCGACCCGCCCCTCCCTGAGCAGTCCGCTTTGGCTAGTGGGGGGTGGGGCGTCCGCCACCGCCGCTTCCCTGTGCCTTCCAGCCAGAAATGTAGCTTGCAGGGCTTAATTATTAATCTGCTTTTACTCCCAGCTATCTTGCTCTCCAAGATTCACCGCAAATCCGCCCGAGAGAATGCTCCCTGGTATTCGGAAACCTTTCTCCTCTTTTTTTTTTCCTCTTTATTCCAGACTCCCCTTCCGGGACGGATCCCCGCCCCCAACTCTGTCTCTCCCTTTACTTTTTTCTCTCTCTTTTTTCTTTTGTCCTACCTCCTTTCGTCAGCAGTGGGCCGTCCCTTCAGATGCCCGATGTCCTCTGCCAGCATTTAGATCCTGTTTTATGGAGTTTGCGCGGTCTTTAAAAGTTCTTTTGGTGTATTTATTGGGGAGAGAGTGGTTTCCCCGTCCTATTCCTCCGCCATCTTAGTTCCCCCTCGTATATTTATTTTTTAAATCAAAATCATTCTACATATTGATCAACTAGTTGCTTATTAAATCTAGTAATATGTCATTTACTTCATTTTAGATCAGCTCACTTAGCTGTTCATGTAGAATATCCACAATTAAATGAAAATACTCCTGTCTTCCAACTATATATCTAGATGAGACCAGGTTTTCTTTCAGAAGCTTCAATCAAACCAACATTATTTCAACAGAATAAATAGGTAAACATAAAGGAAACTACTTGTTTTCTATTAAGCCAGACACTGAGATTTCCAAAACATATAAAACAATTCCACTCTCCTTGCTAAATATTTTTTTGTTTTATGAAGCAATTGTTTTACATATAAAGGTTGTCTTCTCATAAAATAGTCTTCTTACTTTAAAATTAATGCATATTTAAACGATTTCTCTGTTTTAATTTCCTACACAGTATTAATGATAGATAAAACCCATCTGGAAAAGACTTTCTCGAGACGTACAGAATTTTTTTAAATTGCAGAGATTCTGAGACTAAAATTTGTAGATTTGTTGGCATATGGGATGAGAATTCTTTTCAACTACTAGTTCATTTCAGTTGCTCAGTCATGTTTGACTCTTCATGACCCCATGGACCACAACACGCCAGGCTTCCCTGTCCATCACAAACGACCAGAGTTTACCCAAACCCATGTCCACTGAGTCGGTGATGCCATTCAACCATCTCATCCACTGTCATCCCCTTCCTCTCTTGCCTTCAGTCTTTCCCAGTATCAGGGTCTTTTCCAATGAGTCAGCTCTTCGCATGAGGTGGCCAAAGTATTGGAGTTTCAGCCTCAACATCAGTCCTTCCAATGAACACTCAGTACTGATTTTCTTTAGATCCTGGTTGGATATCCTTGCAGTCCACGGGACTCTCAAGAGTCTTCTTCACAGTTCAAAAGCATCAATTCTTTGGCGCTCAGCTTTCTCCAACTCTCACATCCATACATGACCACTGGAAAAACCATTGCCTTAACTAAATGGACCTTTGTTGACAAAATAATGTCTCTGCTTTTTAATATGCTGTCTAGGTTAGTCATAATTTTCCTTCCAAGGAGTCAATGTCTTTTAATTTCATGGCTGCAGTCATGATCTGCAGTGATTTTGAAGGCCCAAAAAATAAAATCAGCCACTGTTTCCACTGTTTCCCCATCTATTTGCCTGAAATGATAGGACCAGATGCCATGATCTTAGTTTTCTGAATGTTGAGCTGTAAACCAGCTCTTGCCACTGTTCTCTTTCATTTTCATCAAGAGGCTCTTTAGTTCTTCACTTTTTGCCATAAGGGTAGTGTCATCTGCATATCTAAGGTTATTGATATTTCTCCCGGCAATCTTGATTCCAGCTTGTGCTTTATCCAGCCCAGCATTTCTCATGATGTACTCTGCATATAAGTTAAATAAAGAGGGTGACAATTTACACCGTTGACTTACTCCTTTTCATATTGGGAACCCATCTGTTGTTCCATGTCCAGTTCTAACGGTTGCTTCCTGACCTGCATACAGATTTCTCAGGAGGCAGGTCAAATGGTCTGGTATTCACCTCTCTTTCAGAATTTTCCACAGTTTGTGTGATCCACACAGTCAAAGGCTTTGACATAGTCAATAAACAGAAGTAGATGCTTTTTCTGGAAATCTTGCTTTTTCAGAGATCCAGCAGATGTTGGCAATTTGATCTCTGGTTCCTCTGCCTTTTCTAAAACCAGCTTGAACATCTGGAAATTCACAGTTCATGTATTGCTGAAGCCTGGCTTGGAGAATTTTAAGCATTACTTTACTAGTGTGTGAGATGAGTGCAATTGTGTGGTTTTTAACGTTCTTTGTGATTGCATTTCTTTGGGACTGGAATGAAAACTGACCTTTTCCAGTCCTGTGGCCACTGCTGAGTTTCCCAAATTTGCTGGCATATTGAGTGAAGCACTCTCACAGCATCATCTTTTAGGATTTGAAATAGCTCAACTGGAATTCCATCACCTCCACTAGCTTTCTTTGTAGTGATGCTTTCTAAGGGCCACTTGACTTCACATTCCAGGATGTCTGGCTCTAGGTGAGTGAGCACACCATCATGGTTATCTGGGTCCTGAAGATCTTTTTTGTACAGTTCTTCTGTGTATTCTTGCCACCTCTTCTTAATATCTTCTGCTTCTCTTAGGTCCCTGCCATTTCTGTCCTTTATTGAGCCCATCTTTGCATGAAATGTTCCCTTGGTATCTCTAATTTTCTTGAAGAGATCTCTGGTCTTTCCCATTCTATTGTTTTCTTCTATTTCTTTGCATTGATCACTGAGGAAAGCGTTCTTATCTCTCCTTGCTATTCTTTGGAACTCTGCTTTCAAATGGGTATATTTTTCCTTTTATCCTTTGCTTTTCACTTCTCTTCTTTTCACAGCCATTTGTAACGCCTCCCCAGACAGCCATTTTGCTTTTTTTTCTTTCTTTTTCTTGAGGGTGGTCTTGATCCCTGTCTCCTGTACAATGTCACAAACCTCTGTCCATAGTTCATCATGTACTCTGTTTATCAGATCTAACCCCTATTCCACTGTACAGTCAGAAGGGATTTGATTTAGGTCATACCAAAATGGTCTAGTGGTTTTCCCTACTTTCTTCAATTTATGTCTGAATTTGGCAATAAGGAGGTCATGATCTGAGCCACAGTCCACTCCTGGTTTGTTTTTGCTGACTGTATAGAGCTTCTCCATCTTTGGCTGCAAAGAATATAATCATTATGAATTTGGTGTTGCCCATCTGCTGATGTCCATGTGTAGCGTCTCCCCTGTGTTGTTGAAAGAGGGTGTTTTCTATGACCAGTGCATTCTCTTGGCAGAACTCTATTAGCCTTTGCCCTGCTTCATTCTGTACTCCAAGGCCAAATCTGACTGTTGTTCCAGGTAGTATAGCCACTCAAGAAACATTTTGGTTGAAGCTACACCTGCAATGCCTGTGCTGACATGATCAACCTCTAGGTGCTTGCTAAGTGATGTAGTTCCTTGCCTTACACCCTCTGTGGATTTTACTGAGTGAGGGGCTTTGATGCATTGCTTCCACACCCTATATTCAACATGTGCTTTTTTAGCTATTTGCCTCAGAAATACTTCCGTATAAAAGTAGTGTCTATAAATGGAATGATTAACCTCTAAAAGATACTATGAGACTCAGCTATTTGTTCCCATCTATATACATGTACTAGGGCTTCCCAGGTGGCACTAGTGGAAAAGAACCTGCCTGCCAATGCAGGTTAGACATAAGAGACATGGGTTTGATCGCTGGGTCAGCTGATCCCCTGGAGTAGGAAATGGCAACACACTCCAATATTCTTGCCTGGAGAATTCCATGGACAGAGCAACCTGGCAGGCTGCAGTCAATAGGGTTGCACAAAGTTGGAGATAATTGAAACAACTTAGCACATTTTTCATTTTATTTCTCAATAGCCATTGATAAGTACACACACATATAAATGTACTTAGCATTTTACTATCTAAATTTTAGGTAGAAATTTATACCTTCCTGATGAACCTATTTGTAGGGCAGCAATGGAGATGAAGACATAGAGAACAGACTTGTAGACAACAGTGAGGGAAGGAGAGGGTGGGAGGAACTGAGAGAATAGCATGACACCTATACATCATCACATGTAAAATAGATAGAAGTGGGAATTTGCTGTATGACACAAGGAGATGAACCTACTACTCTGTGACAGCCTAGAAGGGTGGAAGATGGAAAAGACGTTCAGGAGGGAGGGGACAGATGTGTCCCTGCAGCTTATTCATATTGGTGTATAGCACATGCCAGTGCAGTATTGTAAAGCAATTATCCTCCAGTTATAAAATTAAAAAATTTCTGCCTTGATAAAAATGTAACTTTATAATTTGCTAATAAGCAGATTGACTCAAGGAAGCATTAAGTTATGCAGATAACTCAAATTCCCTAAATTGATGTTAGTTATGAGCATTTTAGAATTAGAATTTAATTTTTTGTATATACTCATCAGTGACTATTGTATTGCTGACAAAAGTCTGCCTAGTCAAGGCCATGGTTTTTCTAGTAAAGAAGAGCGAGCCTGGAAGAATTGATGCTTTGGAACTGTGATGCTGAAGAAGACTCTTGAGAGTTCCTTGGACTGCAAGGAGATCCAACCAGTCAATCCTAAAGGAGATCAGTCCTGGGTGTTCATTGGAAGGACTGATGTTGAAGCTGAAGCTCCAACACTCTGGCCACCTGATGCGAAGAGCTGACTCATTAGAAAAGATCCTGATGCTGGGAAAAATTCAAGGCAGAAGGAGAGGGGAACAACAGAGGATGAGATGGTTGGATGGCATCACCGACTCAATGGACATTAGTTTGAGCAAGCTCTGGGAATTGGTGATGGACAGGGAGGCCTGGCATGCTGGAGTCCATGGGGTTGTAAAGAGTTGGACATGACTGAGCTACTGAACAACACCAAATTGAGGAATTTTAAAAAGGCTGTTTTTTATTGATTCCTATGTGTTATTCTGTTGCAAAAAGTTACTGTCATCCTCATTATTTTTTAAAGCCAAATAACAGTGAAAAACTTCACATTGTAAAATATAAGTTCTGTTTGAGTTAAGAAAAAAAAATGATTTTTTCCTCTCTCTTTCTAGTAATAGAAATCACAGAGCTTAATGGACCATAGAATTAATCCCACCAGTCTTATTCTTCTTCTTTTTTTTTTTTTTGAATTTTGGAAACTGAGTTGAAGATGAAATGGCAACAAGTAAGGGACAAAACTCAGACATTGTTCACCCCCCTGCTTTAATCCAATTGCAGTCTGCTAGTCTGCCTCCTCTTCCTCTAGCTGTGCAATAGACCATGTCAGGAAAAGCAGCTGTAGATGTAGACTTGCTTATGTGTTCTTGCTCTCCAAGGTAGTTTCAGTTACAGCAAAGAACATGTGAAAGAGAGAGATGCTGGAGACAAAAAATAAAGGGTCAGTTCAATGCCCAGCAAAGTCAAACGAAGCATATGATGGTATGGACACTGAAATAAGCTTAATGGCATTTTGCAATTTCTCAACTTGTAGTAAAGTTGTCCTAGAGTCACAGTGTCAGCATCTGACACAAATCATGAGTTTGAGGTAAGGAGGAGAGATGTTTTCCAATGCCTTATCCAGGTGTTTAACACTAGAATTGTTGGGACTACCTAGAAAAATAAAATTCCTGCCTGGGACTATAGGAAATAGACTTTCTCTTTATCAAATTTCTCAATTAAAATAGGAAATGGCAATCCTAATGTTTGTGTTCATGCAGTGTTAACAGTGTACCTTCGTAGATAAAAGTCAGGAAATTAAACTGTTCTTGTTCTCCGAGTGATAAAATAATGGTAGATAAAATGTTTATACTCATGTGGAGCTAATGCCTATCTTTCAGTGTATGCGTTTCCTTTTTAAATATTAAAAAAAAGGCATTAAAACCAGAAAAATCAAAGCTCAGAAGTTATGGATGAGAATAAATGCTTTGGAATAGGAGTGAATGTATCTCAATTGTAGCTCTAACTACTATTTTGTTTCTGCTATATTAATTGAGATGCAAATTGCTATGGGAGAAATGTCACCTGATTTTTAAAATGATACTTTTGGATGCAAAAAGTATTAATAAGATCATGAAAAATATTTGGATAACAAATTTTCAGTTCAATGAAATAAATATTGTGCTTAATCAGTCAGTTGTATCTGGATCTTTGGGACCCCATGGACTGTAGCCCACCAAGCTCCTCTGTCCATGGGGAGCTGGAGTGGGTTGCCATGCCCTCCTCCAGGGGATCTTCCCAACCCCCAGATCAAACCCAGGTCTCCTGCATTGCAAGCAGATTCTTCACCATCTGAGCCACCAGGGAAGCCCCAAAAGTAAATGTTTAGAAGTTATTTATTTCATCTACATTTCACACTGTTCTTGAAAATAATACTTTGGTAGTTTTCCCATTCTTAGAGTAAGTGAATTGTTAATTTAGAGTGAATTATACTATGTCTTATAGGAAAGATTATGAAAGTATTTAGAAAAGTACCTGGGCATTACTCTTCTGAGAGATATAGCATAATCAATCCAATTTGCAAATACAACATATTTAGGACAAATTAGTGGCCCAAGAATCAGCACTAGTCAGAAAATTTGTGTTTAATGAGTGTCATTAGGACCAGGATGAACCAAAAATTAATGTGAGGAGTCCTTGTATGATGAGGCATAAAAAACTAATGCATCCGTTAAATGCCTTAAGAATTTATTTGTACTTTAGTCACAAACAGTTTAGATTTATCTTCTGTTTTAACATTAAAAATGTGTGCTACAGTCATTCCCATCAAGAAATCATGGATAAAGTAGACTGACTGCATCCTTTCACATGGGTGCTGATACAGACAGTCAGAACCGTTGGAAACAAAACATGTTTTGAGTAGTCTGTTGAGATGGCATGTGGATGGAATGAAATTAGGAGGCAGCAGCCTTGGAAATTTATTGAATTCAATTTGTTCAAAGACGATATTATTGCTTCTAAGAAAAATCAAGCACAACAAATCTTTAAGAAAGGTCAGAATGTCTACATTAAAAATCAGATTCTGTAACTGAAATTAAGTTCCTGAAAGTGTAGGTCTATGTTTGAGTTATACATATTTAAATTTAGTGATAAAAAGATTCTATAAACTACAGAATAATGTAGACTCTGAGACTTTTATTAACCACAAACTTATATAGCTGATTTTAAAACTGCAAGTAACACATCTGATGAAACCATTATATACCAATAGTTATTTTGGCCTTTTTTAATGTTAATAATAGTTAGCACTTACTTAGTGCTCCCTGTATCCATATACTATGTTAAGTGCTTTATATAGTATAATCAATTTAACATTCCTAATGATTCCATGAGGAATGGCCTATTATTCCATTATACAGATGAGAAAACTGAGGCATAGAAAGTTTAACATGCTTAGAATTACACAAGTCAGTGGTAAAAGTCAGCAGTACGCCAAGGCTGTATATTGTCACCCTGCTTATTTAACTTATATGCAGAGTACATCATGAGAAACGCTGGGCTGGAAGAAGCACAAGGAGTCAAGATTGTCGGGGAGAAATATCAATAACCTCAGATATGCAGATGACACCATTCTTATGGAAAAAAGCGAAGAACTAAAGAGCCTCTTGAAGAAAGTGAAAGAGGAGAGTGAAAAAGTTGGCTTAAAGCTCAACATTCAGAAAACTAAGATTGTCGTATCTAGTCCCATCACTTTATGCCAAACAGATGGGGAAACAGTGGAAACTGGCTTATTTTATATTTTTAGGGCTCCAAAATCACTGCAGATGGTGATTGCAGCCATGAAATTAAAAGATGCTTGCTCCTTGGAAGAAAAACTTTGACCAATCTAGATAGCATATTAAAAAGCAGAGACATTATTGTGCTGACAAAGTTCCATCTAGTCAAAGCTGTGGTTTTTCCAGTAGTCATGTATGGAGGTCAGTGTTGGACCATAAAGAACGCTGAGCACCAAAGAATTGATGCTTTTGAACTGTGGTGTTGGAGAAGACTCTTGAGAGTTCCTTGGACTGCAGGAGATCAAACCAGTCCATCCTAAAGAAATTAGTCCTGAATATTCATTGGAAGGACTGATGCTGAAGATGAAGCTCCAACATTTTGGCCACCTGATGGGAAAACCCTCAGGTCTTTTCATTGGAAAAGACCCTCATGCTGAGAAAGATTGAAGGTGGGAGGAGAAGGGGATGACAGAGGATGAGATGGTTGGATGGTATCACTGACTCAATGGACATGAGTTTGAGTAAACTCCAGGAGTTGGTGATGGACAGGGATGCCTGAAGTACTGCAGTCCATGGGGTTGCACAGAGTGGGACATGACTGCGCGACTGAACTGAAATGCAACTTGAGAACAAGATAGGAAGAATGCCAAGGAGCTATTATCACATGCTTCATCTCCTAGTGCAATTCAACCTTTCTTGTTTGCCATATAGCCCAGTAAGGGTCTTGGAATCTGACCAATCAGTTTCATCTTTACCCCTTCTGGTGAGAAGTGAGATGGAAAGAGATACTGAACAGGAACATAGATGTTCTCCTTTCCTCTATTCTGGGGACACTTGGACTAAGTTATAAGAGCTTAGTGTGGATCCCAGGTTACTGATGTTCTATTAGAATCCACTATTTAATATGTCAAAGATGATAAGGACTGATGACATCTTTTCAAATAAGTTTTGATTCATGGTAAATATCAGTATAGTTTAAACCCCTTTCATATTAGCCTTCACTTTATTAACTTGAATTATTTTCTAGACTAGTTAGTTATAGGCACATGTTCCTGGTATTTTGCATAAAAAGGTGATTCTTCTTCTTTCCCACTTAGTATGTTATGTTATCACTTATCAGAAGCAACCTAAATAGAAAATTGATTATATCATTTAATAATTGTCAAAGCTTTGGCTTAAAATCAGCTAGCCTAATCCCAAAGCATTATATTTTTGGCAGTTATTCTTTATCACTTAATTAACTTCCATGCAACACTCTGACAGAGCAGGTCAAGTCATTCAGTTACCTGGTAATATATTTTATAACTAATCGATCTTGAAGGATCCCCAAAGAAACTACTTTGCATAAAATGATATCTTATGTGGGCTTTATTGAAAATTTATTAAGTCAGTAGTAGGATATTGTTAAGAAACATATTGAAATTTTCCCATGGTCATTTCTTTTCCCAAAGACTATGCTCTTTGGGGGTAGAGCACTGAGCCTTCACATGTGTGTTGGAAAGAAGAGAACTTTTCCAAAGCCTAAACTTAGCCTACCTATAGATGCCTGTGTGACACATCTCCTCATGAAATGAGAGTGGCTACATTTTTATGTTCATCTCTGGACACATCACCTGGAGTAACAGGCAAATTTGGCCTGGGAGTACAGAATGAAGCAGGGCAAAGGCTAATAGAGTTTTGCTAAGAGAGTGCACTGGTCATAGCAAATACCTTCTTCCAACAACACAAGAGAAAACTCTACACATGGACATCACTGGATGGTCAACATTGAAATCAGATTGATTATATTCTTTGCAGCCAAAGATGGAGAAGCTCTATAGAGTCAGCAAAAACAAGACCGGGAGCTGACTGTGGCTCAGATCATGAACTCCTTATTACCAAATTCAGACTTAAATTGAAGAAAGTAGAGAAAACCGCTAGACCATTCAGGTATGACCTAAGTCAAATCCCTTATGATTATACAGTGGAAGTGAGAAATAGATTCAAGGGATTAGATCTGATAGATAGAGTGCCTGAAGAATTATGAACAGAGGTTTGTGACATTGTATAGGAGGCAGGGAGCAAGACCATCCCTAAGAAAAATGCAAAAAGGCAAAATGGTTGTCTGAGGAAGGCTCATGAATGGCTATGAAAAGAAGAGAAACAAAAGACAAAGGAGAAAAGGAAAGATAAACCCATCTGAATGCAGAGTTCTAAAGAATAGCAAGGAGAGATAAGAAAGGCTTCCTCAGTGATCAATGTGAAGAAATAGAGGAAAATGATAGAATGGGAAAGACTAGAGGTCTCTTCAAGAAAATTAGAGATACCAAGGGAACTTTTCATGTGGGCACAATAAAGGACAGAATGGTACGACCTAACACAAAGCAGAAGATATGAAAAAAGAAATGACAGGAATATACAGAAGTGTACAAAAAGATCTTCATGACCCAGGTAACCACAATGGTGTGATCACTCACCTAGAGCCAAACATCCTGGAATGCAAAGTCAACTGGCCCTTATGAAGCATCACTATGAACAAAGCTAGTGGAGATAATGGAATTCCAGTTGAGCTATTTTATATCTTAAAAGATGATGCTATGAAAATACTGCACTCAATATGTCAGCAAATTTGGAAAAGCCAGCAGTGGCCACAGGACTAGAAAAGGTCAGTTTTCATTCCAATCCCAAAGAAAGGCAATGCCAAAGAATGCTCAAACTAACACACAGTTGCACTCATCTCACACTCTAGTAAAGTAATGCTCACAATTCTCCATGCCAGGCTTCAAGAGTACATGAACCATGAACTTCCAGATGGTCAAGCTGGTTTTAGAAAAGGCAGAGGAAGCAGAGTTCAAATTGCCAACATCCGCTGAATCATTGAGAAAGCTAGAGAGTTCCAGAAAAACATCTACTTCTGCTTTATTGACTATGCCAAAGCCTTTGACTGTGTGGATCACAACAAACTGGAAAATTCTTCAAGAGATGGGAATACCAGACCACCTGACCTGCCTCCTGAGAAATCTGTAGGCAGGTCAAGAAGCAACTGTTAGAACTGCACATGGAACAACAGACTGGTTCCAAATCGGGAAAGGAGTGTGTCAAGGCCATATGTTGTCGCCCTGTTTATTTAACTTACATGCAGAGTATATCATGTGAAATGCTGAGGTCCATGAAGCTCAAATTGGAATCAAGATTGCCAAGGGAAATATCAGTAACCTTACATATGCAGATGACACCACCCTTATGGCAAGAAGCAAAGAGGAACTGAAGAGCCTTTTGATGAATGTGAAAGAGGAGAGTGAAAAAGCTGACTTAAAACTCCACATTCAAAAATAAAGATCATGGCATCCAGTCCTATCACTTCATGCAAAATCAATGGAAAAAAATGGAAGCAGTGACTGACTTTATTTTCCTGGGCTACAAAATCACTGTAGATGGTAACTAAAGCCATAAAATTAAAAGACTCTTGCTTCTTGGAAGAAAATCTATGACAACCTAGACGTCATATTAAACAGCAGAAACATCACTTGCCGACACAGTTTCATATGTTCAAAGCTATGTTTTTTCCAGTAGTTGTGTATGGATGTGAATTGGATCATAAAGAAAGTTGAATGCTGAGTAATTGATGCTTTCAAATGGTTTTGGAGAAGATTCTTGAGAATCCCTTGGATGGGAAGGAGATTCAAGCAGTCCACCCTATAGGAAATCAGTCCTGAATATTCATTGGAAGGACTGATGCTGAAGCTAAAGCTCCAGTACTTTGGCCACCTGATGTGATTAGGTGACTCTTTGGAAAAGACCCTGATGCTGGCAAAGATTGATGGTGGGAAGTAAAGGGAGGACAGAGAATGGGATGGTTTGATGGCATCATCAACTCAATGGACATGAGTTTGAGCAAACTTTGGGGCCAGTGAAGGACAAGGAAGCCTGGCATGCTGCAGTCCATGGGATCGAAGAGTCAGACTCGACTGAGCTAGTGAACAACAGCACCCCTAGAATCCAGGGCCTTTCTCTTCTGTCATGCCTCTCTAGATGTTTGTGTTCTCTGTCCCTTCATACTTTTCCCCTGGTGCCTAAACCTAATAATGAATCCAGTACCTTGTGGTCTGCTCACTGATTTTGCATGGTGATTATAAATGCAATCTTTGACCTAAGAAAGAATATTTTATGGCTGTTTCATCATGTCTTTATGACTTTGAATCATGTAACTTGAAACTGTGGAGGGGAAAAAAATCACTATAATTGGCCAAATTCATTGGGTTTATAGCATTGTTACCTTTCGTTGTGCCAAAGCAGTGAAGATAAAATGTGTGGAATCTGTTCTGGGTCTTGGGAACTTAGGAAAGTTTATTGATCTTATGGTGCCATCCCATGCCAGGCTTGAATAAGGAAAGGGAACTCCTAACAAAGACTGGTGGGTAGGCATTTTGTCATGACCATGATGACTGCTCCAGTGGTATTCAACTCTGCAAAATTCTCCCTTTTCATCCCAGCATAATACTTCACAGCTTAAAGTAAAGTACCAGCACCATTTATTAATTTAGCAAATGTTTATTTCATGCTCATTAAGGCAAGGCATCATACAAGGCACTTAATAAATTAACAAAGGAGGTAGAAAAGATATTTCCATTTCCAAGCAACTCATAGTTAAAAAAAAAATCCAAGACTTACAATTTTACCTATTAAGCCACTTCTTCAGTTGTTTCAACCTTCTTACCACTCACCAATATAGTTTAATTATAAATTCTCCCAATAACCAGTATGCATAAAAATCAGTAAATTGAATACATTTTTATAGAGCAAAGAATACACTTGAGTTCCCTCACCTCTCTTTTTTGGATATTCACAGTTTTTAACACCACAAAGACTGACTCTGGTCTTCTGGAGATTAAGAGAAATATAATGAGTGAGAAAGTTATACTTCATCTCTGAAACCTTCAGCTGGGAAAAATAACAAGAGATGACTGATACATAGTTCTCGTAGACGCTGTGTGTTATACATGGTGTGTGTGTCCACTTAATTAGTTCACTTCAGCATATATGACAATTTTTCTGTTAGTACATGAAACTTTGGTTTTCATGATTGTTTCAATGACTTTTCCAGTTTATGATATCATCTATTTAAATATTCTCTTATTATCACTGAAGTCACTGGCAGTTTTTCATATTGTAATCCCTACTGCAATCAACAACTGCTGAATGTGTGCAAGGACAACTAGTAGCTATAGGCAGAATCAGAAGATTCAAGTCCTACGTATGCATATTAGTGTATTTTGTATGAAGTTCAAATTTTGCACTGACTTTTTCTCTGAAATTGTAGCATACTGATTTTCAGGGATTGGTATTTAACATGCTACAAATTTGAAAGAAGGAGTTCAAAGACTTCCAATAGAAACACTGTCTCCTTCCCAAAAGAGAGATTTTTAGTTTATTTTATTTGCATTATACTTTACCTCATATGATTGATGGGTGTTCAAATTGTGTAGACTATTTTTTTATAAAATATTTTATTAAATTATTCATTTTCCATCAGTGACCATGCCTAAAAGTACCAAATCAAAAAATGTCATAAGTGTTACTGGTGATAAGATGGTGAATTTAGTAAGAATGTAGTTATGAAATAAGGTCTTTTTTTGTAAGTCTTCTGAAATGTCTCCATGACAGAGTATTATAAGAAAAAAGCATTTATATCGATCAGTAGATTTCAAAAACAAGTTCTAAATGGGTACATTTTCCCCAAATTGCCTTTTTAGTCAAATATTTCTTACAGTGCCAATGTGATTTCTTAATCTCATCATGGGGCTTAAATTAAGGACAATTTAAATATAAGTGCTAAAGAGAAAATTAATGTAGAAAACACAAGGGCAACTAGAAAATTTTATGCCCCTAGTATAGCCTGTTGGTGACTGTCTGGGCTTCACAGATATAGGAATTCTATTGGGAGTGGAGTCCTGTCTTAGAACGCAGCACAGAAGTTTCCAAGGATTGCCTCCTGTGATGTTTGCTTTCTAAGCATGCAGTGACACGAAAAGACTCGCCAAGGATGTATAACAGCTGTCCCTAGAGTTTAGGGTTGTCCAGGTGGGATCACTTAGAGTAGATGATAGAAACTGACCTGCCCTGTTGTCTCATTGTAACTTTGTAAAACATATGTTTTACAGTACTGCGTATTTTTGAGCTGACCTTTGCCTAAGGTGGAAGATCTGTTCCACAAGGCTGGAGGAATTTATTCTGTGTTGCATGTGGTTTGACGTACATTTCAAAGATTTCAGCTGCCATCAGGCGACTCGTTGTCTGAGCAGCAGGGACCACGCCATGCTGCTCAGATGCAGTGGAAAGCCTGTCTGGCCTGCCCTTGCAGATGAAATTTGTCTATTTCCCTTCGTGATGAAACAGCATTTCATGAAATCAAATTCCTGATTAGTTCCAAAAGGCCTACTTCCTCCAGTCAAGGATTAATTTTCAATATTCTATTCTTGGGATAATTTTGGTTGCCCTGAAAACAGCCAAACATCAACCAAATGAACCGGATTTTGTGTCCAGGACAAGGCAGGAAATAGGAAGTTATTATGTGAGCCCTCAGTATATGAAATCAGAGCCTTCTCAATGGGCTGTATAAGTTTTGCTGTTTCTTCACTTCAGGAAATAATTAAAATTCTCAGCTTCCTCTAACATTGTTTTTCTTTTGACATCTAGTATTATTTATTGCTGGGGACTTTGCATTTTTTCTCAGCATGTAGTATCAGCTTGGGCATGTTTGGAGAGAGGTAGTTTATAAGCTGTGGTTTTAGAAGTATTTTTCTAAAATGGCTAAGATGATTAATGATGTCATTTTAACAACTGTTCTCTCTTTAGGTTAGGATTATGGAAAATTCGTACTTTAATATATTTCTGGCACATAAAGAAAATGTTATATCCTGTCCCTTATATGTATCATGATATTTAATCTCCCTAAGGACTGGAGATCAGTTTCTGCCAGTAATTGTACTTATACAGATTTTGAGTCTCTGCCACGTTATTTTGCTCAACATAGATATTTTTGTTTCCTTTCTCGAAAATAATGTGCTCATGAATCTCTGAATATATGCATATAAATTCAGTTGTATGCATCAGAGGTGAATAAGATCCATAATTGGGTATGATGGAATCTGCATAGCTTTTGAAAGGGTGTGCAAAGCTTTTGATTTTGTTGATATGTCCAAAACCCACTCCAGTACTCTTGCCTGGAAAATCCCATGGATGGAGGAGCCTGGTAGGCTGTAGTCCATGGGGTCGCGAAGAGTCGGACACAACTTAGCAACTTCACTTTCACTTTTCACTGTCATGCACTGGAGAAAGAAATGGCAGCCCACTCCAGTGTTCTTGCCTGGAGAATCCCAGGGAGAGTGGAGCCTGGTGGGCTGCCGTCTATGGGGTCGCACAGAGTCAGACATGACTGAAGCGACTTAGCAGCAGCAGCAGCAGATATGTCCAAAGGGAAGAGTCTGGTAGGATTCTTTTTGCTGTGAAAATCCTGGTTTAAAATTATGTAGTTCTATAAATGAAATAATTACTCAGTTCCAATAATGAACATTGAAAGGAGATATAATGTGCAGGTATACTCATGCATATATATTTTCCAGGGGAAAAATAGATAACTTTTGTCCCAAAATACATGTGGTAAATGACCAAAAATGAAAACAAATCTATAAAATATTTTATTTTTTTGACAATTAACATAGCCCATCAACCTAATAGCAGGTTTACTTTAGTTGAATTGCTGTATGATTTACCATTTGGCCAAAGTTATTGTGGGACATGTAAAGAATTTGCTATTCTTAATGTTCTACTTCCATTCTGAAATGAATCACAAGCTATATTATCTGAAAACAGAGTGATTTTCAAAGGTAATTGCTATACTCTTATTTCTTAGGTTAATATATTCTCATGCATAATTTTTATTGGAGAGAATTATGTTTCATCTGTCATTGTCTTCCCCTTGGTTTTTACCTGATAATTCCTCAGCTCATTTTTCTACTGTAGACCCTTGTTTCTTAAGGTTAGCACTACTAACATTTTGAGCTGGGTATTCTTTGTTGTTGGACATGTCTGGTGCAGTGTAGGCTCTTTAGCATCATCCCCGGCCTCTGATCACAAGATCAGTAGCACCTTCTCCCTAGTAATTGTAACCAAACATGTCATCAAGTGTCCCCTAGATTGTCAAATTGCCTCTTAGGGAGAACTAGAGACAAAGCAATATACCATGTCTATTATTTTTAGTCCCTTAACTACTTTTTCACTTGGAAATAATTTATCATTGATTCATGTCAAGGAAAATTGTGAATGTGAGCCTGATGTTCCCAGGACTTGAAAATCTTTTGTAAGGTTGAACAAGTAAGCTAGTTTATACGTTTTACTCACGGCCAAAGAAGGCATCATGTGAATGACTGAGAAGAATGGAATTGCTTATGATGATCCGTATAATAAGGCAGTGCTGTTATCGTTACTAGAAGCTATTAGTCATTAGTCATGACTTTCATTTAAATATAAAGTTAACGTATGTTAAACATTTCTTTCACTTAACATGTGAATTAATGTGGGAGTCAGTAAGATGACAACTATTCATGGATATTCATGGACAATTTCATCAAAAAAATCTTAGATCCAGAACTGATTCATGTTGTCTGAGGAAGTAAAGAATAACTTTTGGGGATCTATTTCCCATCAAATAGAAATGATTTGCATCTTTACAAGGTAAAAGTCTACAGATTAACCTAGAACTTTGCTAATTTGTGGACTTATAATCAGATTTCTTAATAGTGTCTAAACTCATATTCAATAGCAATATTTACCCCTTTAAAGGTAAATCCTTCCAGATCCAGAACATCTCTCTCCCCTGTGGGCAATCTCTTCTCCATTTTTCTTTTTCCTTCAAAATAAAGGCCTTTAAAAAGTAGATTTGAGGTCTTTGTAAACAGCATATGTTATGACCCTTCTGCAGGATTCGACGATTTTAGATAAGCCTGCCTTAAACTTAGATGCCTTTGCAGTTTTAATGCATGACATTGTGTCTCATTCAGCCCTAAAATACAATAAACCTAACCATAAATGTCAGTCCTTTTGCATCCTTTCCATTCACTACCCATCCCCCTTCACAAAGGAAGAAAATGAAGATAATAGTCATACCAAAATCAATCCAGTAAAGTGTTCTTTGCATTTTTGTCTGGTGACCTTTAAACAAGAAATATATAGACTTCTAGATATATGCGTGTGTGTATTATGACTTCTGCAGAGGCTCATATTTTTCCATAAGTTAAAAATTATAATAAATAGGTGGAAAGTGGTCAAATGATAATTCCATAAACTACTTTCTGTCTGACAATTGCCTTTCACTTTGGTCTGATTTGCTCTATCTGATAGTAGAACGTGTCTGTCTGAAGGTAAATGAATTAACACATAGGACAAGCTATATAATCATGTTACATTTCAGGGGAAACTGTATGTGGTCAAACATGTTGAAGGCAGTTTCTATGGAAGTAAAATAACTTTCAAAGCCTTTTGAAAATTATCAGAAAGCATTGGTGAAAAATTCCAGATACAATCACCTTTTCCCTCTCCAAAGCCTAATCCAAAGTATATTTCCATGCAATAAGAGACTATTAAATGCCTAAACTTTTCACTTCAATTAATTTATTGGTTAGGAGGCTCCTCTTGGTTTTATAGAACACTTATCTTTTGAAAAATTTAAGTGCTTCCTTTTAACAACTCCAAGAAAACAAATTAATTTCCCATTGCCTTTTATCTCACTCTAAAAGTTATGCTAGTCATGGAGTTAGGGTTTCATTTGTCATTTTGTTAAGGAGGTCACATCATGTGGCTGTATTAAATTTAGGTTGTACTTTAATGTTCTATATTGATGTATACTCAGAGTTAAGACCAGAAGTACTTGGCAAATGAACTATCTTTCCTGCTTGTTTCTTTTCTATGATCTGTCATCTTCTCTAATTCTGGTAGTAGTTGAAGAGGGACTATGAAAGTGGATTAGCCATTGGAGACTGAATGCAAAAACAGTAGCATCTGTAGGTTTGTTGAGATTCCTCCAAGGCAGTTCATCTGAAAGAACATAGATATACGGAACTGTTTTAGTTATCCATTGCTATGTAACAAATTACCCCCCAAATTTAGCAAGTTAAACCTCAACATTTATTATCTCAGAGTTTCCGAGGGTCAGAAATCTGGCCATGGCTGACCCAGATGGTTCTGGCTCCAGTCCTCTCACATTTTAGGGAAGCTGTTGGCTAGGGCTGCGGTTCTCATCACTTAGCTGGAGCTGGTGAGCCTGTGTGCACAGCCAGGCCGGTGAGTCAGTCCGCCTCATCTCCTTGCTGCCTGTCGGCCTGAGGGGGAAAATGAGACAATGCCCAAGACAGAGACCAGTCTTTGTAAGGATCTGTCTATCTCCTCTAGGTTTGCCATTTCATTGGCATACAGTTGCTAATAGTAATCTCTTATAATCCTTTGTATTATTTATATTGTGTTGATTGTAACTTGTCTATTTTCACTTCTGATTGTATTGATTTGGGCCCTCTGTCTTTGTTTTCCTTAGTGAGTCTGACTAAAGGTTTATCAGCTTTATTTATCTGAGAAGTTAAATAAAACAACAAAAATTGTGGAGAGGGACTTTAGTGCTAATGACCCAAACAGAGTGTCTGCTTCAAGGAGAGTTCAGTACTCCCGATATGTCTAGCAGCAGCGTTTCTGACTCCAGAATGAGACATAGGCATCCTCTTCCTGCCCAGGAGATCCTCCAAGGCCAGGCTGCGAGGAAGTCACTGTTTTTTGCCTTTGGTCTCGGGGCACATGAGCCTCCCCCGCTCCGCCCAGTTTCCCCGAGTCCACGGAGATCCTGAAATTAAGCCCCGCTGGCAGTCACATCCAAATACTCCGGGGGCTCCTCCTGCTGATGCCAGACCCCTAGGCCGGGGAGCCTGGGGTGGGACTTGGGGCGCTCATCCAGTGGGAGGGCCTCTGCGATCGAATGTTCTCCAGTTGGCGCGCCACCCACTTGGAGGGTAGGGGATGCGATTAAATCACAAGAGCACCCCGTCGTGCTGTCTCGTGGGTTCTTCTTTATGTCTTTCGATATACAAAAGCTTGTCGGTCGGTTCCAGTCTTTTTTAATCAGTGGTTGTTCAGCAGTTGGCGGCGATTGTGGTGAGTATGAGAAGAGGTGAGGTCAAGGTTCTTCTCCTCCGCTATCTTGAAAGCCCCCATCCAGACTTGGCTTGTCTCTGTGATAGTGAAAGGTATGCTGCTGCTTTTAGAAACAAGTACCACAGGAATGAGAAGACTTTTATGAAGCAGCCTCTTCAGGTTGTTTGGTGTAGTACAACCGGAGTAAGGTTTCTAGATGTGTCTTGTCTGAGGTCAAATTATCTGAGAAGAGCACAGCTGGCCCAACCTTGTCCATTTGCCCAATGCACAGTCAGCCAAACACTGGGATGCTGGTCAATGTTTGCAGCTGAAAAAGAACTGATTGACAAAGCACTCAAGCAAGGAGACAAGAGAATAAATCTCAAACCCATCTCTGACACATGTTTTTCTATTATTTTGGATGAATATCTAGTTCTCAAACTTCTTGGTCAGAGAGTAGGTGTATGTTTACTTTATAGGTTTACTGTATTTAATTTTTTTTGAAACTGCCAAATGTTTCTCTGAAGTTGTTATATGTATAGGAGTTTCAGGTGATTCACTTCCTACCCAATATTTGATTTTTGTGAGTCTTTAATTTTACTCATTTTTCTTTGTAGGTACTGGTATCTCCTTATAGTTTAATTTGCACTTTCCTGCTGAATAAATACATACAATATTTTCAAATGTGTAATGGCTATTAATATAACTTGTTTTGTGAAATCTTTTCACTTAATTTCCCTTTTGTTAGACTGTGTATCTTTTTATTACTGGTTTGTAACTGCTCTTCATTTTCCCAATGATACTCTTTGTTAAGCCCAAATTTTTACTTGTGATAAGGTCTGATTCATCAATGTTTTCTTTTATTATTATTGCTTTCTCCTCTCTACTTAAGACATTTTTGTTTACCTCTAAGTTTAAAAGATACCATTCTGTGTTTTCTTCCAAAACCTTTAATGTTTTACCTTTTATGTTTAGGTCCCTGGTCCACTACAGATTAATTTGTGTGTGTGTATGGCAGGAGTTGGAGAAGGAAAGAGTCGGACACTACTGAGGGACTTCACTTTCACTTTTCACTTTCATACATTGGAGAAGGAAATGGCAACCCACTCCAGGTTCTTGCCTGGAAAACCCCATGGATGGAGGAGCCTGGTGGGCTACAGTCTGTGGGGTTGCACAGAGTCAGACATGACTGAGGTGACTTAGCAGTAGCAGCAGCAGCAGGGCAGGAGTAAATGTTGTTGTTATTGTTATTTTAATATGACTATCCATTTATTCTAGGACGTTTATTGAAAAAATATGCTCTTTCCATTGATTGAGTTACTTTAGCCTTGTATTTAACATCAAATGAATTTAGAAATGTGGGTCTACTTCTGGATTCTCTATTTTTGTTATTAATACATTGATCTAGTTATTAATACTGTCTGTTGATCTGTCTTTATTACTCTAGTTTTATAGTAACCCTAGAAGTCAAGTGGTGTAACTCCTTCAACTTTCTTCTTTTTATTCTTATTTTTGAACATGCTATGAGTTCATGGCTCTTTATATCCCTATATAAAATTCAGAATCATCTCTTCAGTTTCATAAAAATGATTGCAACATTATCATGAAACTGCATTGGCTCTACAAAGAAGAAATTATGTTGCAACAATATTGACCTTGCTGATAATTAGCATTAGGTTTCTTTATTTAGTTTTTCTTTAATTTCTTCCAGGAATATTTTATAATTTTAAGTATAGAAAACTTTAATATTCTCTTTGAAACTTATTTCTAAACATTTTATGTGTTTTTACACAATTGTAAAAAATGATTTTCTAATCATATTTTCAATTGTTAGCTGCTATCATAAGATTATACAATTGATTTTTATATTAACCATGTATCTCCCAACCCTGCTAAATTAGCTTATTCATTTCTAGTAGTTTTTAAATTTTATACGATTTTCTACGTGAACAATTATACTGTCAGAATGTAGTGATAATATTACTTCTTTGATTCTGATTTTTATGCTTATTCCTTTTTCTTACCTTATTTCAATGTCTATACCTTTCAGTATAGAAAGAGAAATTTTGAGAGTGGGCATTATTATCTTGTTTTATAACTTAGGGAGAAAGCATAAATACTTAACCATTAAATATAATGTTAGCTGTAGTTATTTCACAGATACTCTTAATAAGAATGAGAACTTTCTTTTTCTTGGTTTGTTGAGAGCATTTTTTTTCCATAAATATATGCTGCATTTGTTAAAAAAATTTCTGCATATATTTAAATGGCCATTTTTTTCTTCTTTATAATATTAAAAGAATGAATCACACTGATTTATTTTTTTAAATGTTTCCAACAATCTGGCATTTCTAGAACAAACTTTACTTGATTTGATGTATTGTTTTGATGTAAGTCTAGATTCAACTGACAAATATATCTAAAACTTGTCATGAAATTATGAATATTATTGATTTGTAGCTTTATTTTTTAGAATATCTTTGTCATTTTTAATATCAGAATTATGCTACCTTCATAAATAAGTTTGGAATGTTTATTCTTTCCCTGTTTCAGGGTTTGTGTAAGATTAGTATTATTCATTCCTTAAATATTAGAGAAAATTATTCAATAAAATAACTTTGCAAGAAGTTTTCTTCATAGAATAGTTGTAAATTTTGAATTCTTTTGATAAATATAAAAATACTCAGATTTTCTGCTTCATCTTTTGTCACTTTTACTGAGTTCTGTTTTTTTAAGAATTTGTCCTTTTCATCTAACTTGAATTTGTTGTATAAAATTGTTCATAATATTCTCTTACTATCCTGTTATTTCTCTGGAATCTATAGTTACAACTCCATTTTCATTCTTATTGTTGATAATTTGTGTGTGCTACTTTTTCCCCCTTGATCAGACTAGCTAGGCATTTATAAATGTTGTAATCTTTTCAAAACATTAAATTTTAGGTTTTTAAGTTTTTCCTGTGTTTGCTTGTTTTACATTTCATTAATTTTTTGTTGTTGTTCTGATATATACCATCTTCTTCCTTCTAATTTTTTGAGTTTACTTTCTTTTTACAACTTTTGAAGGTGGAAGATCAGGCCATTGAATTTAAACCTTCCTTCTTTTCTAATATTAGGATTAAGTCCAAGAAAAATAAAGTAGCATGCCACAGAATACATACCCTGATAATGATGGTTAGGTCTTCAGTTTAGTTCAGTCACTCAGTTGTGTCTGACTCTTTGTAACCCCATGGACTGCAGCACACCAGGCTTCCCTGTTCATCACCAACTCTCAGAGTTTACTCAGACTCATGTCAACTGAGTTGGTGATGCCATACAACCATCTCATCCTCTTCACCCCTTCTGATCCTGCCTTCAATCTTTTCCAGCATCAGAATCTTTCCAATGAGTCAGCTCTTCGCATGAGGTGGCCAAAGTACTGGAGTTCCAGCTTCAGCATCAATCCTTCAATGAACATCCAGGACTGATCTCCTTTAGGTTGGACTTGTTGGAACTCCTTGCAGTCCAAGGGGCTCTCAAAAGTCTTCTCCAACACCACAGTTCAAAGCATCATTTCTTCTGTGCTCAGCTCTCCAAATCTCACATCCATACATGACCACTGGAAAAACCATAGCTTTGACGAGACGGACCTTTGTTGGCGAAGTTATGTCTCTGCTTTTGAATATGCTATCTAGGTTGGCCATAGCTTTTCTTCCAAGGAGCAAGCGTCTTTTAAATTTCATGGCTGCAGTCACCATCTGCAGTGATTATGGAGCTCCAAAAATAAAGTCAGCCACTGTTTCCACTGTTTCCCCATCTATCTGCCATGAAGAGATGGGACTGGGTGCTATGATCTTAGTTTTCTGAATGTTGAGCTTTAAGCCAACTTTTTCACTCTCCTCTTTCACTTTCACCAAGAGGTTCTTTAGCTCTTCACTTTCTGCCATAACAGTAGTGTCATTTGCATATCTGAGATTATTGATATTTCTCCTGGAAATCTTGATTCTACCTTGTGCTTCCTCCAGCCCAGCGTTTCTCATGATATACTCTGCATATACGTTAAATAAGTTAAATGTACTCTGCATATAAGTTGAGTACATCAAGACGCAGCCTTGATGTGCTCCTTTTCCTATTTGGAACCAGTCTGTTTTTCCATTGGAGAAGGAAATTGCAACTCACTCCAGTATTCTTGCCTAGAGAATCCTGTGGACAGAGGAGCCTGGTTGGCTGCTGTCCATAGGGTTGCACAGAGTTGGATATGACCTAAGTGACTTAGCATGCATGCATGCATTGGAGAAGGAAATGGCAACCCACTCCAGTATTCTTGCCTGCAGAATCCCAGGGACAGAGGAGCCTGGTGGGCTGCCGTCTATGAGGTTGCACAGAGTCAGACAAGACTGAGTGACTTAGAATGCATGCATGTTGTTCCATGTCCAGTTCTTTTTTTTTTTATTGGTTTTGCCATACAGTGACATGATATCACCATGGGTTTACATATGCTCCCCCTCCAGAACCCCCCTCCCACCGCGCTCCCTCCTCCCTCCTCCCACGAAACCTCGATGCACCAGCCCCGAGCATCAATCCTGGGCTGGCGATTGATTAGACATATGATAATTAACATGTTTCAATGCCATTCTCCCATATCATCCCACCCTTACCCTCATCCACAGAGTCCACGAGTCTATTCTATACATCTGCGTCCCTTTTGCTGTCTCGCATGCTGGATTCTTGTTACCTTCTTTCTAAATTCCATATATATGCGTTAATATACTGTATTGTTTTTGCTTCTGCCTTACTTCACTCTGGATAATGGGCTCCAGTTTTGTCCATCTGAGTAGAACTGATTCAAATGAATTTTTTTTAATGCTGAGTAATATTCCATTGTGTATATGTACCACCGCTTTCTTATCCATTCATCAGTTTTTGGGCATCTAGGTTGCTTCCATGTCCTGGCTATTGTAAACAATGTGGCGATGAACATTGGGGTACACGTGGATCTTGCAATTCTGGTTTCCTCTGTGTGTATGCCTAGCAGTGGGATTGCTGGGTCGTATGGGAGTTCTATTTGCAGTTTTTAAAGGAATCTCCACACTGTTCTCCATAGTGGCTGTACTAGTTTGCATTCCCACCAACAGTGTAAGAGGGTTCCCTTTTCTACACATCCTCTCCAGCATTTATTGCTTGTAGCCTTTTGGATGGCAGCCATTCTGACTGGTGTAAAGTGGTACCTCATTGTGGTTTTTATTTGCATTTCTCTGATAATGAGTGATGTTGAGCATCTTTTCATGTGTTTGTTAGCCATTTTTATGTCTTCTTTGGAGAAATGTCTGTTAAGTTCTTTGGCCCACTTTTTGATTGGGTCGTTTATTTTCTTAGAATGGAGCTGCAGGAGTTGCTTGTATATTTTTGAGATTAATTGTTTGTCCGTTGCTTCACTGGCTATTATTTTCTCCCATTCTGAAGGCTGTCTTTTCACCTTGCTTATAGTTTCCTTTGTTGTGCAAAAGCTTTTAATTTTAATTATGTCCCATTTGTTTATTCGTGTTTTTATTTCCAATATTCTGGGAGGTGGGTCATGGAGTATCCCGCTTTGGGTTATGGCAGAGAGTGTTTTGCCTATGTTATCCTCTAGGAGTTTTATAGTTTCTGGTCTTATGCTTAGATCTTTGATCCATTTTGAGTTTATCTTTGTGTATGGTGTTAGAAAGTGTTCTAGTTTCATTCTGTTACAAGTGGCTGTCTAGTTTTCCCAGCACCACTTGTTAAAGAGATTGTCTTTTCTCCATTGTATATTCTTGCCTCCTTTGTCAAAGATAAGGTGTCCATAGATGCGTGGATTTATCTCTGGGCTTTCTATTTTGTTCCACTGATCTATATTTCTGTCTTTGTGCCAGTACCATACTGTCTTAATGGCTGTGGATTCGTAGTATAGCCTAAAGTCAGGTAGGTTGATTCCTCCAGTTCCAATCTTCTTTCTCAAGATTGCTTTGGCTATATGAGGTTTTTTGTATTTCCATACAAATTGTGAAATTATTTGTTCTAATTCTCTGAAAAAGACCTCTGGTAGCTTGATAGGAGTTGCATTGACTCTATAGATTGCTTTGGGTAGTATACTCATTTTCACTATATTGATTCTTCCAATCCACGAACACGGCACATTTCTCCATCTGTTTGTGTCCTCTTTGATTTCTTTCATCAGTGTTTTATAGTTTTCTATATACAAGTCTTTTGTTTCTTTAGGTAGAAATACTCCTAAGTATTTTATTCTTTTTGTTTCGATGGTGAATGGAATTGTTTCCTTAATTTCTCTTTCTGATTTCTCACTGTTAGTGTATAGGAATGCCAGGGATTTCTGTGTGTTGATTTTGTATCCTGAAACTTTGCTATATTCACTGATTAGCTCTAGTAATTTTCTCGTAGAGTCTTTAGGGTTTTCAATATAGAGGATCGTGTCATCTGCAAACAGAGAGAGTTTTACTTCTTCGTTTCCAATCTGGATTCCTTTAATTTCTTTATCTGCTCTAATTGCTATGGCCAAGACTTCCAAAACTATGTTGAAAAGTAGTGGTGAGAGTGGGCACCCTTGTCTTGTTCCTGATTTCAGGGGGAATGCTTCCAGTTTTTCACCATTGAGGATAATGTTTGCTGTGTGTTTGTCATATATAGCTTTTATTATGTTGAGGAATGTTCCTTCTATTCCTGCTTTTTGGAGGGTTTTTTTTTTTTATCATAAATGGATGTTGAATTTTGTCAAAGGCCTTCTCTGCATCTATTGAGATAATCATGTGATTTTTATTTTTCAATTTGTTAATGTGGTGTATTACATTGATTGATTTGCAAATATTGAAGAATCCCTGCATCCCTGGGATAAAGCCTACTTGATCATGATGTATGAATTTTTTTAATGTGTTGTTGGATTCTATTTGCTAGAATTTTGTTAAGGATTTTTGCATCTAAGTTCATCAGTGATATTGGCCTGTAGTTTTCTTTTTTTGTGGCATCTTTGTCGGGTTTTGGAATTAAGGTGATGGTGGCCTCATAGAATGAGTTTGGAAGTTTACCTTCCTCTGCAATTTTCTGGAAGAGTTTGAGTAGAATAGGTGTTAGTTCTTCTCTAAATTTTTGGTAGAATTCAGCTGTGAAGCCATCTGGTCCTGGGCTTTTAGTTTTTGGAAGATTTCTGATTATGGTTTCAATTTCCGTGCTTGTGATGGGTCTATTAATATTATCTATCTCTTCCTGGTTTAGTCTTGGAAAGTTGTACTTTTCTAGGAATTTGTCCATTTCATCCAAGTTGTCCAGTTTATTTGCATATAGTTGCTGATAATAGTCTCTTATGATCCTTTGTATTTCTGTGTTTTCTGTTGTGATCTCTCCGTTTTCATTTCTAATTCTGTTGATTTGGTTCTTCTCCCTTTGTTTCTTGATGAGTCTGGCTAACGGTTTGTCAATTTTATTTATCTTCTCAAAGAACCAGCTTTTGGCTTGGAAGATTTTTGCTATGGTCTCTTTTGTTTCCTTTGCATTTATTTCTGCCCTGATCTTTAAGATTTCTTTCCTTCTACTAGACCTGGGCTTCTGCATCTCTTCCATTTCTAGTTGCTTTAGGTGTAAAGTAAGGTTATTTATTTGACTTTTTTCTTGTTTCCTGAGGTGAGCTTGTATTGCTATGAACTTTCCCCCTAGCACTGCTTTCACAGTGTCCCATAAGTTTTGGGCTGTTGTGTTTTCATTTTCATTCATTTCTATGCATAACTGAATTTCAGTTTTGATTTCTTCTGTGATTTGTTGGTTATTCAGCAGTGTGTTGTTGAGCCTCCATATGTTGGAAGTTTTGAAAGGTTTTCTCCTGTAATTGATATCTAATCTCACTGCATTGTGGTCAGAAAAGATGCTTGGAATGATTTCAATATTTTTGAGTTTATCACGGCTAGATTTATGGCCCAGGATGTGATCTATCCTGGAGAAGGTCCCGTGTGCGCTTGATAGAAAGGTGAAATTCCTTGTTTTGGGGTGGAATGACCTATATATATCAATTAGGTCTAGTTGGTCTATTGTATCATTTAAAGTTTGAATTTCCTTGTTACTTTTCTGTCTAGTTGATCTATCCATTGGTGTGAGTGGTGTATTAAAGTCTCCCACTATTATTGTGTTGTTGTTAATTTCCCCTTTATTACTTGTTAGCATTTGCCTTACATATTGTGGTGCTCCTATGTTGGGTGCATAAATATTTATAATTGTCATTTCTTCTTCTTGGATTGATCCTTTGATCATTATGTAATGTCCATCTTTATCTCTTTTCACAGCCTTTATTTTAAAGTCTACTTTATCTGATATGAGTATTGCCACTCCTGCTTTCTTTTGGTCTTTATTCACATGGAATATCTTTTTCCAGCCTTTAACTTTCAGTCTATATGTGTCCCTAGGTTTGAGGTGGGTCTCTTGTAGACAACATATATAGGGGTCTTGTTTCTGTATCCAATCGGCCAATCTTTCTCTTGGTTGGGGCATTCAGCCCGTTTACATTTAAGGTAATTATTGATAAGTATGATCCCGTTGCCATTTATTTATTGTTTTGGGTTCGAGATTATATACCCCATCCATGTTTCCTATCTAGGAAAGATCCTTTAGCATTGGTTGGGGGGCTGGTTTGGTGTTGCTGAATTCTCTCAGTTTCTGCTTGTCTGAAAAGCTTTTGAATTCTCCTTCAAAATTGAATGAGATCCTTGCTGGGTACAGTAATCGGGGTTGTAGATTGTTTTCTTCCATGACTTTAAGTATGTTTTGCCATTCCCTTCTGACCTGAAGCGTTTCTATTGAGAGATCAGCTGTTATCCTTATGGGATTCCCCTTGTGAGTTATTTTTTGTTTCTCCTTTGCTGCTTTTAAAATTTGCTCTTTATATTTGATATTTGTTAATTTGATTAATATGTGTCTTGGGGTTTCCACTTGGGGTTCATTCTATTTGGAACTCTCTGTGTTTCTTGGACCTGAGTGGGTATTTGCTTTCCCAATTTAGGAAAATTTTCAACAATTATCTCTTCAAGAATTTTCTGATGGTCTTTCTTTTTGTCTTCATCTTCTGAGACTCCTATGATTCAAATATTGGTGTGTTTGATATTGTCCCAGACGTCTCTAAAATTGTCCTCATTTCTTTTAATTCTTTTTTCATTTTTCCTTTCTGTTTCATTTATTTCTGCCATTCTGTCTTCTACCTCACTTATCCTGTCTTCTATCTCTGTTATTCTACTGTTGGTTCCCTCCAGGGTGTTTTTGATCTCATTTATTGCATTATTCATTGTATTTTGACGCTTTTTCATTTCTTCTAAGTCCTTGTTAAAGCTTACCTGCATCTTCTCAATCCTTGCCTGCAGGTTATTGAACTGCAACTCCAACTTATTTTCCAGGTTTTGGATCATTTTCACTATCATTATTTGAAATTCTTTGTCAGGTAGACGTCCTATCTCTTTGTCTTTTGTTTGGTCTGGGGGATATTTACCCTGTACCTTTACCTGCTTGGTATTTCTCTGCCTTTTCATCTTTTTTATCTTGCTGTGTTGTCCCTTTATTGTGGGGGTTCCTCACTATGGAAGGGGTTGGATGTGTGGTTTGTAGAAGTTTCCTGGATGGGAAAGCTTGTGTGGTGTTCTGGTGGGTGGATCTGGGTTTCCTCACTGTATCTAGCAATGGAGTGTCCAGTAAAGAGTTTTGAGGTGTCGGTGGACTTGGTGTGACCTTGGGCAACCTGTGTATTGAAGCTCCAGGCTGTGTTCCTGCGTTCCTGGAGAATTTGCTTGTTATATCTTACTCTGGAGCTTGTTGGCCCTTGGGGGGTGGTTGGTTTCAGTTTTGGTATGGAGGAGTTTGATGAGTTCCTATGGATTAATTAACTCCTGGATCCATGAGTTTTCTGGAATTCTCAGGATCTGGGCTTAGCCTCCTGTCTTCCAGTAGCCTTAGCACTCTTTCGTCTATGCAGTGATGGTGGCAGAACATCTAGTTTAGTGATGAGAAGTTTCTTCACAGTGAGGGACACCCTGCCAGGTACACAGAGTTACATGGCATGGACCAGAAGGAGAAGAGAGGAATCAGATGGTGAGGGAGTGAAGTGGCCCATGATTACTCCCCTGTGTGCTCTCCACAGCCTGGATCCCTTGGAGATGTTCACAGAGTTATATCGAAATGAGAAGAGGGTGGAAGGAGACAGAATTGACCAGAGAGAGAAAAGAGGGAGTCAGATGGACAGAGACAGATCCAGCCAGTGGTCAGTAATTTCAGTGTTCTTCACAGCTTGTAACACTCAAGCAGATTCCCAGAGTTTGGTAGAGAAGGTACAGGGGAAGGGGATGTTGGAGGTGTCTTGGTAGAAGAAGAAAAAAAAAAGGAGAGACAAGAATGGGGAGACAGCAGTCAAGCCAATGATCTCACTCCCAAGTAACAATGGATACTGGAGCTTGGATCCTTAAAGGTACAAAGTTGATACCAAATACTAATAAGCAAAGATTAAAAATGTAGAGTAAAGACTGGATTCTCAAAAATACTATTACAAAAAAAAGAAACAAAGAAAAATAAAGAAGAAAATAAGAAAAAAAATCAATTAAAAATAAAAAGGGGGAAAAAATGGAGATATAAAAGGAAAGGAAAGAAATAGGATGGAGAATACAATAAGGGAGAAAGAGGAGATTTTAAAAACAGGAAAATAAAAATAAAGGAAAAAAATAACAGGGTTATAGGGGACTTAAAAATTCTAAAAAAGAAAAAGTATAAAAAAGTTTTAAAAATTTAAAAGATGTTCCTAGTACAGTTATAACTAAGGCTTTCTCTGGTGCTGATGGCGTACAGCGAGGGGTCAGTTCATTTTCAGATAATTCCTTGGTCCGGCTTGTACTTCTCAGGGTCTATAGACTCCTTTGTATGCAGTCTGAGCCACCTGCAGGGATTAAATCTGCTGCTCCTGTCAGTTCCAAAGCGGTTCCCTCTGCTTGCTTTAGCGTCTTCTGTTTGCTGGTCTCCTCAGTGTCTATTCAGCGCTCTGGGGTTTGCCCCACTCCTGGTGAGTGCGCTTTCCCTGCCCCCTCTGCTCAGGCTCTCTGGTTGGGGAGTGTGGCTTCTCCCCTCCCCAGGCCCAGCCACTCAGTTTTCTCGGCGTGCAGCTGGGCATGCCTTCTCAGGTTTGTAGAGCGCCGATCTCTGGCTGGGTCCATCCAGAATCCCCAGAAGTCTTGGTTAGAACCTAGCTCTGCTCGCAATTTGGCAGCGGAAGTCTCCAGTTATGCCCGGTCCGCAGCCCGCAGCCGCCCAGCTCCACCCAGCCAGCCGCCTCTCCACGGACTCTGCGCCGCCCTTTGTTCTGTGCGCAGGCCTGGCGGGGGGGCTCTTCCTGGGGAAAGCTACTCCTCAGTCTATCTCCGGTTAGCCCCCTGGGTTAGGTCCCTCAGGCTGCTCCGTTCCCAAAGCGCACGGCCCGCCCCTCCCTGAGCAGTCTGCACTAGCTAGAGGGGGATGGGGTGCCCAGGCCGCCGCTCCGCTGTGGGTTGCAGCTAGAGACGTTCTCTGCAGGGCTTTATTATTTATCTGTTTATACTCTCGGTTATCTTGCTCTCTAAGATTCACCACAGATCCGTCAGGGAGAATGTTTCCTGGTATTCGGAAACCTTTCTCTTTTTTTTTTTCCAGACTCCCCTTTTGGGACGGATCTCTTTCCCTAACTCTTTGTCTCTCCCTTTACTTTTTTTTTTTTTTTGTCCTACCTCCTCTCGTCGGCAATGGGCTGCCCCTCCAGATGCCCGATGTCCTCTGCCAGCATTCAGATGTTGTTTTATGGAGTTTGTTCGGCCTTTAAAAGTTCTTTTGATCTATTTATTGGGGAGAAAGTGGTCTCCCCATCCTATTCCTCCGCCATCTTAGTTCTCCCCTCCTCCCACCATGTCCAGTTCTAACTGTTGCTTCTTAACCTGCATACAGATTTCTCAAGAGGCAGGTCAGGTGGTCTGGTATTCCCATCTCTTTCAGAATTTACATGGTTTATTGTGATCCACAAAGTCAAAGGCTTTGGCATAGTCAATAAGACAGAAGTAGAAGTTTTTCTGGAACACTTTGCTTTTTGATGATCCAACAGATGTTGGCAATTTGATCTATGGTTCCCCTGCCTTTTCTAAAACCAGCTTGAACATCTGGAAGTTCATGGTTCATGTATTGTTGAAGCCTGGCTTAGAGAATTTTGAGCATCAGTTTACTAGCGTGTGAGATGAGTGCAATTGTGTGGTAGTTCGAGCATTCTTTGGCATTGCTTTTCTTTGGGATTGGAGTGAAAACTGACCTTTTCCCGTCTTGTTGGTATTGCTGAGTTTTCCATATTGGCTGGCATATTGAGTGCTGCACTTTCACAGCATCATCTTTCAGAATTTGAAATAGCTTAACTGGAATTCCATCACATCCACTAGCTTTGTTTATAGTGATGCTTCCTAAGGCCCACTTGACTTCACATTTCAGGATGTCTGGCTCTAGGTGAGTGATTAAACCATCATAATTATCTGGGTCATGAAGATCTTTTTTGTACAGTTCTTCTGTGTATTCTTGCCACCTCTTAATATCTTCTGCTTCTGCTAGGTCCATACCATTTCTGTCCTTTATTGAGCCCATCTTTGCATGAAATGTTCCCTTGGTATCTCTAATTTTCCTGAAGAGATCTCTAGTTTTTCCCATTCTATCGTTCTCCTCTCTCTCTCTCTCTCTTTTTTTTTGCCTTGTTCACTGAGGAAGGCTTTCTGATCTCTCCTTTAGGTCTTAGACATGATCTACTAGCTTTCAGTCTAGTGTTCCTTCCACTAGTTCACATTACTCACTTCCTTGTCTCTGCTCTTATATCTATAGCATTCTGAGTGCTAAGATGTTTTAGTTTGTTCTGTGGGTGGTGAAATGTGAAAAGCTTATTTTTACTGCAAAAAACTTAGGGTACAATGCCTACCTGATAAATAAACACTATGAATGATCAGGACTGCCCAAGAGCATATGGAAATGCTTTGATTGGTGAGGAATTCAAAAGGGACGACATAACTGGTAAAACCCCAAAATGTTATCAGCTTGCTAACAATGTTGATAAACTCCCCACAGTACTGGGCAACTAAAGCAACTGAGCCAGATCAAAATATAAAGTTATCTATAGAAAAGTTTCTAAAACTGAGTTTTTGATTTCATATTCTGCATTCATGAAGAAACTATATGGCATTCTTTCAGAATTATTTAGAAAAGTTTGTAATTTTGAATAAGAGTTACCCTTTAGAATATTATTTTTTAAGATTTATTTATGGCTGCACTGGATCTCCGTTGCTATGCATGGACCATCTCCAGTTGCAGCGAGTGAGGGCTACCCTCTAGTTGGAATATGTGGGTTTCTGATTGCAGTGGTTTCTCTTGCAGAACATAGGCTCTAGGTACGTGGGCTTCTGTAGTTGGAATTTGTCGGCTCAGTACTTGCTGCTCATGGGCTCTAGAGCGCTGACTGAATAGTTGTGGTACGTGGGCTTAGTTGCATCGCAGCCTGTGGAATCTTCCTGGACCAGGGATCAAATCTGTGTCCCTGCATTGACAATTCTTTATCAGTGAGCCACCAGGGAAGCCCTCTTCAGAATAGTATCATAGTATGGCCCTGTGCTGTGATATTGGCCACAAGGTTAAGAATGTGTGCTGTATTTAAGAATATGTGCTAATGTTTTAAAAATTAGAATAACTACCTAGTGAAGTTCTAGTGATTCCCTTTTGTTTAAAGTTTAATTGAGATAAACAATGGAAAATGCTTGCCATTTTCCTATCCCCATTACCACTCAGATGTTAGAAATCTGATCCCTTTCTTCTTACCATACTAACCATAATTTCTGAGGTTTCAGATTATCCTTAAAATGATTCTTTTGGGAGTTGATTTTGTAATAAGTGTAATTTTATTGAATTTAAGGAGTGTTTTGTTTATATTTTTGTAATATATGTCTGTGCATTATTTAACAGCAGTCATATTATCTCAATTTTTTATAACAGAAAATTTTAACTATAAGGAACAATAAATCTACTAGTCTTACTAGACCATTTTTAGTACCTAAATGCTGCAGTGCTGCTGCTGCTCCTGCTTAGTCACGTCCGTCGTGTCTGACCTTGCCCCATAGATGGCCCACCAGGCTCCTCTGTCCCTGGGATTCTCCAGGCAAGAATACTGCAGTACGTTGCCATTTCCTTCTCCAGTGCATGCAGTATAAGCCTTTATTTCAACTTTTAGAAAGGTTGGTGGTTGATGATAAATAAGTATGGCTCTTAGTTCTCATGAGCATCTTGTACTATGTGATTCAGGATGCTGGAGTTAAAAATGGGAAAAAGGAAAGAGGGGAAAACATGAAAGAGTGGAGAATGCACAGGACTAGGAGTAAGCAGAATGAAGTTCAAGGCCTGCTCTAACATTATCTCCATGTATGTGTCCTAGTGCAAGCTTTTTAACATTTCTTGGTGTACATCTCCTCTTCCAAAGATGTTAAGAATAATTTTCAGATGTAAGACTCTATCCATCCTTATATGTATTTTATATTTTATATATTTTAGATCATATGCCAATCTTAAAAAACAAGACAGTGATTGATTCAGCAGGGAAATGGGACTTGCATTTTATCCATCAGCAAAAGTTGGATGATTACTCAAAATTCAAGGAATTTGGCTAATGACAAGGAGGAAGCCAAAGCCAAAGAATCATGCTAAGAGGGGTTCATCAGTTGATTTGGGTAAAACATTTGGTGTGACCTGGTTGAAGACAGTTATGTTGGGAGCAGGCTGAAATATAATGATGACTACATTAAGGAGACAGTTGAATATTTCTTTGTAGTGATAGTTGAGATGAACTCTGTAGCTGAGGCCAAAGCTTTTAGAGCAGAATGAGAGCAGCCTGATTTATATTGTTCATTTCTCTATTTTTCATATTTCATTTCTAGCAAATTTAAATGTCAGTTTCCTTCCTCTTTCTTTGACTAAGGAATTGTGGAATGTCTGCAATCTTAGACGCCATCTGTTAGTGGAAAATTATAATTTATTTCTATGACCAAATACACTAAATAAGTACATGTTTATAAGTGGTTTTTTGCCTCACAATTTGGTGTCATCCGATAGTCCTGGAAACTTGGCTACAATATGGCAATCCCCCATAATCCCAGATGAAAAAGTGCTGGATTGTATTTGATAGTACTTACAAAAGTGTATTCTCAAATTAACCCATCAGAAATTGGAATAAAGAGCTGAGAAAAGGGTAAAAACAGCCACTGAGAGAGGAAAATGAAGTGCAGTTTTGTGGTCAATATGAAAGACTGAGCTGGTAAAAGAAGTTTCATTCATATTGGATAAAGTATCATTAATCAATCAATAATCTGAATTCAAAAGCAAAAAAGGGAAGATTCCCAGATACAAAAATTAATGCATAGCCAGGGAGATGCTTGTGCATTGACAGCTGAAAGTCAACAAAAGATAATCAATATCAACCTTAAGACCTACTATAAAACTTAATTTTGAAAGCATAAATGAAATGCACTATTTATTTAGAAATTTTAAAAATTCACTTGAGAAGAAATAAACTATCAAGCACTAAAGATTTGGAACCAGTTGCCCTCCTCCCTCCCCCATTAAGACACCAGGCTCAAATGATGTTGCAGGATATATTAAACAATACTTCAAGGCTTATTATGTTTATTTAAGGGTAGATTATTTTTATTTCATATAAGCTGTCACAGAGAAAGAAGCTAAACCATCTACCCAGCTATTAAGCTCTTAAAACAGTAATAACCAACTTGATAGAAAAGGGTAATAAAATCACAAGGGTTTCCATATAAATATTGATACAGAAGTTCATGTGATACACCCATCATTAAAAAATGTTTAAAATTAGATATATTATCATCAATTGGGGTTTGTCTCAGGAAGGCAGAAATGTTTAACATTAGAAAAATCTAATATTGTGAGTTGTTAATATTCATGTTTATTAATTTGGTGCTGTATGACTTATGAGGCATTCTCAATGAGAAGGTGTGTGTTATTATTAGTCATCGTTAGTAAACAATAAGCACATCACCTCTCCTAACCACTTCATTCCAAGCCTTACTTTGTTTTAATGCGATAAAAGCCAAATAGACAAATCTACAAGAGTAGTCTACTAGCTGAGGGTTGGAGAATAATAAATTTAATCTTTTCATATACAGGAGAGAGACAGCCACTTCCTTCCCTCATGAAAGAGAAGACATACATTTTTATTTATTTGAGATGGGATAGAAAGGATCCTGGATTCTCAGTCTAACATTTAGAAATGTATATACATCTATCTAAGGGCCTGATAAATGGCTACTGGCTGGGCTTTAAGACCTAGAGATGTGTTCAAAGTCTGACAGTTATATTATTTGAAATATAAATACCTAGGGAAGTAGAGCTTCAGTCTTCCTGGCACCTTAGGGGTTTAACCTAGAGACCTAGTCCAGCCTGTAACCATTCGGCCCTCTTGATTCGTTTAGATCAGAGCAATTGACTAGGCAAATGGCCACAGACCTCTTTTTTGCAGCATGTTTCTACAGACAGTGAAGGCAAAAATTATCTTTATACCATATATGTTCCTGTGTCTCAGAATGCTAGGGCATTAATAGTAAGCCAGTATAAAAGTTTTATTCTAAGTCTTAATACAAAAGATAAGAATTATAAAAATATACAAAGATCAGAAAATACAATCCCGGTGTCAACTGCAGTCTAAACAGCGTACACAGAGCATTCAAGGTGCCACACAAGTAAGTTTTTAATACTAATAAAAATACAGTAAGTTTATTGAATGTATATATAAAATATATTGATCTATATATAAAACAGAATCCCTATTCTCCAACAGATTGAAACTGAATTCATACAATAAAATTTTATTCATTACTGTAAAAAATAAATAGTAACTAGGAGTTAACCTCATGAAACTATAGAAGTTCATCAAGTGAAAAAATGAAATATTTAATTGGAAAAAAACAAGACAATGAAGAAGCGAGGCAGGGCGGGGGGGGGTATGGATATAACCTGCTCATGAAAGTCAGACTCAGTATTGTGAAATCTCCATTCTCCCAAATCCATGAGCTCACTTCATTTCTAACTCAAATCCTCAAGGAGTTTTTGAGGAATCAGGAAAGCTGATTCTAAAAGTCATATGAAAAAGTGAAGGTCTAAGGAAGTGAGGAAAATTTTGAAGAATAAAGAGAAACTTACTCTGCAAATGTGTGTGATTTTATTCTTAAATATTTCTTAAATAACTTTATTGAGATATAATTCACATGCTATACCATGCACCCATTTAAAGGGTAAAATTTAGTGTTTTTTAGTATATATATCCACAGCGTTCTGCATCCATCGCACAGTATTTCATCTCCCTCTAAAAGAAACCCATATCCATTAGAAATCACTCCACATTCCAACACTTTTCCCACTACTCCTGCTCGAGGCAACCACCAGTGTAGTTTCAGTCTCTATGAATTTGTCTGTTCTGAGTATTTCATCTAAATGGAATCATATGGTATGAGACCTTTCATAACTGGCTTGTTTCACTTAGTATGTTTTCAAGTTTCATCTATGTTGTAGCTGGTGTCAGTATTGTATTCCTTTTTATGGCTGAATAATGTTTCATGATATGCATATAGCTCATTTTATTTATCCATTCATCTGTTGATGACCACTTTTTGGTTTGTGAATGATACTGCTATGAACATTCATGTACAAGTTTGTATAAACATAGGTTTTCATTTCTATGAAATGAGTTGATACCTGGGAGTGGAAAGCCATTATGTTGACCACTTGCTGCTGCTTCTGCTAAGTCCCTTCAGCCGTGTCCAACTCTGTGCGACCCCATAGACGGCAGCCCACCAGGCTCCTCCATCCATGGGATTCTCCAGGCAAGAGTACTGGAGTAGGTTGCCATTGCCTTCTCCGGTTAACCACTTGGAGAACTGCTAAATCAATTACCAATGTGACTGCATCAGTTTACAGATGAGGATGTCAACATATGAACTGTCTTTCCATTTATTTAGAAATTCTTCAATTTCTTTTAATAATATTTCCTAGTTTTACAGTGTGCTTTGCAATTCTTTTGTAGACTGCACATCTAACTATTTTTTCTTTGCCATTATCAATGAAATTTTCTTATTTTTGTGTTACTGCTGTTGTATAAAAATTCACTGGGTTTTGGTAATTTATTTATCCTAGGACTTGCTGCATTTCTTAGTTTTAATAATATTTCAGTTAATTCTTAAGAATTTTCTATGTATAAGATCATGTCATCTATGAATAGAGGTAGTTTCATCTCTCCCTTTCAGTCTTCATCTTTTAGATCTTTTTGCTGGCTATTTACTGTAATTAAAACCTCTAGTACAATGTAGAACAGAAGTGATGAGAACAAATATCCTTATATTAAGGGAAAGCAAGGATTCATTTTTTTTCACCATTAAATATGATAGTTTTCATTCAGTTGCTTAGATGTGTCCCACTCTTTGCAACCCCATGGACTGCAGCATTCCAGGCTTCCCTGTCCATCACCATCTCCCAGAGTTTGCTCAAACTCATGTCCATCGAGTCAGTGATGCCATCCAACCATCTCATCCTCTGTCATCCCCTTCTCCTCCTGCCTTCATTCTTGCTCCTGCCTTCAGTCTTGTCCAGCATCAGGGTCTTTTCTAATGAGGCAGTTCTTCACATCAGGTGGTCAAAGTTTTGGAGTTTCAGCTTCAGCATCAGTCCTTCCAATGAATATTCAGGATGAATTTCCTTTAAAATTGACTGGTTTGATCTTCTTGCAATCCAGGGGACTCTCAAGAGTCTTCTCAAGCACTAAATATATTACAGGAAGGTTTTTAGTAGATACCTTATATCAGGTTAAGTAGATACTTAGCTACTGCTAGTTGGCTGGGCATTTTTATTATGAGTAGTATTGGATTTTTCACAATACATTTTTTTTGGTCTCTGTTGTGATGATTATGGGCTTCTCTCATAGCTCAGATGGTAAAGCATCTGTCTGCAATGCAGGAGATCCAGGTTCAATCCCTGGGTTGGGAAGATCCCCTGGAGAAGGAATTGGCAGCTCACTCCAATATTCTTGCCTGGAAAATCCCATGGACTGTAGAGCCTGGTAGGCTACCATCCGTGGGGTCGCAAAGAATTGGACACAACTGAGTGACTTCACTCCTGTGATGATTATACATTTTTCCCTGCTATTCTATTAATATGGTGATTATATTAATTGATTTTCAGATGTTAAGCCAGTCTTCCTGGTGTTATTCCCCCTTAGTATCTAACATTTTTTCTATGTTGTGGAATTCACTTTGATTTTGTTTAGGGTCTTTGTTCTGTGTTCATGAGTGACATTATTTTACAGTTTTCATTTCTTGTCATGTCTTTTTTAGCAGGGCAGTTGTTCAGTCACTAAGTGCTGTCCAGCTCTTTGTGACCCCATGGACTGCAGCACACCAGGCTCCTGTCCTTCACTGTCTCCCAGAGTTTGCCTCAATCCATGTCCATTGAGTCAGTGATGTTATCCAGCAGGGCAGTACTAGTATCATAAAATGAGCTGGGAAGTGTCCTTTCCTCTTCTACTTTTTGCATGAGTTTGTAAAGGATTGGTATTCATTCTTTTTTGCAAACTGAGTGGAATTCACGGTGGGCCAGCTGGGGCCTGGACTTTGTGGGAAGTTTGTAAATGATTGATTCAGTCTTTATATTCATGATTTGCCTACTAAGAGTTTCTGTTTATTCTTGACTTAATTTTGGTAGTTTTGTGTCTTTCTAGGAATTTGTCAGCTTCATCTAAGTTATCTAACTTGTTGGCATACAGTTGTCACGGCACACTTTTCTAATCCTTTTTATTGCTCTTCTTTAGCCAACAGGATATTAGTGTGTTTAACTTCCAGGTATTTGTCAATTTCCCAAATTTCCTTCAGTTATTGATTTCTAATTTAATTCCTTTGTGGTCTGAAAACATACATCCTATCATTTCAATTGTTTTAACGGTGATGAGATTTGTTTTGTGGCTTAGCGCTTGGTCTACCCTGGAGAATGTTCTGTGTGCTTGAGGAGAAGGTATATTCTACTGTTCAGTGGAGTTTTTCTAGGGAGATTTGTTCTAGTTGGTGTGTAGAACTATTCAGGTCTTCTGTTTCCTGTTAATCTTCGGCCAGTTTGTTCTACCCATTATTGGGGTATTAAAGTCTCTGGCTATCGTTGTTGAATTGCCCATTTTCCTCTATGATTCTGTTGGTTTTGCTTCTTTTCACCCTGCATCTCTCAGTGGGGAATTTCCATCCCATGAGCAAGTGGAGGCAGAGGTGATCAGGGCCCAGTGTGCTCAGATTAGAGCATTGCAGTTAAGTCTCCTGCACTGTACGTTGTAACTGGGTGGGGGAATACAGACCCAGTCCTTTTGGACTTGCCTGGAGTAGCACTTTTGCGACATGGGGCTTGCAGGAAGGGGAGATGAGAAATGCAGAAACTTCCTTTTGCTGTAGTGAAACTATGATTTCAAAGTGGGAGCTGAAGGAAGAGGCGGCTCCTGTCTTGGCTGCACAAGCCTGGAGTAGAGTTTCCCAGGAGTTGGGGAAATGGGTGTAATGGACTGGGCTATGGGTTGAATAAATAAATTAATCTACTGTCTCATGCTTCCTACTGAGACAGTAGATTTTCTTGAATGAGTATTCATCCATTTGTTACATGCATTTAGGGCTATTTCCCGAGAATATGAATGACTAATGATTTTTTTTTTTTGATTTGCACCTGTTAAATTGTTTTTCTTGGGAGAGAGTCTGCCGGTCCTCAGTCCTTCCTTCTCGAAGTCCACTCC
>ML661891.1:18313909-18536741 GCA_007570785.1 Antilocapra americana | reverse complement strand
TCCCTCCCCCACTTTTGGTTTATTTAACTAATTATTTTATAAGGATCATTTCACTATTAATAACATGAAATGAAATTGTAGAAGGTCTATTCAACAAATTGTTTCCTACCTGTGAAATCTGTATATCTGCCATTTGTTAGCTAATTCATAAACACTGATTCATTGAATTTGAATCCAGTAAAAATCATTGAATCTGTTCTGGTTCCAGTAAAACTTAGATGGACTTTAGTCAGTGAGCTTCCTCACGTGGCACTGTGGGGACAGAACCTTAGTTTATTTACCCAGGCAGATCGTCATGTCCCTAGGTTTGCTTGTGCAGTGACTTCTTGTTGTTGTTTAGTTGCTCAGTTGTGTCCGACTCTTTGAGACCCCATGGTCTGTAGCCCGCCAGGCTCCTCTGTCAGTGACTTGTTACATGGCATTAAATTTCAGGCCAAACCTGACATTGGTCCCTGCTTCTTGCCTGGATTTAAGACTGGAGCTAATGTATTACCCCGACTGTAAGCATAGTATACAGCTTTATAATTGTAATAGCGTACTGATTATATTTCCTCCTAGTAGCTATGGCCCCTGTAGTCCTGGTACAATTCAAATTAAGGTAGAAATCATTGCATGACAAAATTGGTTTCATTGGACACAGGCTTTCTCCATTTTGTAAGAATCAAGCAACAACCTAGATAACTGTGCTTCAGAGAAAGAGTTCTTAAATATTTCATAAATCCCCAAATTAAAACAATTTTCTAGATCTTTCCCATCAAGTCCAATCATTTTATAATATAGTACTTTACCCCTATTCATATAATGGTAGCAGATATGGTAGGAAGTTTAGAAAACTTACCAAGTGAGATAGCATTAATGGAAGCCCCTTTCCTTTTTATTCTGAGAGTTGTAGCAGATCTTGTCATTGTGAGCTCCCAGTGTTTTATGATACTCAGTTTCCATCCAAAAAGTTGAAGAATCCTTATTTTATATATCTTGTTTGATATTAAAATCATAAATATCAGATATTATGTGTCAAATGAGGAAGAGATATTTATTACCTCCATCTGGGTTCAAACTCTGGAAGCATCCTTATTTAACAGAGGAATTCCAACTTAATAGCAAAAGAGAGCCATTCTATTTTTGCCCTACCATGCAAGGCTGTTTTGCTGGGTGGAAGATGCTCTGGACAGTGAAGAAAGGAGGAGGGAGACTTTTATGTTTTTTGGCCCCTTTGGATTTAATGTCTACCATGAATTTGAGTAAGCTCTGGGGGATAGTGGAGGAGCCTGGCATGCTACAGTCCATGGGGTTGCAACGAATTGGACATGACTTGATGACTCAACAATAGCAACAAATCTGTTTTAGTACTAAGATCTCTTTTGTTTAATATTGGAAGAAAATTCTTCCAATATGATGAAACTTAGCACCTAAAGCCTTGAGCCTTCTGTGATAGGGCACGGGTTTCCAACAGCCTAATGTTCCTCTTCCCCTAAATTTCTCATTTTGCAAGTTAAAGCCCAGAAAAATGGAATTATCTTGTCTAAAATTAGACAGATTTCTTATCACCAAGTCTAGTACTTCTCTGTGCTCATGGGCTGCCTCTAAAAGAGGTGACTTCTCAGGGTGTAAGGCCAGTTCTTAGTGTCCAGCAATTTCTTTTCTCCCCCTGGGTTTCCTAGACAACGTTGCCAAGTGGGTAGAAGTGAAACGAGGCTGACAGTTCTTCATGTTCTGTCTTCCTTGTCACTGTGTACATTTTGTGAAATGGCAGTGTCATCTGATACTGGAGCCTCCAAAACCCTGAGTGGCTCCATGGAACACATCGTGGGCTTACCAATTTTAGACAGGAAGAAGGAGAAAGACCTATATTTTATTGTGTTAATCCCCTGAGAGTTTGAGGTCCATGTGTTACCATATGCTATTTCCTTATTAGTGTCAACTCCAAAACTTTGTAGGCAACGCCTCAAGCCAGTGTTGCATAAAAGACTCAGTTTGAAAGCATTGTACTGAGTTCTTTGAGAATGAGGAGAACTGAGAAGGATAGAGCCTCAGGCCAGCCGGCTGAAGAATAGTGGGAAGAAGTAAGCCAAAATGAAGGCAAAAGAAGGGAAGGATTCTACAGTTTCTGTCAAAGAATTCAGCAGGCCACACCTATCTTTTGGTGAAACACTGTGTTTAGGTAAAACTGACCAAGTTTTGGTTGTCGCGTGTGTAACACAAAGAGCTCATAGGACATGCACTTAAATGTAAGTTTCTTCTCTTTCCTTGAGCAAAAAAATATTTTTAAACATATTTGAGAATAGTCTTGTTAAAATCTCACAATGTGGGAAACACTGGCTAAATGACTTTGCAGTGGCTCCTTGTAACACTGAAGTATTTACCAGTAATCTGATTTCTTTCTACACTGCACAGTCCTTTTCATGTTACATTAACTTCATTTTGTGTGTTTTGGATCATTCCCATGCTGCTTAGAGTGCACTGGGTTATGGCCTGATTGCCTCATTATTATGCAGTATTATGCAGTATTAAATAATCTATAAAATGAGTAGAAATGTGAATTAAAAGGAATGAGCCTTGGTCACTGTAGGTGGTATAGGGGAACAAAATGGTAGACTCATCATAAATGTAAATGGAACATTAAGCAGAATGTATCACTAGACTAAAGATCTTTCAGAAGATTTTTTGGGAAAGAAATCCCCCAGAAAACACTAACGGTGACTTATTTAAATCTTAATGAAATGAAGAATAAATATAACTCACTTAAGGATAATCTCCATTTTAGAAATAGCATTTCTTTCTCAGTATTTTACTTCTAATTTAAAATGTCCAGATCCAAACTGCTCTAAGAGTATATAGTATTAGAAACCGCAACTGATACTTACAGCCTTTAAAAAAAAATTACCTAAGTCAGTCCCTCCAAAGACATCTGCTTCCTACTGTGATTAGATAGGGGAGAGTGTGAAAAAGACAGATTTATCCTTTTATTTTTCAAAAATACAATTGTTAATGTGCTGCTGCTGCTGCTGCTAAGTCGCTTCAGTCGTGTCCGACTCTGTGTGACCCCATAGACGGCAGCCCACCAGGCTCCGCCGTCCCTGGGATTCTCCAGACAAGAACACTGGAGTGGGTTCCAGTTCCTTCTCCATGTTAATGTGCTAGATAGTGCTAAATTTTCAATTTCCCACTATTAAGTGTGTGAAAAAGACAGATTTATCCTTTTATTTTTCCAAAATACAATTGTAAATGTGCTAGGTAGTGCTAAAATTTCAATTTCCTGTTGTGACTGTTCTTCAGTTTCATTCAAGGAAAGACCTCAAACTCGAAGTTTGTAGAAATTGCTAATTAGTTGGATTTGTTTTTTCCTCCTATTGTTTGTCTTGTTTTTACTTTTACAAAGTAGACAATCCCCTGAAAGACTACTTAAACTCAATCTAAAACAAGAAAAAACTTGATGTATTTGCTAACCAGCCTAACCAATATACTTGTTTCTGTGACTTCATCTGCAGGCTTCAAATCCATGAACTCCCATATCTACAGCTCTTAAGACTTTGCCCTGTCTTCTCGTATTAGTTCTAATCTCCATCCCTTCACTGAGTATTTCCATTTGACTTTTTAAGATATACCTTATTTCAATGTGTCTAAAACCAATTTTAGATCTTTTCCTTCAGAAGTAGGTCTTAAATTCATCATTTCTGTCTGCAACACCAAATTTCTTCACTAGCACAGGCCTGGATTCTTCAAATCACCTTGCTACTTCTCTTTCCTTTACTTCTTTTCCACCCCATGTTTTTTTCGAGACCACATCGTCCTGTGAATTTCTCTCAAGTAGCTTCTTCTTTCACTTACCATCCTCACCGTCTGCCCTTCCAGACTCTCACCAGCACTGCCTCAGGGTGCCTTTGCTGGTCCCCTGCCTCCCCTGAGCCCAGCCTGTCCTCCACATGAGCAGAGCAGCCTTTCCCAAGTCAGTCTTCATCCTGGTTTCCACCAGTGCAACACTTTTGTGCATCTCTTTTGCCCATAGAGTAGAGTGAGAAGGTCATGGACTCAAGAATTTATATAGTTCTGGTGTCTGTCACCTTCCATCATTTCTTAACCAAAAGTCTCCATTCCAGCCAGGCCAAATCTGTTGACTAGCCAGCAAAAATCATAGTTGCTCTTTCTGATTGTGAATCATTTTGTCCATATTTCTCACTTAGAATTTCACACCCATGCCCATCCAGATTCAGTATGTATTATCACATCCATCTCTTATTTTTAAACTTTTTACTTTACTGGGCACGTAGTCAGTGGACATCTACAGTGGATCTTATAGCTCTTCTTGAAGGGAGCTGAGACAAGGTACAGCTGTCTTTTTACCTGGCTGTCTTGTGAATGGTTCCTGCTTTGTACTGTGACAGAGAAAACACGACTGTGAGGAGACCCCTCATCACAACTGCTCTCTGAACTTACAGAGAACATCGTGTTCTTCACGTTCTTACCAACTCATGGTGTCAGGAGATAAAACTGCTATCCAGGGCATTTTTTGTTGATGAATAAACTGCCTTGGACAAGGTCTTTCTTTCCTAGGACTTGGTCTCCTCATGTGTACAATTCCATGATTCTCGCCATTGCACATATGTTTCCTATAACCATGACTGTCAGCCAGCTTTCTGTATCCATACCTAATGTATTGTGTTATCTTTGTAGAAAGACCTATGAATTCTCAGTTGATGTATGTTACTGATCTTCAACATCTTAAGCCTTTTAATTTAGATGGTATCTGGAAACATTATTGTCTGCCTTCCTACCCTCAACCTTTTAAAAATCATTGTAGGAGTTTTTCCTTGTCCTTGAAAGAGAGGCAAGCAGAAACATTCCTAACACACACTCTCTCTCTCTTAGGATGACTTTTGAAAATTAAGTCTTCTTGTATTTATCTCTTGAGGCCAGTTTAGGAAAGAAAACATTAGACTCTTTCCTTAAGTGATATTCATCTCTCCAGCGTTACCCAACACACTGGTTACCCAGCCCCAACGTTTACATGCTGAGAGTCAAGTTAGAACAAAATGAAGATGTCTTATCTCAAGGAATAAAAGTGATATCAAATTCAGTTGTTTAATTAAAAGTCCCATCTCAGTCAGAAGTATTTTAAAGATGTATGAAACCAAGAAGAGACAATGCATATTAGAACTAAATTCCACAATGGGGATTTAGGTAGTGGGCTGGAACTAGCGCTGAATTCCAGATCTATTATACCACTTTTTGAGTCTGCACAGATTAACATTACTAATGCCACATCATGGACTCAGAGGTAAAAACAAAAGTGAGAGTAATTCACATGTTGTTAACAGGATAAAACACACACTCCTCTCCATCTATGGCAGAAAGTCAAGCACAGATACAAATCATTGCTGCTACAGATTCAAGGTTTCTTACTTCATCTGGGTCCTCAAATCTTACAGAAAATATACCTGGGTCAACTGTCTCCCAGTTGTTGGGATAAACAATCTCTTTCTTAAATCTTTCTGTCTTCACTCTCAGTAGAAGATTGTACCTTTAACTTCATAGAAAATAAAGGAGATGAAATGTAATTCCTTAAAATTCCAACCTTTCATCCCATTCAGTGCTAACTTCTTTCCATATACAAGGACGATGTCAAGGGTCAGATCTACTATATGCTTCCAATGTGTGTTAATCAACCTGTCCATCTTTCTAGAACAGTAGATCTCAACCCTGGCTACCCATAGGAATGACCTGGCATCTTTTACAAAACTGATGCTCAGGTCCTAACTCTGGCCAATGAAATCTGAGTCTCTCTGAGAGTGAAACTCACGTATCAGTAGTTTTTAAAGTTCCATGAATGAGTCCACATGAGCAGCCAGGCTTACAAACAGGTCCTTAGCTTCAAACCTCCTCAAGGGCAAGCATCTTGTGTGCTCAGACAGATCCATGAACACTATACAGAGCACGTCTCCATCCAGTAATAAGCGTGGTGTAATGTTCTTCTTCACATGCATACCATATTACTCTAACTGAATTGAGTGAATTTTACTATTTATATAACCCAAGTGGAAAAAAACCTGTAGAACGCTACAGTAATTTTAAAATTTAAACTCTCAAAAAGGTTCTACATACCCATCAGACAAAAATGTAGTTACTAGTGGTAGTGAGAAGTACAGGGAGTAGATAGTTTATACCTTGATGATTAGAATTGATATGTGCACTATTTCTCAAGCATATACTTGACCTCAGGAATTTTAACCATTTCTGACTAAGAAAACTAACCACCTAGTGGTCTGTTCCCTGAATGATAGGGCCCTTTGCTTTGAAAAAGCTGTAATTTTAAGGCATTACAGTGATTAGCCCACTCAAATATGACTTTATTGAGAATATTATTTCCTATATAGATAGGGAAAAAGTCCATGAAATTAATTTTTTTCCTTCCCACTTGTATATATGCCTGGATCTTAAATAGGGTTGATGTCTCCTCTATATTGATAATCATATTTCTACTTGGTTTCATGAACTACTCAGCATTTTAATTCAAGTAAGTATTGAATTTTTATTAAAATTATTAAAATATAAAATACTTTCTACTTGTATTAAATTTATTTTCCTATTAACTATATTCTCTACTTGTAAAGTGTATATTAAACACATATCATACTTAGTGTGATAACTATATCAACTATAATGCTGAAACAGAAAACTCAGTTTTAAAGAAGTGGTCAAACCATTTCTTTAAAACTTTGTCAACTCTTATTTCCACTGAAATGTTAATTTTGCTTGAGTCTGCATATACAGTAGAATATCATTCAGCCATGAAAGGAAATGCAGTACTGATACCTGCTATGAAATTGCTAAATCTTGGTAACATTGTACTAAATGAATGAAACCAGCTACAAAAGACTGTGTAATACATTCAGTTCAGTTCAGTCACTCAGTCGTGATGCGACCCCATGGACTGCAGCACACCACGCTTCCCTGTCTATCACCAACTCCTAGAGTTTACTCAAACTCATGTCCATTGAGTTGGTGATGCCATCCAAACATCTCATCCTCTGTCGTCCCTTTATCCTCCCACCTTCAATCTTTTACAGCATCAGGGTCTTTTCCAAGGAGTCAGCCTTTTGCATCAAGTGGCCAAAGTATTGGAGATTCAGCTTCAACATCAGTCCTTCTAAAGAATATTCAGGAATGATTTCCTTTAGGATGGACAGGTTGGATTTCCTTGCAGTCCAAGGGACTCTCAAGAGTCTTCTCCAGCACCACAGTTCAAAAGTATCGATTCTTTGGCGCTCAACTTTCTTTATAGTCCAACTCTCACATCTATACATGACCACTGGAAAAACCATAGCTTTGACTAGATGGACCTTTGTTGACAAAGTAATGTCTTTGCTTTTTAATATGCTGTCTAGGTTGGTCATAACTTTTCTTCCAAGGAGTAAGTGTCTTTTAATTTCATGGCTGCAATCACCATCTGCAGTGATTTGGGAGCCCAAAGAATTAAAGTCTGTCACTGTTTCCATTGTTTCCCTGTCTATTTGCCATGAAGTGATGGGACCAGATGCCATGATCTTAGTTTTCTGAATGTTGTGTTTTAAGCCAACTTTTTCACTTTCCTCTTTAACTTTCATCAAGAGGCTCTTTAGTTCTTCTTTGCTTTCTGCCATAGGGTGGTGTCATCTATATATCTGAGGTTATTGATATTTCTCCCAGCAATCTTGATTCTAGCTTGTGCTTCATCCAACCCAGTGTTTTTCATGATGTACTCTGCATATAAGTTAAATAAGTAGGGTGCCAATATACAGCCTTGATGTACTCCTTTCCCAATTTGGAACCAGTCTGTTGCTCCACATCCAGATCTAACTGTTGCTTCCTGACCTGCATACAGATTTCTCAGGAGGCATGTCAGGTGGTCTGGTATTCCTATCTCTTTCATAATTTTCCAGTTTATTCTGAACAACCTTGGGAGTATACTAAAAACCATTGAATTGTGACTTTAAGGGCTAAATTGCATTAAATGTGGATGATATCTCAATAAAGCTGTTATAAAAATTTACTAACAGTAAATATGAATCACTTTTCACCTTCAGACTTTTAAGTGTCAAGGCTAAATAGACTCCTATGAACATTCAGAGTCAAGGCATATTGCTGTCATGAATTCTTCGTGCAGAATGTACTAGATGATGACCTTCAGGAGGCCAAAGCAGAAAAATATCAGTGTAGGGACAGCTAATAAGTATTAAGTATGTACTCACCTATAGTAGTAAGACTACATGGTTGTTACAAATAGAATGATCACACGTCCAGTTTGCCAGTGTAGACCAGTTTATAACTCTCTTGGGCCAATTAACTTGATCCCTTTCACTCTTATAACGTCTTTTTACAACTTTGAAAAGATGTGTATTTTATCCCTTGCTTACTTATTATGTATTTATCTGACTGTGCTAAGTCTGACCTGTGGCACGCAGGATCTGTTAGTGGCATGTGAGCTCTTAACTGAGGCTAATCGCCTGACCAGGGATTGAACCCAGGTCCCCTGCATTGGGAGCTCAGAGTCTTAGCCCCTGGACTACCAGAGAAGTCCCTCAAAACTTTTTGACTTTGTAAATTACATGAATGTTCTCAAGTTATGGGGTTATACTAGCTTTTTGAAAGTCTTGTGCTCTAACAATGTAGATAATGTAATTTATTAATGATGGCAGAGAAGTGGGTAAGTATCAAAAAGTAGCATAAGCCTAATAATTGCCTTTGAAGCATTCCTGAGAGTAAAAGGATGTTCCTTTGAATTAGATGCTCAGGGAGAGGAGGAGGGAGAGGAAGTTATTAACAAATTTTAGACTAGGAAACAAACGGAAGCTTTGTGTTTGGTTCCTCTAGTTCTCAAGGGGAGTAGAAATTCCTGTGTCTCTCTCACCTCACCTCACTTTCCAGTATGTTTCATCCCACACCACTGTTGATAAAACTCAGGTTTTACTTCTTCAGTGGTTCTTCTCCACCCATTCATATTTCTTGATGTTGGAAGATGTATTGTGGGGTTTGTTGTAGGTTTTGTCCATCCCATTAGTTTTTGTTCCATTTATTCTATTGGATTTTTCTTTAGGGGTAATTCAAGAAAATTTAAAATCTTTACTGCAACCTCCATCTTCTTCCCAGAGTGCTCCTGAAAGCACATCACCCTCTTTTATTGTTTCCTTTTATAAATGGCCAAGAAAGAACTTAGGGGAAGTTTGTTTTGGTTTTGTGTTTTTAAATTTGAATTCCTGAAATGTCTTTATCCTTGCGTTTAGATGACAGTTTGTCTAAGGAGAGAATTCTGGTGAAAAATCCGTTTCCTCCAAGATGTTGGAAGCATGTCTTCATTTCCTTTTAGCTCCCAGCATTGTTGGTGGCTCAGTGGTAAAGGCCCCTCTGCCAAGCAGGAGAAGCAAGTTCCATTCGTCTGTCGGGAAGCTCCCCTGTAGAAGAAAACTGCAACCCACTCCAGTGTTCTTGCCTGGGAAATCCCATGGACAGAGAAGCCTGGCAGACTGTTGTCCATGGGGTTGCAAAAGAGTTGGACAGGATTTAGTGATTAAACAACAACAATGATAAACTGTTGTTGAGAAGTCTGTTGTTCTGATCTTCCATCAGTCTTGGTCATCTGTCTCATTATCACTGATGGTCTTGCTGTTCACTGGGAGTGTCAGGGACTTCCCTCATCTCTGGTGTTCTGAAGTTCCATCGTGTTGGGTCTCAGCATCAGACTTTCTGCATTTATCTTGCTAGGGATTTGATAGGTCTTCCATTTCATTCTGGGAAATTTTCAAGTATTATTTCCTTTGAATTTTCCTCCTTTCAATCATCTCTGTTATTTTTTTCCTCAGACACCTATTCAGGTAATGACTCTTTCTGAATTCACCTTCTAATTCCGATTCTTCCCTTAAATTTTTCACAATTATTTTGTTTTTTTTTCCTATCCTATAAAAGTTATATCTTATTTTCCAATACTTCTTTGGAATTTTAAATTTTTATTAAAGTACAGCTGGTATTCTTTTGATTTTTAAATGTTTTTCCATCATATATTTAGTTTCTAGGAACTATTATTTTCATACCTAAGTCTTTTTTTCTTAATAGCACACTATTTTATCTTAATGGGTGTGCTAAAATTAAATATCAATACAAAACAGAGATGGGACTTGAGTATTCCCTGACCAGATGATATTATTTAAGTCATGTAAGCACACCTAAATCTAGCTCATTTCATGAACATAAGTGAAACTTAGGCTATTTCTTGTAAATGCCTCTGATAGTCATAAAAGAAACTTAAGTCACCTTCCTAAAGTTGGCATGGGATAATGACTTTCACCAAATTCCCTGCTGTCTGGAGATACCCATTGTAATACCCAATGTCCTCATTTTCACATTATAAGTTATTCTGTGGCATCATCCCCCTGAGCTTTATATCAGCTTTTAATTAGAAAGTTCTGAGTTCATGAGCTGTTGTTATATGCACAATGAACACTATAAATGCTATTCATTGTTTTGGAGGCTTGAACTTTGCTATTTCTGGATCTTTGATAGGTGTAGGTATATTTGTTTTCTTGTCAAGGATACTAATTAAGAGTAGTTTTGGAGTCTTCTCTGGTAGCTTTGGGTGTTTTGTTTCTTTGAAATGTTATTTCCACCATGCTCTTTAACTATTGTCTGTCTTGGTGGTGTTGGTGTGAGATACTTTATTTCAGTGTCTTCGGGCATTTGCTGTTTGTTCTTATTTGAGCACAAGGTACTAGGGATCCCACTGGAGATTTGGTTGGTTGCTGAGCCACACAGCAGCATAACGATTTGAAGTCATACCCCTTATGTTTCATGAGTCAGGATGTTTCTCTACAGAGAAGTTCTTGGCTCTCCTCCTAGCGAACTAAGACTGCCACCGATGTTTCTCAGAGCCACGTAGGAAAGGAGGGTGAGACTCTTACCAGGTACATGTACACTTGTACTTAATACCCCTGTTTTCAACATGACAGCCTCTCCTCATGAACATCACTGCTGTATGCTGAGATCGGAGTCCCTCTGGGTCAGTCATTCCAGACTTCAGTCTTAGGACAGAACAGGAAAGGTGAAAATCAGTCCCTTAATGTTCTTGCAGTGTGCAGCTTGGCTTGCTTTATATCTTCCGTCACTGTCCACATTTTGGGGGCTTCCCTGTTAGCTCAGTTGGTAAAGAATCCACCTGCAATGCGGGAGACCCTTGTTCGATTCCTGGATCGGGAAGATCCCCTGGAGAAGGGCATGGTAACTCACTCCAGTACCCTTGTCTGGAGAATCCCCATAGACAGAGGAGCCTGGGGACCACAGTCCATTGGGTCACAAACAGTCAGACAGGACCAAGTGACTTTCACTTATTCGCACTGTCCGCATTTAGCTTGTAGCTTTCTCTAACCAGTTTGCTCTTGAGGTTCTGCTTTCTGGCTTGCAAATAGTTCTGGCATTTCTCACCTGCTTCATGTTTTCACCAACACTCTGATTTTGTAGACTTTGGGCTTTTTACTTCTTTGCTGTCTTTTTAGTTGGACATTGGGAGACATTGGAAAGGGACATTTGCCATGTGTATGACTACCCTCTGTGATAGTTTTTGTTATTTCTATGATATACATAGAATAATAAAGGTACAGTAATTCATTTAATATACTATAAATAATAGCCTGTGCTATATGGATTGAACCCAGATTTGAAAGCTCTTATTCTCTGCATGAACTGATTCACAAAAACTAGTTCAAATTGGTAACTTTAAATAAGACAGCCAATCCCAACAATACTGACATTTACTGAATATTTCCATGTAGCCCTAGTGTCCTCACACTCCTGTGAGCGAGGTCTATTTCTACCCCCAATTTACAGATGAGAAAACTGAGTTGTCAACAGGTCACCCAGAAAGTAAGAGAAAACCCTAACTAGTATCAGTAGCCTCAACCAGGAGTCTGCAAACATTTTTTATAAAGGCATAGTAAATACTTTAAGTTTTGCTTGCTGTATGGTCTCTAGTGCAATTACTCAACTCTGCTATTGTCACAAGAAAACAGCTCTAGGAAAATGTGTAAAGAATGAGCATGGTCGTGTTCCAGTAAAGTTGTTTACATAGGTGGTGGCCTGAATTTGGCCTGTGGGCAGTAGTTTGTTCATTCTTGCCTTATATCAGTGGTCCCCATCCTTTTTGGCAGCAGGGACCAGTTTCATGGAAGACAATTTTTCCGTGGATCTGGTGGTGGAGGGTGGTTTTGGGATGATTCAAACACATTACATTTATTGTGCACTGTATTTCTCCACTATATCAGCTCCACTTTAGATCACAGGCATTGATCCCTGCCTTAGATAATTTTTAAAAAGTAGGAATAATGAACACACTGTAATGAAACTAAGTTCTGCTGCAGCCAGAAAGATTATTATGCTCTTGCTAGTAGGCAGAGAGTGAAAAAAATTCATGGTCATTTCAAAGCCTCAGATTTGTCAGATACTAAAGGAAATAGAGATGGGAGAAGTAAGGGCTAATACTAGTAGCAATGGTGCTTGAAGAAGAGATGAGGGATTCCCCACAGGTAGCCCAGTGGTAAAGAAGCCACTGCAATGCAGTAGCTGTGGAGACGCGAGTTCAATCCCTGAGTTGGGAAGATGTCCTGGAGAAGGAAATGGCAACCCACTCCAGTGTTCTTGCATGGAGAATCCCATGGACAGAGGCGCCTGGCGGGCTACATTCCTTGATATCGCAAAGAGTTGGACACGATTGAGCGACTAAGCGACAACGCCAACCACAGCTTGGGCAGGCTCTTTCGGTGTTCCCTGTTCCTTCCGGGTGTTCATGGCCGCTGATATGCCTCAGATGCTTGCTTTCAAGGATGAATAATAAAAATGGCCTAATGGCACCAAAATCACCAGTTGTCATTTGAATGAGGGGAAGCTCCACCCGAGAGCTTTTCAGTCTTCTCACACCTCAAAAACAAACACAGAAACACACACACAGTGTATCTGGGAAAAGTAAGAGCACCCTCAACGTTAATCAAAAGGAGTCAATAAAATCATCAGTGACTTTTCGTCTATAGCCTTGAGATTTTGGTAACAAGAAACAGATGACATCATCATTTCTGAATGACTGATACCAGACATTAAGGCTCCTGTTTTTCATTTGAAACCAAGATCAGAGGGAAGTTTTATTTATTGCCTCCGTATAACCCAGAGCCTGAGGAGGAGGAGAAATATCCTCATTTGGTGACAGGACAGTTTTGCTTTGCCAAGAGTGTAACTTGGATAGAATTAATGAAATATTTTAGTTTTTCTAAAGAACTCAGTTCACGGTTTGTGTTGTACAGGAAACCAGCAAGGTAACAATCATTTAAGATTTTATTTCTTCTGGAATACAGACTTGTCAGCTGCGACCAGGATCCCAGCCTCAGGAAAGTTATCTTCTCTGCCACAATGAAGAAGAACAAAACTTCTAACGGGTGATTTTTTAAAGTGGAAAATATCCTTTATATTCAGCTGTGAGAAAGAAATCGGCAGCTAGATAAAGAATAGCAAAGGAGAGTTACTTTTCTTTCTTCATTGTGAAGCATATTCCTTACGTTCTGTAACACAAAACACTTTCAGCATGATTATGGACTGAGAGTAAGAAGGGAAGGGATCATGCTGTTCCAGGCTTTGAAAAATGGTCAGGTGCTGTCACTACGTTTGTATCAGCAAATCAGATTAGAACCCTAGACGGGAAACTGTTATGAGACTTCCTTGAGCCACTCTCTCTGTGTATCAAAACTTCCACCTATGTTTCTGTACCAGTTAGCTCCTGGGGGTCAGGGGACACACACGCACCCTGTCCCCCCACTGCCCCCAACCCCACCCTACCTCCAAGGAGAGAAAGGTAATAAGGATGTTTTTTCATCACCAACTAAAAGTCACCTGTGGCCTTCACAATTTGAAAACTAGCTCTGTAAGCAATTTTAGAAGCTCTTCTTGCCCCTTTATATTAGAAAAGGGATGTAAATTTGCCCTGCAATACTTCTGTTTGAGCTGAAAATTTTCAAGAGTTTTTAATACCTAGAATTAGACTAAGAAATAAACACGCTTTAGGGCTCCATCATCTAGAATCAGAAGCATGTTTATTAACTAGGCTGCAATCCAAACTGTAATTGGGCAAATATAATGTTTGGTTCTTTTTAAGTCTAATATAGAACTGAGTTATTTTATTGAAAGGAAGGTTAAGTGAATGGATTCACTTCAGCTGGGATTCTCCTCTCTGTCTGTGGTTTTCAAACATTCATGATTTAGTGACACATTTGTTTTGGCCAGTAACTTCCCCTTTCTCTCTTCAGTCTACTATTGCTACACCAAGAAAAGAAAATAGTTTAAAATTTCAACAGTATGAGAAAAATTGAAAAACAGAAAGTGACTTATTTCCTTAGTTTTGGTCAGAAAAAAGAGACTGCACCTATATATGATATTTGGTTGAGCTAATATAGGGACTGCTTGACTGTTAGCACATGACTCTGTAATCCATGACAATGCTCAACTGACTAGACTCAGTTGTAATCATTGTGAGAAGATGTAATTTGGCAGATCTCAAAGTGTCCCTAAAGCCAGTATGATGTATAAACTCCTTAGGACAGGGTATCTCAGAGGAATCAGAATGATTTGAGGTGCTAATGAAAAAGATAAATTCCTGAGCATCACTCCAGATTTTTTTAAATAAAATTATTAAGATGGTATCAAAAGATGCAGAATGAACTCAGACAATATCCAACATCACATCAACTCATTATAAATTTCTCATTAAACTAGGAAAAGAGAAAAACTTTCTCAATAAAGAATATCCAGAACCATTTACAATAGCTAAATTAATGAGCAAGGTTGTAGAAAACAAGGTTGATATCAAAAAAAATTGATTTTCTTTTTACCTACAGTGAACAAGTAGAATTTGAAATTAAAAGCTAAATAGCAACCTAGATGCCCATCAACTGACAAATGGATAAGAAAGCTGTGGTACATATACACAATGGAATATTACTCAACATTAAAAAAAATTCATTTGAATCAGTTCTACTCAGGTGGATGGAACTGGAGCCTATTATCCAGAGTGAAGTAAGCCATAAGGAAAAACAACAATACAGTATACTAACGCATATATATGGAATTTAGAAAGACAGTAACGAGAACCCTGCATGCGAGACAGCAAAAGGAACGCAGATGTATGGAACAGACTCGTGGACTCTGGGGAAGAGGGCAAGGGTGGGATGATATGGGAGAATGGCATTGAAACATGTTAATTATCATATGTGAAATCAATCGCCAGCCCAGGGTTGATGCTCGGGGCTGGTGCACCGGGATGACCCAGGGGGAGGGAATCGGGAGGTAGGAGGGAGGGGGGGTTCTGGAGGGGGAGCATATGTAAACCCATGGTGGTTTCATGTCATTGTATGGCAAAACCAACACAATAAAGTAAAGAAAATTAAAAAAAGAAGCTAAATACCATGTACCTTAGCTCCCCCCAATATTAAATACTTAGAAATAATACAATGAAATATGTGCAGTATCTGTATGAAGAATACTCTGATGAAAGAAATCAAAGAATAAATTTAGAGTCAATGCTTATTGATAGGAAAACTCAGTATTGTGAAGATGTCAGTTCTTCCTAACTTGATTTATGGATTCAATGCAATTCTAATAAAATCCCAGCAAGCTATTTTGTGGATATTGACAAACTGACTCTAAAGCTTATACAGCAAGGTAAAAGACTCAGAATAGTCAACACAATATTGAAGGAAAAGATCAAAGTTGGAGGACTGACATTACCTGCCTTCAAGAATTTCCTATAAGCTACAGTGATTGAGCAAGTGTGATATTGAAAGAATTGACAAATAGATCATAATATAATATAATAGAGAGCCCAGAAATGGTCCCCGCTATAAATTCAGTCATCTGATCTTCTACAAAAGATCAAAGGTAATATAATGGAGAAAAGACAGTCTTCCAACATAAGGTGCTAGAACAACTGTACATCCACAGGCAAAAAATACATCTAGACATGGCCTTACATCCTTCAGAGAATTAATTCAAAATGGATCATAGACCTAAATGTAAAATGCGAAATTATAAATATACTAAAGATGACATATGAAAATCTAGATGACCTTAAGTTTTAGATATAATACCAAAGGACAGTTTATAAAGAATTGATAAATTGGATGTCATTGAAATTAATTTTTTTTTCTGCTCTGTGAAAGACATGATGAAGAGAATGAAAAGATAAGCCACAAACCAGGAGAAAATACCTGAAAAAGACATGTCTGATAAACAAATATAATCCAAAATATCTTTGCTCAGTCACTCAGTCATGTCTGACGCTCTGCAACCCCCTGGACTGTAGCTGCCGGGCTCCTCTGTCCATGGAATTTCCCAGGCAAGAACACTGGAGTGAGCTGCCATTTCCTACTTCAAGGGATCTTCCCAACCCAGGTTTCAACCCCACATCTCTTGGATCTCCCTCGTTGGCAGATGGATTTTTACCACTGTTCCACCCAGGAAGCCACCCATAACATACAAAGTATATTAAAATTGAACAATAAGATCCAACAATCTGATTTTTTAAAAGGGCAAAGACTTTAATAGATACCTTACCAAAGAAGGAACAGATGTCAACTAAGCATGTGAAAAAAATATTCAGCATCATGTCATCAGGGAAATGCATATTAAAACAATTAAATGCCATTTCACATCTGTTCAATGGTCAACATCCAGAACCTAAAAGCTGGACACTCAAATCTGAAGAGGACATGGAACAACCAGCATTCTCATGCATTGCTGGTGGGAATGCAAATAATGCATCAACTTTGGAAACCAACTTTGTTGGTTTCTTACTCGTACCATGTGATTCAGCAATTACACTCCTTGGTATTTACCCAAAGGAGCTGAAAACACATCCACACAAAATCCTGCATACAGGTGTTCATTGCAGTTTTACAGTTGCTGAAACTTTGAAGCGACCTAGAGGTCCTTCCAAAGTGAATGGATAAATAAATTGTGGTTCTTACAATAGAATATTATTCAGTGCTACAAATAGATGAACAATCAAGCCATGAAAAGAAATGGAGGAACCTTAAAGGTATGTTACTAAGTGGATAAACAAGTCTGAAAAGGCTGCATAATGTAGGTTTCCAGCTATATGACATCCTCGAAAAGGCAAAACTATGGAGACAGTAAAAAGATCAGTGGTTCCCAGTGGGAAGAGAAGGATGAATTGGTAGAGCAGAGATTTTTAGGGCAGTGAAACTACTCTGTATTATCCTGTGATGATGAATGCATATCACTATACATTTGTCCACCACTCCAGTGAGTATGTTGATATTGAGGGAGACTGTGCATGTGTTAGGGTGGGGAGTCTATGGAAAAATATCTGTACCTTCCACTCAATTTTCCTGTGAACCTAAAATTCTAAATTGTCTCTTTAAAAAAACAATTGAGGATCCAAATCATTGGGTTGGCATCAAAAATAGATTGTATCGGGATCAGCAAACATTTTCTGTAAAGGGTAAAATATGGTCTTTGGTGCACATACTTTCTTTTTTTTTAATTTGGACTATTCCTCAAAATGTGAAAATAATTTCCAGCTGATGATCTTTAAAAATGAAGTGGCAGTTTGGATTAGGCCACAGCTTGCCAATCTCTGGACTGTGTAATTAGAAACATTGGCCTTTCAGAAAAAGTTCTGAATGCTAACTTTGCAAATAGATAAAATATTTTTGAGTGCCTCCTGGTCTAACAAATAATACATTAGAAATCTATATTCTGATTAAAATGGTATTGTTGAGTGACATATTATCCACCTTCCTCAATCTAACAATATTGAACAAATATTTTAAACATATACTCAAAGTATATGAAGCTTCCCTTGTGGCTCAGTTTGTAAAGATTCCACCTGCAATGTGGGAGACCTGGGTTCGATCCCTGGGTTGGGAGGATTCCCTGGAGAAGAGAAAGGCTACCCACTCTAGTATTTGGATGTAGTATTTAGATGCTGCATCACTATGACAATGAGCAAAAGGAGAGGAGTCTTACCCAAGAAGAAGAAAACAAAATTTCATGAAAGATGGCTGATAAACTCAGTAAGCATGTGAACTGTCATTCAGTGAAATACATATATTAAGGCAATCTTCCAAAACAGATTTTAAAAACAAGTATCTTTGAAATCTTAACAGGGATACAGGAATTCATGTGTGCTTGCATGCTAAGTCACTTCAGTCGTGTCTGCAGGGGACTCTGCATTCCCTGTCCATGGAATTCTCCAGGCAAGAATACTGGAATGGGTGGCCATGCCCTTCTCCAGGAGAGCTTCCAGACTCAGGGTCTGAACCTGTATCTCTTACATCTCGTGCATTGGCAGACAGGTTCTTTACCACTTGTGCCACCTGGGAGGCCTGATAGAGGAATAAGTAATATTTATAAAATAAGAAAAAGTAATTGTGAATTACAGACAGATGTGATTCAAGAATAGGGAAAACAAAACAGAACAAATTAGAGATTCTGGAATTGAAAATTACTGTCATGTGTTAATTAATAGATGAATGTAATCAAAGTGATAATCATTTGAAGACCAGAGCAAAACTCTGAAAGTTTGAGAAAAAAGGTGAAAATGAAATTAAAGACCTATATCATAAAATAGATTGAGAAATTCTAACATACACCCAATATGTGTTCCAAAAATAAGAACTGTGGCAATGGGAAAGAGGCTAGATTTTAAGAAATAAGACAGTGTCTTCTGAGTCGAAGAAAGACTTAGATCCGCAGATAGTGACCTCAGTCCTAAATACAGTATGGAGACACCACCACCCTCTATGGCACTTTTGGGTGAAATAGAAAACACTTCCTTCTGTCCATACTGTCCATTAATTTCACGATTGGGTGAGGAGCCCATGGCCTAAGTCTTGCCTCCAGTTGCTCCCCTACCTGTATTCCTTGGTACAGGGCAAGAACACCCTGTTCTAACACCCTGTTCTCCAACATCAGTTTAAAAGCACCAATTCTTCAGCACTCAGTTTTCTTTGTAGTTCAACTCTCACATCCATACATGACCACTGGAAAAACCATAGCCTTGACTAGACAGACCTTTGTTGGCAAAGTAATGTCTCTGCTTTTTGATATGCTGTCTAGATTCGTCATAACTTTCCTTCCAAGGAGCAAACATCTTTTAACATCATGGCTGCAGTCACCAACTGCAGTGATTTTGGAACCCCTCCAAAATAAAATCTATCTGTTTCCATTGTTTCCCCATCTATTTCCCATGAAGTGATGGGACCTTAGTTCTTCTTTGCTTTCTGCCATAGGGTGGTGTCATCTGCATATCTGAGGTTATTGACATTTCTCTTGGCAATCTTAATTCCAGCTTGTGCTTCATCCAGCCCCACATTTTGCATGATGTATTCTGCATATAAGTTAAATAAGCAAGGTGACAATATACATCCTTGACGTACTCCTTTCTGGATTTGGAACCAGTCTGTTGTTCCATGTCCAGTTCTAACTGTTGCTTCCTGACCTGCATACAGGTTTCTCAAGAGGCAGGTCAGGTGGTCTGGTATTCCCATCTCTTTAAGAATTTTCCACAGTTTGTTGTGATCCACAGAGTCAAGACTTTGGCATAGTCAATAAAGCAGAAGTGGATGTTTTTCTGGAACTCTCTTGCTTTTTCTATGATCCAACAGATGTTTGAAATTTGACCTCTGGCTCCTCTGCCTTTTTTAAACCCAGCTTGAACATCTGGAATTTTACAGTTCACTTACTGTTGAAGCCTGACTTGAAGGATTTTGAGCATTGCTTTGCTAGCATGTGAGATGAGTGCAATTGCGTGGTAGGATTTTTTTTTTCCATATGTGTTTGATAATGTGTGTTTGAAGTCAGTGGAATAAAACACTTTAAATGCTGAAGGAAAAAGATTCAGTTACTGAGGCATGGCATAGCACTAAAATTGTCATTCAGAAGTAAGGATGAAATAGTTTTAGTGTTAGTTGCTCAGTTGTGTCTGACTCTTTGTGACCCCATGAATTTAGCCTGCCAGGCTCCTCTGCCCGTGGGATTCCCCTGGCAAGAATACTGGAGTAGGTTGCCATTTCCTTCTCCAGGGGATCTTCCTGACCCAGGAATCAAACCCGGGTATCCTACATATAAAGGCTGACTCTTTACCATCTTAGCCACCATATCTAATACCATTAGGTATTTGGACAACATCTAATAGAATTTATCTCTTACAGATTCTTGCTGAGAGAACTACAAAAGGATGGACTCCAACAAAAGAATAAGTGACTCTAAGGAATGGAGTGGGATATAAGCAATAACAGTGAGTAAAATATGTACATTTAGTTCTAATGTAACACAGTGATTTTATTGAGAAAAAAAAACGTTAAACTTAGGTCAGCTGAGTTTACTTCAGTTATACCCTCCTCTCTGCCTGTGTTTCAACTATTTTCAGTATAGTGACTTGCTCTATATTGACTATTACATGTCTGTTTCTCCTGCTAGCTAACTACCACTACACTAAGAAAAGGAAAACAGCTGCCATTTACGTAATATAAGAGAAGGAAAACCAGAAAGTATTTGTCTTTATAAGCCCTGGGTAGGCTCACCTAGTGCTTAGATAAGTGCCTCTCATATAAAAGGTGATCAGTGTATTTATTGAGTGAATAATATATTCTCTTTTCCAGCCTGTGGTAAGATTAGTGATCAGAGGTCATATCCTTGGTTTGTTTTGCTCAGAAGACAGTGATAAAAATGAAGCTATAGTTAAAACATGTCAAAAGTCTACATTTTCAAGAACTTTTGGCAAAGAATAATTTTGGGGGAGATAGTTTTCTGAGAGTTCTCTTTTAGGTCTTGAATAAATTTTAGGTTTAAAAAAATCTTGATAAACCACACCAGGATCCTCTATGATCCACCTCCCAGAATATTGGAAATAAAAGCACGAATAAATAAATGGGACCTAATTAAAATTAAAAGCTTCTGCGCAACAAAGGTAACTACAAGAAAGATGAGAAGACAGCCTTCAGAATGGGAGAAAATAATAGCAATCGAAGTAACGGACAAAGAATTGATCTCAAAAATATACAAGCAACTCCTGCAGCTCCATTACAGAAAAATAAATGACCCCATCAAAAAATGGGCCAAAGAACTAAACAGACATTTCTCCAAAGAAGACATACAGATGGCTAACAAACACATGAAAAGATTCTCAACATCACTCATTATCAGAGAAATGCAAATCAAAACCACAATGAGGTACCATTTCATGCCAGTCGGAGTGGCTGCCATCCAAAAGTCTGCAAGCAATAAATGCTGGAGAGGGTGTGGAGAAAAGGGAACCCTCTTACACTGTTGGTGGGAATGCAAACTAGTACACCCACTATGGAGAACAGTGTGGAGATTCCTTAAAAAACTGGAAATAGAACTCCCATACGACCCAGCAATCCCACTGCTGGGCATACACACCGAGGAAACCAGAATTGAAAGAGACACATGTACTCCAGTGTTCATCACTGCACTGTTTACAATAGCCAGGACATGGAAGCAACCTAGATGTCCATCAGCAGATGAATGGATAAGAAAGCTGTGATACATATACATAGTGGACTATTACTCAGCCATTAAAAAGAATACATTTGAAGCAGTTCTAACTAGGTGGATGAAACTGGAGCCTATTATACAGAGCAAAGTAATCCAGAAAGAAAAACACCAATACAGTATACTAACAAAGATGGTAATGATAACCCTGTATGCGAGACAGCAAAAGAGATGCAGATGTTTAGAACAGTCTTTTGGACTCTATGGGAGAGGGTGAAGGTGGGATGATACGGGAGAATGGCATTGAAACATGTAAATTATCGTATGTGAAATGAATTGCTAGCCCAGATGTGATGCATGATACCGGGTGCTTGAGGCTGGTGCACTGGGATGATCCAGAGGGATGGGATGGGGAGGGAGGTGGGAGGGGGGTTCTGGATGGGGAACACATGTACACCCATGGCGGATTCTTGTCAGTGTATGGCAAAACCAATATAATATTGTAAAGTAAAAAAAAAATTTTAAAATCTTGACTTTTTTTCTGAGCAACAGTGAAAATCTGGTTCTTGATTGGAAAGGAGATAGGTATTTCTTCTTCTTCTTCTTCTTCTTCTTTTTAATATTTTCTTTACTTTATTGTGTTGGTTTTGCCATACATTGACATGAAACTGCCATGGGCTTACATATGCTCCCCCTCTAGAACCCCACTCCCTCCTCCCTCCCGATTCCCTCCCCCTGGGTCATCTCGGTGCACCAGCCCGGAGCATCAGCCCTGGGCTGGCGATTGATTTCGCATATGGTAATTAACATGTTTCAATGCCATTCTCCCATATCATCCCAGGTATTTTAAAGATAAAACTCTTCAAATATTCTTTCAGAATATCACCCAGTTATTTTTTATAAGAAAAGCAGACAAAGTCCTCACCGTCATTCCAGAAACACTTTCTGTCTACACTGTGTGCTGTCCTGGTATTTCTTTAGGGAGATCTCGGAAATGGCCTGGTACCTCCAACCTGGTGGTGAAAGCATCATCTTGGCAGAGTGATGGTCATTTCCTTACACTTTTGCTCCATACCTAGCTTGCCAATCGGTAGTTGGATATATTTAAGGTACCAACACTAATAGTCAAGGTCCCTTAGTTAATTTTATGATTATCTTAGAAAGGGCTTTGGTCCATTTACTCATGTTTGCCAAGGATGTGTGACTCATTGTTAAAAGCCAGACTTCTCATGAGGCAGATGGTTCTAGTCCCCAGATCTGTATTATTTGTTACTTCTTAGGTGAGTCAGCTATGGAAAAGTCCAGGTCTTGTATATGTTGTGGTGTTGTTTCATCATCCGGGTTTTTGATTGTTAAAACTTGTGATGTGGCTACCGGCTAAGACTGACCTGCTGTTCAGGCATCAGGATATAAGCCAGGGTTCATCCACGTTGAAGTCTTTTCTGTTTTCACACCTACCATCTTTCTGACTACTAATAGCTACTTAGCATCCATTGATTTTTTTACAAAGATGAAACAGAAACCTGTTGTTGTTGTTCAGTCACTCTGTTGTGGCTGACTCTTTGTGACCCCACAGACTGCAACCCGCCAGGCCTCCGTGTCCCTCGCTATCTCCTGGAGTTTGCCCAGGTTCATATCCACTGAACGTAAACCTGTTAAATATCTAATCAGTTTTTTCTCTCTTTTTGCTACCTATTTAAAAGAAAATTTATAATGTAGATCAAGAGTTAAAGAAATATAAAAACAATTATACTTCAGTTGATAGCATCCATTTGACATTAACATTTTCCTAGTTTAGGATAGAAAAGTAACTCTTATTTACTGTGATGAAAAGATTTCCAAAGACATATAGCAAAGAGTTTGATGCTTTGGGGCTTCAGAAAAACTTTAGAGAAAAATTTTATGGAAATGCTTTTGTTTACCTTTTCAAACTCATTTCTTTGAAAGTATGAGAGAGAGGGGACCGTGTCCATTTTTCTTCAACTATATTTTTCAGTGTTTCAAGTAAGTACATAGTATACAATATTTTTCACATGCAGTTAAATCAGTGGTTATTTTAACAGTAAGACAGAAGGCTCACTGTGCATTTGAAAACAGCCATGGCAGGTAGGGAAGTATATAATTCAGAGTCTACTTAGGTGATAGAAGTAATTTTAAAAGGAGAATTTAATATAAAGCATGGTCATCCAGGAATTGGACATCTGGCGGAAGGAACAATAAGATTTCACAGACTGTCCCTAAAGCTGAGAAAGTTAAGGGGACAGATTAGAATTGTCAAAAATTAGAATTTTGGCTGAGGGACACACAGAGCCTGGGCTCAGACTTCTGAGAGGGTGGGGCCGAGCTGTGATAGAGACTTGGAAAGGGCACCGAGGTGCTGCACGAGTGTGGGAACCCGACCTTTATGGAGGGGTACCAGCTGGCTACCTCTGGGGCCAGGGGGAAACCACATTGATGTGGGTCCTGCCAGTGCTGGAAAAAATGCCACTGGAATCAGCTATTCTACTGGAATAATCAGCCAAAGGTGCCTCTTTGTTGGATGGTAGAGAGTAAAAGGAATCAAAACAGGAATAGGAAGTAACCTAGAAGGACAGTGTCCTTCCTCTATCCTTCTGTCTGCTCTCTCTCTAGAGCCCCCTATTGTCAGAGCCTGACACTGATCCCACTAGCCAAAGAGAAATGGTGTGCAGAGTCCACCTCCCCACTCCCCCAGAATCACAAAAAGTGGAGAATACAAGAGTGAACCTGAAGCTCAGAGGTGACAGTTTAATAATGAACACAGGAGAAAACAAGATAACATAAAACTGACTTGTCTTGCTTACCATCTATATGATTATTTCATGAAAAATAATACTTTTGACCTTTGTATTTTAGGTAAAAGTAATCATTTTTTTTTCCAGAAAATATTTTTCTTGCTCAATCAAATAAATGGAGTCTGAAAAGAAATTAGTTCGATAAAGATGGTGGGCTCAGCATAAGCACATGATTTCCCAAATTTCTTAAAATAGCTGAAGAGGCATTTTTTAAAAAAATATTAATTATGCTGTAAAATAATAGTAATTCATGACAGAAAGAAAGAGGCAGGGGAAAGAATGCTGATGAGAAGGCACATCCCAAAAGAAAGCGGAGGATGTCACTGTAGATGTGGGAGTGGATCCCAGGGAGCTGGAACCTAAAAGTCAATGAATATGAGAAGCAGATCAGGATTCTGGAATATTGGGATGAATAATAGGGTAATTTCTTTCTGAGGAGGAAAACCAATCAGCACCCACCCCCCCGCCCGCCGCCTTTTGTCTGCAAAGAAGCTAGCAGGAACAATAGCAGTTTGCTGTCAACATAAAGTGATCGGAGTAGGCTGTGGGCCACAGAAGAAGTCCTTATATGGTTAATGACCCCTGGAAGGGGCATCGAGTCAGAGAGTAGAAGAATAGCTACAAAGTCACCTACAAAACATGACCTGTTGTTTTCCTACAAACACACAAAAGGAACAGGTCGAACAGTGACTCTGAAATACAAAGATGAATAGACAGTAAAGAATTGCATGAGAAGGTCTGTTACTATGAGAGTCACCAAACTCACAAAGAAGATGACTACTTTACCCCTGAAAATTTAGTTATTTGAGTAGACAAAAAAAAAATAAAGGAACTATAATTGATATTGAAGAGATGATAGAGCATCTGTTTTTTAAAAGACTTTGTCAAAAGAAAAACAAATGCCTTGGTAATTATAAATCATTGATAATTTTAAAATAATCTTAATTGTTTTATAAAACTGTAATTCAGGATAATGCATACGGGGAAAAAAGAAAGCAGGTAGATTTAATTCACACAGAACAACATGAATCAGCAACAGTATTTATACCAATGTAAGTATTTTGGTAGAAATCTAAAGATCTCATCAATTATCTTCAAGGCTGACTAGACACAGCCAAAGAACGAATTAGCACTGAGGTACATGTATCATTACATAAAGTAGAATTTTCTATTCTGAAGAAATATGCCCAGAGCTGAGATTATAAGATCATATGGTAACTCTATTTTTAGGTTTTTTTCCCCCTTCGATTTAAGGAACCCTCATAACTGTTCTCCATAATGGCTGAACTAATTTACATTCCCACCAACAATGTAGGAGGGTTCCCTTTTCTCTACACCCCTCTCCAGCATTTATCATTTGTAGACTTTTGGATGATAACCATTCTGAGCAGTGTTAGGTGGTACCTCATTGTGGGTTTGATTGATACTTCTCTGATAATGAGCAGTGTTGAGTATCTTTTCATGTGCCTGTTCACCATATGTATATCTTCTTTGTAGACATGTCTATTCAGATCTTCCCATTTTTTGATTGAGTTGTTTGTATTTTTGATATTGAGTTGCATGAGCTGTTTATTTGGATATTGACCCCTTGTCAGTTGCATCTTTTGTGAATATTTTCTCCCATTCTATAGGTCATCTTTTCACTTTGTTGATGGTTTCCTTTCATGTGTGAAAGCTTTTAAGTTTGATTAGGTCCCATTTGTTAATTTTTTATCTTGGGAGACAGATCTAAGAAGATTTTGCTGTGATATGTCTAAAAATGTTTTGCCTATGTTCTCTTCTTGGAATTTTATGGTGTCATGTCTTATCTTTAGATATTTAAATCATTTAGAGTTTATTTTTGTGTATGGTGTGAGGGAGGTTTCCAGTGTCATTGATTTACATGTAGTAGTCCAGCTTTCTGAACACCACTTATTGAAGAGAATGTCTTTTCTCCATTGCATAGGTTTGCCTCCTTTATCATAGATTAACTGAATGTAGACATGTGGGTTTATCTCTGGGCTATCTGTTCTGTTCCATATGTCTGCTTTTGTGCCAATACCATGCTGTTTTGGTTATTGTAGCTTTGTAGTGTTGTCTGAAGTCTGGAATGGTTATGCTTCCAGCTTTGTTCTTTGCCCTCAGGAGCGCTTTACCAATTCTGGGTCTTTTGTGATTCCATATAAATTTTAGGATAATTTGTTCTAGTTCTATGTAAATGTCATGGTATTTTGATAATGATTGCATTAAATCTGTGGATTGCTTTGGTAGTATGGCCATTTTAGCCATATTAATCCTTCTGGTCCAAGAGCATCAGATATCGTTCCACCTCTTTGAATCATCTTCAGAATTATTTATCAGTGTTTAATGGTTCCCAGGATAAAAGTCTTTCACCTCTTTGGTCATGTTTTTTTCTATGTATTTTATTTTTTGATGTGATTTTTTATAAGTTTTGTTTTTTACATTCTCTTTCTGATATTTCATTGAAATCTGTTGCATTTTATTACAGTAAAGAAATGCAGCAGATTTCTGTATGGTAAGTTTATATCCTGCTACCTTACTGAATTCATCTATCAGTTCTAGTAGTTTTGGCCCAATGTTCATAGCAAGACCATTTACAGTAGCCAAGACATGAAAGCAACCTAAGTTTCCATCAACAGCTGAATGAATAAAGAAGATGCAGTACATACACACACAGTGTGGAATATTACTCAGCCACAAAAAGAATGAAATAATGCATATATAGCAACATGGATGAATCTAGAGATTATAATACTAATTGTTTTAAGTCAGACCGAGAAAAACAAATATCATATGATATCACTTTTATGTGGAATCCAAAAAATGTGATATAAATGAACTCATTTGTAAAACAGATAGATTTACAGACTTAGAAAACAAATTTATAGTTATGAAAGGGGAAAAGGGAAGGAGGAATAAATTAGGAGTTTGGGATTAACATACATACCCCACTATATAGAAAACAGATAAACAATGAGGACCTGCTGTGTAGCACAGGGAGCTATATTCAATATCTTACAGTAACCTATAATAGAATATAATCTGAAAAAGAACATATTTATCATATGTAACATATATACCATATATATATGACATATATATCGTAAAGAATCACTTTACACCTGAAACTGTTACAACATTGTAAATCAATTATGCTTCAATAGAAAAATACATAACACAGCAATATGAATCAACAATAATATCTATGCCAATATAAATTCCTTGGTAGAAATTTAAAGATTAGTTAGTTTAAAGGCAGAATAGACACAGCTAAAGAATGAATTAACAAGGAAAGGTTTTTCTCCATGGAGGAAAAGCAAATTAAAAATGACAAAAAGTTGTTATATGGAAAATGGGTCCAAAATGCATAATAATTTTGTCTTTCAATCATTTCAAGCATATAAAAAAGAGAATGCAGGGACTTCCTTGGTAGTGCAGTGGTTAAGACTAGGTGCTTCCAATGCAGGGGTATGGGCTCGTTCCCTGGTCAGGGAACTAAGATCCTACATACCACATGGCCAAAGAAAATAAAAATTTAAAAAATGAGAGAGGTGGAATGGAAGAAACAACCAAATAAATTATTTATAAAGTATTTTCAGTTTGTACTACTATACTAATTTAAAAGGGCCCACCAAGCTACAGTGTATTAAATAATAAAAGACACATAATTTGCCTATTGTGTTCACAGTCACATCTCTAGAAGACTAAATAAGTGTTTGGCACATAGTAGGTGCTCAAAAAAGATTTATCAAATGAGTGAATGAATCTAAAAGTAAAATGGTAAATTTTGAGAACACCAAGATTAAAGCAAAGATTCCAAGTGTCTACAAAGAAAAAAATGTAAATTAGATTTGCATTATATGTAATGAGAAATACGAAGTGGGGCAAAATTTCAAATTCTGATGGAAATTGATTTTGAAAATAAACTATTATAGCCAGCCACATTAACATTTAAGTGTGAGTATAAAATAAGAGATTTACAAGTATGCAAAGACTCGGAAACATACTAATCTGTAGATCCTCTGTAAAGTAAGTATTTAAGCTTGTGCTCTAGCAACACAAAAATGAATTGAAAGAGGACATAGACCAGAGAACAAATGAACCAGGAAAGTTTATGTAATTATGCTTCATTGTAAAAATAACAGCCTGGGACTAAAATTCCCAAGGATTTCAACAGAAGTGTTAGTTGTCAGGAGCTGGAACAAATTGAGTGGGGATTACCAGATAGGAGGAAGAAAAAAATCTTTCCTGCTCTGTTCAGTAGGTAAATAGAGTAATACATTACATTTTTTGAAAAGTATGTTTTAACATAATGGAAACCATAGATTAAATATTCTTAAAACTCAGAGTATAGAAGAATCTTTTAGAGTGTTTCATTTAAAAAAATGTTTGATCAAATTATTTGAAGATTCTTAACATTGATTGTTGTACAGTAGCTAAGTGGTATCTAAATCTTTGTGACCCCATGAACTGCAGCAACACTGTCAAATTCTCTGTAGTAAAATTTGCCAATTTATACTGTGTCAACAGTACTTAAAAGTACTTTTTCCTGTACTTTCACAACATTTGATATAATCAAATGACTTTTTCCTCAGTCTCATCATATTTTTATTTATTTATTAAATACATATTTTTTTAAATTTTTATTAATTTTTTAATATAAATTTATTTATTTCATTTGGAGGCTAATTGCTTTACAATATTCGAACAGTGTATCATGGTTATCCCTTGAGACCCATGAAAAGAGAGCTCTAATTTGTTCTTTTAAATAGCTGTATAATGTTTCATAGTGGTTGGTACTTCTTAAGATTATGCCTGTTTTTCTCTTATCACTGTTGTTAATAATAAATATTCTTCACCAACTATTCTTGTGTAAGGAAAGATTGCAAGGTCAAATGTGAAAATCTAATTTAAGCAGATGCTATTGAATTTCTTTGACTTTAAACTTTTCCTGACCACTCAGTCCAAAACACTTTAAATTCACTCAAAATTCTTGTTACTCTCAAAAGTTTCATTCACTATTTATCTGATATTTTACTCTGCTTCCCTCGAGAATATAAGCCCTTTTAGACAGGGACTTTGTCTAACTTTCTGTATGTCCAGTGTTTATAGCAATCAAATTATTGATGAATGAATGCAAGTGTGAGTGATAAACACACAGTGTCTTGCTACTTCCTCACTTTTGTTCCTGCTATTCCCTCTACTGAAAATATTGTTACCTGTCAAATTATACTTACTCTTCAAGACCTAGTTCCACTGCTTCTTGATTCATGAAGGATCCTTTGAGTTCCTTCCCTCAGAAATGACTTTGTCTTTGCTCCTGCCTCTGCAGTAGCCTGGAATACAGTCCACACTCACTCCATCTTGCTTCTATCATAACAGCATCCTTTGTTGTCCACACAGCTGTCTTCTCAGTAGGTTATAAACTCCTGAGGACAGAGGCCATGTCCATTTATCTTTCTGTTCTCCAGAACTCTGATCATTGTACCTTGAACTTGACAGAATTCTTATTTTAATGACAGTATTACCATATGTACCTTAATACTCTAATAGGCTTAGTAGAAGAATGTTCACATTTGAAACCAAAAAATAAAGAGTTCTTTCATTCTTAGTTGTATGGTACTCTTTCTATAATTTTTTTATTTGGAAGAGAACTGATTTACAATGTTGTGTTAGTTTTTCTACTGTACAACAATGTGTATCAGCAATAGATATACATACATTCCCTTCCTCTTGAGCCTCCCACCCACTCCCCACCCCCATCTTCCCCCCCTACATCATCACAGAGCCCCAAGCTAAACTCCCTGTATTGTACAGCACGTTCCCACTAGCTATCTGCTCTATGCATGGTGGTGTGTTTATGTCAATGCTATGCTCTCCATTCGTCCCACCTTGTCCTTACCCCGCTGCGTCCATAAGTCTCTTCTCTATGTCTGCATCTCCTTTCCTGTCCTGAAAATACGTTCATCAGTACCATTTTTCTAGATCCCCTATACATGGTTAATATAAAATATTTGTTTTCCTTTTCTGACTTATTATACTCTATATGATAGGCTCTAGGTTCATCTCCATCACTACAAATGACCCAGCTTTGTTCCTTTTAATGGCTGAGTAATATTCCATTGTAATATGTACCATGACTTATTTATCCATTCATCCGTGAGTGAACATCTAGGTTATTTCCATACCCTGGCAATTGTGAATAGTGCTGCAGTGAACATTGGGGTACATGTGTCTTTTTGAATTATGGTTTTCTCAGGGGATATCCCCAGTAGTGGGACTGCTGGATCATATGGTAGTTTTATTCCTAGTTTCTTAAGGAATTGTCATACTATTCTCCATAATGACTGTATCAATTTACATTCCCATCAACAGTGCAAGAGGATTCCCTTTTCTCCATATCCTCTCCAGCATTTACTATTTGCAGATTTTTAATGATGGCCATTCTGACTGTTGTGAGGTGTACCTCATTGTAGTTTTGATTTCTACTTCTCTAATAATGAGCAATATTGAGCATCATTTCATGTGTTTCTTGGCCATTTGTATGATATTCATTTTGAATTAACTTCATCATACCTTTCCTTTTTGTAAATGAGGATTATAATTCCTAACTTGCAAGGTTGCAGTAAAACCTTATACATGTACAAGAAAACATGTATGTGTGAGGTTTGCAAGTGGCCAAATATGAAGCATAGTTCTTGGAACATAGCAGATGGGTATTTGGTGATTCATTCATTTGCTCAGTAAACACTGTGCTTGCTCTGTGACAGACACTTATGACAGTGATTATGACAAAAAAAAAAAGTCCCAAGCCTTAGAATTTTCATCAATAGATGTTTGTAATTTGGGGAAGGATGAAAAATAAGGAAATACATTTTCATTTAAGTGATTAAGAGGTTTAAAGCTCAGGTACACACTGAGCTGGAGCAGAAGAATCCCAATCTTGATATGTCTGTTTAATGAATCTGAGATCAAATACTGTTTCATTAAAAAATTATTAAACAGAGACTCCTCTCAATGTAAGTCAAGATAAATTGAAGAACTTACGAATTACTTTTGATTCTCTTAGGTGAAATAAGCAAAACCTATTTATATAAATTTAATAGCATATGGAGTACAAGAAATGACTTTGAATATTACATTTACCAAAGCAGAACAATAAAACTAAATTTAGTAACTGGAATGTTAGGTCCATGAATCAAGGCAAATTGGAAGTGGTCAAACAGGAGATGACAAGAGTGAATGTTGACATTCTAGGAATCAGCGAACTGAGATGGACTGGAATGGGTGAAATTAACTCAGTTGACCATTATATCTACTACTGTGGGCAAGAATTCAGTAGAAGAAATGGAGGTGCCATCATGGTCAACAAAAGAGTCTAAAATTCCGTACTTGGAGGCAATCTCAAAAATGGCAAAATAATCTCTACGTTTTCAAGGCAAACCATTCAATATCACGGTAATCCAAGCCTGTGCTCCAACCAGTAACACTGAAGAAGATGAAGTTGAACGGTTCTATGAAGACCTACAAGACTTTTTAGAACTAACACCCAAAAAGAATGTCCTTTTCATTGTAGGAGACTGGAATGCAAAAGTAGGAAGTCAGGAAACACCTGGAATAACAGGCAAATTTGGCCTTGGAGTACAGAATGAAGCAGGGCAAAGGCTAATAGAGTTTTTCCAAGAGAACACACTGGTCATAGCAAACACCCTCTTCCAACAACAGAAGAGAAGACTCTACACACAGACCTCATCAGATGGTCAAAACCGAAATCAGATTTATTATATTCTTTGCAGCCAAAGATGGAGAAGCTCAATACAGCCAGCAAAAACAAGACCTGGACCTGACTGTGGCTCCGATCATGAACTCCTTATTGCCAAATTCAGACTTAAATTGAAGAAAGTGGGGAAAACCACTAGACCATTCAGGTATGACCTAAATCAAATTCCTTATGACTATACATTGGAAGGGAGAAATAGATTTAAGGGACTAGATCTGATAGACAGAGTGACTGATGAACTATGGACGGAGGTTCGTGACATTGTAGAGAGACAGGGACTAAGACCATCCCCATTGAAAAGAAATGCAAAAAAGCAAAATGACTGTCTGAAGAGGCCTTACAAATAGCTGTGAAAAGAAGAGAAGTGAAAAGCAAAGGAGAAAAAGAAAGATATTCCCATCTGAATGCAGAGTTCCAAAGAATAGCAAGGAGAGATAAGAAAGCCTTCCTCAGTGATCAATGCAAAGAAATAGAGGAAAACAACAGAATGGAAAAGACTAGAGATCTCTTCAGGAAAATTAGAGATACCAAGGGAACATTTCATGCAAGGATGGGCTCGATAAAGGGCAGAAAAGGTATGGACCTAACAGAAGCAGAAGATATTAAGAAGAGGTGGCAAGACGACACAGAAGAACTGTACAAAAAAGATCTTCATGACCCAGATAATGACAATGATGTGATCACTCACCTAAAGCCAGATATCCTGGAATGTGAAGTCAAGTGGGCCTTAGAAAGCATCACTACAAACAAAGCTAGTGGAGGTGATGGGATTCCCGTTGAGCTATTTCAAATCCTGAAAGATGATGCTGTGAAAGTGCTGCACTCAGTATGCCAGCAAATTTGGAAAACTCAGCAATGGCCACAGGACTGGAAAAAGGTCAGTTTTCATCCCAGTCCCAAAGAAAGGTAATGCCAAAGAATGCTCGAACTACCACACAATTGCACTCATCTCACACGCTAACAAAGTGATCTCAAAATTCTCCAAGCCAGGCTTCAGCAATACATTAACTGTGAACTTCCAGATGTTCAAGCTGGTTTTAGAAAAGGCAGAGGAACAAGATACCAAATTGCCAACATCCACTGGATCATCGAAAAAGCAAGAGAGTTCCAGAAAACCATCAATTTCTGCTTTATTGACTATGCCAAAGCCTTTGACTCTGTGGATCACAATAAACTTTGAAAATTCTGAAAGAGATGGGAATACCAGACCATCTTGCCTGTTTCTTGAGAAACCTGTATTCAGGTCAGGAAGCAACAGTTAGAACTGGACATGGAACAACAGACTGGTTCCAAATAGGAAAATGAGTACGTCAAGGCTGTATATTGTCACCCTGCTTATTTAACTTGTATGCAGAGTACATCATGAGAAATGCTGGTCTGGAAGAAGCTCAAGCTGGAATCAAGATTGCCAGGAGAACTATCAATAACCTCAGATATGCAGATGACACCACCCTTATGGCAGAAAGTGAAGAGGAACTAAAAATTCTCTTGCTGAAAGTGAAAGATGAGAGCAAAGAAGTTGGCTTAAAGCTCAACATTCAGAAAACTAAGATCATGGCCTCCGGTCCCATCACTTCATGGGAAATAGATGGGGAACAGCGGAAACAGTGTCAAACTTTATTTTTCTGGGTTCTGAAATTACTATGGATGGTAATTGCAGCCATGAAATTAAAAGATATCTACTCCTTGGAAGGAAGATTATGACCAATGTTGATAGCATTTGAAAAGCAGAGACATTACTTTGCCAGCAAAGGTCCATCTAGACAAGGCTATGGGTTTTTTAGTAGTCATGTATGGATGTGAGAGTTGAATGGTGAAGAAAGCTGAGCATGGAAGAATTGATGCTTTTGAACTGTGGTGTTGGAGAACTCTTGAGAGTCCCTTGGACTGCAAGGAGAACCAACCAGTCCATCCTAAGGGAGATCTGTCCTGGGTGTTCATTGGAAGGACTGATGTTGAAACTGAAACTCCAATACTTTGGCCACCTCATGCGAAGAGTTGACTCATTGGAAAAGCCCCTAATGATGGGAAGGATTGGAGGCAGGAGGAGAAGGGGACGACAGAGGATGAAGTGACTGGATGGTATCACTGACTTGATGGACGTGGGTTTGGGTGGACTCCGGGAGTTGGTGATGGACAGGGAGGGCTGGCGTGCTGCAATTTATGGGGTTGCAAAGAGTTGGACACGACTGAGCAATTGTACTGAAATGATTTCAAATTTTTAAAATGTCAACCAAATTCATTTAAAAAGCAGCTTAAAATGTATTACCTTTAACTGTCTATCTGAGTCTTCACAATCAAATTATGGTGGTATATTCTGCTTCTTAAGTGAAATAATTTCTTTTTACCAATAGAAATAGACCAAATAGCAGTCTAATGTCTGAAATTTAAATTTTAGTAATTTACTTTGTCACTCCATTTCTGATATGTAAAATGAGATTTCTTCTCAACTACTTACTTAAAAAGTGTATTTTTATGAGTTTCATACTGTCTCTTCTTCATTATTTAATATGGGGATCCGAAATTTTAAAAAATGTCAGTTATGTACAAGAAAAAAATAACTTTGATGCTTATATAATTTAAGCTTTATATTGTGACTTTGTTTTTTTGACATATAAAATCTGTCATTTTAATTTTCCCTTTAAAAGTATTATGACTTTTTTACTTTTGAAAGTAAAAGACAACAGCAGCAATAAGTCATTATAGCTTAAGTCATAATAAATATTTCATGATGTACTGCCTAAGACCCCTCATACTCAAAAATCATTAGAATAAATTCCTGAAGATAGCAATTAAAATAACTCAAGGAGAAATTAATTTGATTTCCTTAATTATTTCAATTACTATAATGATAATTTAACTAGTTTCACTAAATAATAGAAAAGATAAATCTTCAAAAATACATGATTGCCTAGAAGTTAAAAAAAAAAAAGATTCACTGTTCCCTTTTCAGTACTTCAGATAAAGCTATTTTCTTTTATATCACTCAGTGTTCATTTTCACAACAATTCATGCAATAATGATTTCTTCTTAGAATTTTGATTCCTGGGAAATATGAACTATTAGCTTGTTTTCTTCTCCCATTTACTATAATTTCTGCCATCACTTTTTGCATTTCCTTCTTTGCCTTTATTGGTTAGGAACTTTATGCTGAACTTAAGCTGTATTCAAACACAGCAATTATACTCTAACTGGCATAGTTATTGCCTCCTTTTTCCTGAAAGGCTTTCTTTTTATCTTTATGTTAATTATCTTGTGTACTCATGTGTTTCACATGCAAATTCCTGAAACTCTTTCAAATGTTATAAATTTATAAAAGGCTTTTCCTTCAAAATTCTATTTGTGATTCTTTGATGTAGTAGTTGAAGAAATGGAAGCAACAGTTAAATCTCTCTGCATACACACACACACAGCACACACAGTATTTTTTTTTTTTAAACAAAGCAAAGATATCCTTGTTTATGTTTAGTTACTGGAAAAAAAGTTACTATTGTGATGCTACTGAGAAAAATGAAAGCAACTGGATCTTTGAAAACATTTATAAGTCTGGGGAAGATAAGACAGAGAAATAAGTCCCCAGCCAGAGACAAAGGCGAAGAGTAGAGGCTGACAGAGGACTGAGTCCAGAGAATGAACTTGAACCTCCACAGAGTACCTCCTCACAGATGGAGAACACCTCACAAAGGTTTTTCTTTTTGCTTGCGTCGAATGCCAGGTATTTTAGATAGATGTAACTAAATTGCTGTAACAGTCTTAAAAGCAAAAAATGTCTCACACACAATAGAAGTTAAAACAGATTGACTAAAACTAAGAGATTGTGATGTGACAGTAGGACCATAAAGAAGGTTGATTGCCAAAAAATTGATGCTTTTGAATTGTGATGCTGAAGAAGACTCTTGAGAGTCCCTTGGACATCAAGGAGATCAAGCCAGTCAATCCTAAAGGAAATCAACCTTAAATATTCAGTGGAAGGACTGATGCTGAAGCTAAAACTCCAATACTTTGGCCACCTGATGCGAAGACTGACTCACTGGAAGAAAACCCTGATGCTGGGAAAGATTGAGAGCAGGAGGAAAAGGGGCAACCAAGGATGAGATGGCATCACTGACTCAGTGTACATGAGTTTGAGCAAGCTCTGGGAGATAGTGAAGGACAGGGAAGCATGGTGTCCTGCAATACTTGGAGTCACAAAAAAGCCAAACACGACTGAGTGACTGAAAAACAACAGCAAGAGATTAGAATTGTTTTGAGATGAATTAGAAATTAATTTTGTCCTTTAAATGTATTTACAAGCAGAATTGTGAAAGGTAAATTTAATACTCTGTGGGGTCACAAAGAGTTGGACATGACTGAGCAACTGAACTGAACTGAAATTGAAACACTAAAGTAGGATTCATTTCCCAGAATTATTGACAAAAGTAGACCCAACGAGTAGTGGTGTCTTTATTTTAAAGTTGCTGGGGAAACTGGTTTATTCTTTAATTTTCAGTCTCTTATTACATGTGTGATAGTGGATAACATTATGATCAATTCTGCTAAAATAGTGACACCCAGAGTCATATCTATTAGTCATCTGCTTCTAGTGTTTTTCTAATCCAAGTGTAAACTAAGTTTGCCAGTTATGGTTTAAAAACTGTCACAGTCAAATAAAGACAAATTTTAGGTTGATTTGGTTGGTTAAATTTTGTTTAAATAGGAAAAGTGAATCCTCCAGTTTCCTGGTCGTCACTGGATGACTTAATCACTTATCTTCTTTTCTAATTTTTACCTTCCCATAAAATTCCTTGGGTGTTTTTGTTTGTTTATTTAAACCTTTTACCTGGCATTAGGCTCTTACGGGTACACAGATCTGTAAGATAATTGGATCTAAGATTCCTAGCATCTGAATTTCAGGCAAAAATATGTTTAAATAAATTGAATTCAATTAAAAAACATAATTCTAGTCCACTAATTTCATTTTTTTTCTTTTAAAACATGTACTGATAGCCCAAAGATAAGTAATGTTGCAAAAATTGTGAGAGCCCCAGTAACTTTATATTCTACTGAGAATCTGTGATGTGGCCACACATCTTATTGTTTCGAATTGGAGCAGAATATGGCACACTGGAATAAATTTTTAAGATAAGAAGCTCCATGGAATAGAGAATTAATGGTGTCCTCTGAATTGAAAGTAGAATCAGAACACATGTCATCAATCCTATTTGATCTGCCAGATATTACATTAAATTTAATAGTAGTGTTATAAAAATGTATATAATTAAAGGTCCATCCTAAATCATTCAATACTTCCTTCTCTTCCTTTCAGTTCAGTTCAGTTCAGTCACTCAGTCATGTCTGACTCTTTGAGACCCCATGAACCGCAGCACACCAGGCCTCCCTGTCCATCACCAACTCCCAGAGCCCACCCAAACTCATGTCCATTGAGTAGGTGATGCCATCCAACCATCTCATCCTCTGTTGTCCCCTTCTCCTTCTGCCCTCAATCTTACCCAGCATCAGGGTCTTTTCAGATAAGTCAGCTCTTCACATCAGGTGACCAAAGTATTGGAGTTTCAGCTTAAACATCAGACCTTCCAATGAACATCCAGGACTGATCTCCTTTAGGATGGACTGGTTGGATCTTCTTGCAGTCCAAGAGCCTTCCCCAACACCACAGTACAAAAGCATCAATTCTTCGGCTCTCAGCTCACTTCACTGTCTAACTCTCAGCTCCATACATGACCACTGGAAAAACCATAGCCTTGATTAGACAGACCATTGTCAGCAAAGTAATGTCTCTGCTTCTTAATATGCTGTCTAAGTTGGTCCTAACTTTCCTTCCAAGGAGTAAACGTCTTTTAATTTCATGGCTGCAGTTACTATCTGTGGGGATTTTGGAGCCTAAGGAAGTAAAATCGGTCACTATTTTCACTTTTTCCCTTCTATTTGCCATGGAGTGATAGGACCAGATTCCATGATCCTAGTTTTTTGAATGTAGAGTTTTAAGCCAGCTTTTTCACTCTCCTCTTTCACCCTTATGAAGAGGCTCTTTAGTTCCCCTTCACTTTCTGCCATTAGGGTGGTATTATCTACGTGTCTGATATTATTGTTCTCCCAGCAATCTTGATTCCTGCTTGTGATTCATCCAGCCCAGTGTTTTGCATGATGTACGCTGAGGCAGACAAAGTAGTGTCCACTTAAATTCCAAGTTTCTGTCAGATTTTCATAAAATATACTCTGTTCTGCTCAGGTGCTTCTTTTCTTTTCTTTTCTTTTTCCCAGGCCTTGTTATCTCTATGATGTTGCACTACTGTAGCATGTCAAATACTATAATTTCTAGAAGAATTAGAGTGTTTCTTTATTCATAGATTCTTCACCCAGTAAAATTTTATTTGGAGAAATCCTAGTCCAAAAACATGCCATGCTACTTATATCACAGTTGTGGGGGGTGTGCAGTCTCAGTTGTGTGTATGTAAGAGGGAAGTGAGGAAGAGCAGCCAAGGAAACATTTTCCTCACCTGGAAAGGTGGTAGCTAGCAACTGGAGTGGGATGGCTACCACCCTAGTGAGCAGTGGGCCTTTCTGGAACTAATGAGCAAAGATGCATCAGCCTCTTCCACTTTTTTTGTTTTACAATAATCTTTATATCATGAAGCAAGCTCGGAACATTTCATTAGCTAAAGGCTTGAAAGGATTTTCTCAGTCCAGATTTTCACTCAATAATGAAGCATATTTATGTCCCACATGGGGGGCAATGAAAAAAACTGCTTCAGGTTACATAATTAACTTCTATATAAATATGAATATTTCTGAACAACTTATTTTCTCCTCTCCCATATGAGAGCAGAGGAGGACCCCAGGACATCATTTCAAAGTCAGTTTTCTTCGCCCTTTCCTCCCCCAAGGAAATTGGGCTCTGTCTTTCATCAACACATGATTAACCTAACTACCATTCCAAAGAAAATAGCACAGTTACTTCCTGAGCATGTTTATAAAATATGCAAATTCAGCTTGTCCTTTGCTTCATTATTACATCCATTATTTAGTTTCATTATAAAACATTTGGGGTTAAGAAAGGATAATTAACACAATTAAGTTCCCATGGTTTAAAAATTACCTAATTTTAGTAAATGTTTTAATGGAATTCTAGTGCAAAAATGAAGATGAAATTCATTACCTTCATTATACCAGCACCAGATAGAACAAAATAATTACTCTGAAACTCAAAATATGCTAAAAAATGAATATTTATTATTTAATAGAAAACCACTAAACTATACCTATAGATTACCAATATATGGTTATTTTTCTTTTTCTATGTTGCTGGATGTTTAAGGAAAGCAGGAGAAATGAGGATTAGCTTTTATTTTTAAAGGACTTACATCTGTTTTATCAGATTACAGCATGCCTAAAACATCACTGAATATGCATCTCAACAACTTTCCTTTTGGTCTGCTTTGAGATTAAAATATTTAATCAACATTTTTTGGAACCATGTTAAATATTAGACCCTGTATTAATGATTTTATTCATTTCCTAATGCTCATGTCAGAGAGGAAGAAATTTTCCTCTACCCTTGTATGTTTTTCTGGCTGGTCTAAAAATTAAATTGACATGGAATAGATTAACAAGAGAAAAGTCAGACAAAATTTTAATAGCATGTATACATGGGCAGACCCAGGGAAACTAAGTTGCCCAAACAGCCATAGTCCTTACCTTAAATACCATCTTTGGCTAAAGGCAAAAGAAAATGTTGCAGATAGTGGTTTGGGACTTCACAGGGAAAGAAGGCAATTCAAATAAAGATAGAAAAGTAAATAAATGTTTCCTGGGCCACACAGAGACAACAGGACACAAAGCAGACTCTGATCTCTAGGCCATGCCCAGTTTTCTCTACAACTTTAGTGGATATTCTTTGCAAATACCTCTGGTGATAGCTCTATTCCAGACACAGGCCTGGAATCTAAATATTTTAGGCAGTTAAGGGAGATGTAAAATGAAAGACTTTCTAAGTCTTCTGTTTCTTAAAAATTATCACTTTGAATTAATCCTCATGCCAAAGAGACACAATTTGGGGTAGAAAATTTTGCTCCCTTGCACTCACAAGAACCAGTGATGAAATGGGTATAAAAACTGGTTGATCAGCATGCTGTAGGTAACCTACCTGGTCAGAGAGTAAAACTAGGCAGACTGGAAGTACATCAGCTAGTGTTTGGGATATAAAAAGAGAAGTGGAGTGCAGTCAAAGTCTGTTTGAAGTGTTCTGGTGTCATTTTATCCTTTGGTGAGGAGTATGCATTTGTATATATGTCAACATTCATAATTTAATGGATTTCATATATGTATGTGTGTGTGTGTGTGTGTGTATATTTTCCCCCCTTGAGGCATGAAAGTCCATTATTACTCTTAAATTGGCTATCATTTACCATTTGTACTCTGTAAGTCAGCTAGAATAGTTATTTTTCTGTCTTTCCAAAAACTACTGATATTTTCAGATAATTGCTAATTTTGCCTTCAGTGTTTTCACCAAGAGTAGTCAAATCTGTGTTTCTCGTGGTCAGGTATGAATGTGAGAGTTGGATCATAAAGTAGGCTGAGTGCTGAAGAATTGATTCTTTCGAACTGCAGTGCTAGAGAAGACTCTTGAGAGTCCCTTGCACTGCAAGGAGATCAAACCAGTCCATCCTAAAGGAAACCAAGCCTGAATATTCATTGGAAGGACTGATGCTGAAGCTGAAGCTCTAATACTTTGACCACCCGATGCAAAATAGCCCTGGTTTTTCTTTTTGAAGCTCCTAGAACTCCTGTAAATTGAGGAACGTGGGCTAGATTAGCACCTTTCAAACTATGTCCTGTGAAAACTTTGCTTTGTGTGTCTATGAATGTGTGGATGTTGGAGATATTTTGGTAGCTGAAGGTGAAGTAGGGGAAAGGAAGATGAGACAAGGCTGGAAATCTAGGAGATCTACCAATGCTGCTAACAAAGAAGTTTCACTTTCATCTCTATGCCTTTTGTATTCCATGTGATAAGGTTTTCCTGTTGAAAAGCCAAATCAAAAGTTAGAAACTTGCTGGAATAGGTGATCTCTTAAGTCCTTTTCTGCCCTAATGTCCTCTGATCATGCATTGTAACATTTAGGGTAATTCATGCTAGCTAATACAACTAATAAAGCCCTAAAGCTCAGTGGCTTAGCCAGCAGATTTATTTTTAACTCACACAAAGCCTGCTGCGATTTGGCAGAGGCTCTCCTCTATCAGGTAGCTCAGAGACAAGGCTTCTCAGCCTTGGGATGCTGTGTCCTCACCCGTGGCCTCTTAGGTTGTAGCAGCGTAAGGAAGAGGAGGATGGGGTGAGCACATCCAGCTTTAACTGACTCGGCTCAGAAGTGACACTCGAGTTCACAGCCCACTGGCTAAACCAACTCACCGCAAGGAGGGCTGAAACATGTCTGGGAACACGGGGAACATTTGGTCCGCAGTTGACTCTAGCTCCTGTACCAAGTACAAGAAGCATAATTCAGATGCAAGATGGCAGGTTATCAGAATCAAGGGGAGATACAGTTAAATAGTGGAGATTTTCTCAGAAAGGTAACTTGTTATCCTCAAGTTAATCTTTTCAAAACATTTCCAGTGTAATCTTTTGTGTTCTGGAAAATAATACAGTGTTCCTGTTAGGATTCATAATTTTCTTGCTTTTAGGGTTTAAAGATAAAATATAAAAATTGGGTAACTGGTCTTTATTGTACTAAAATTTAATTTTAAAAAGTTTCTGGGTCCTACCACATGAAGTAAGTACAGTAGTAGGCCAGGCTGAGCAATCTATTTTCTTCTATGCAAATCAAAATGCATTGCCCTTTCCTCATAAAATGTGTGCCTTTTTTTTTTAATGTTGCTCTGAGATGAAGAAGAACACAGAGTATAAATGGTCTTTCTGACTATCTTCATGTGATTTAATTTTATTTTGAGCTTGTCAATATCTCCTTTAACATCTCATTCTGCATCTCATCTTCCAGTGGTACAGCATGCTCTATATGATTCACTTTCTAAAAGAATAGATTTAACTTGGACATTGCTAATGATCAGGAGAAGTTCAGACATTGAGTCAGAAGCAATTAAATCACTTCAGGAAGGGACCACTGCTGAGTTAGTGTGTTCTTTGGAAGTTGATTCTGGTGACTCAAAGCAACAGTAAGAGCACGGTGGAAAGAAGCTGATGCCTGATGTGGGGGTGTAGCTGGCAGGAGGGTTGGGAAGATAGTTCACTCAGGGAAGAAAAGATAAAATTATAAACAGAATGATGTAGGAAATGACTGGCATTAGGGGACATGATTAAGCTGCCTGATAAAAACCCACTGAAACCAATGACAAGGAAGAGGGGAAAGTTAACTAGTATGAGGAAGAGAGGCCAGAGAGGAAAGACTTATTTAGAGAAATATCTTTCAGAGCTTAAACAATTAGTTCTGCAATGAAAATGATCATTTTATTTCCTGACTTTGTTTTAAAATCTAACTGGGGCAAAGCAGATTTGGGGACAAAGAAAATGGGCTAAAACCTTGTGTGTGTTTTTTTCCTATTGGTTGAAGGAACACTCAACAAAGGAGCAAATAAAGCTTCTTGTTTGGGTTCAACAATTTGGATCCTTTGATTGTTCTACTGCTTCCAGAGGTTACTCAGATCCAAGTAGGAGAGATGGTTCTTTACAGTGTAAGCTAATAAAGCAACTCCCCAGTGGTTTTCTGGTAGGACTTTGCTCTTCCCAACCATGCATTTTACCAGTTTTCTTGAGGAAGCTTTCTGAGATGATCACTTAATGTCCTAGGTGTTAAAGCCTTTGAATCATCAACTGTTAACACCAAACTAGCAATGGCCATAGGAGATTTCAAAAGATAATTAGAAATCTAAACTTTTTGGAGCCTTAGACTGAGATAATTTTATAGCTGAATTCTGGCTGAACATTTTTCAAATGTAATTCCTGTAATTACTTAAATAATTCAAGTAAAAAAATGGAAGCTTCCTAATTCATTTTAAGAAAGCAGAAAAACTCTAAACCAAACCTTACAGAGATCTCTAAGAAGTAAAGATGATTTCATTTATGAAAAAAGTTGTGAATATTTATATAATATGCCAATTTATCTAATCCAGGCATATATTAAAAGAACAATAATCTGTGAGTAAGTAAAACTAACTTTTTGGTATGTGAGATAGTTCAACACAAGTAAATTAAATACAAAATGTATTATATCAATAATTTTTAAATTATGATGAATTATATTGTAATATACCACAATAAATATTATATATATGTTATGTATACATGGTGTGTTGGTCGCTCAGTCATGTCTGACTCTTTGCAACCCCATAAACTGTACCATGTCAGACTTTGCTGTCCTTTTATCTCCTGGAGTTTGCTCAAACTCATGTCCATTGAGTTTATGACACCATCCAACCATCTCATCCTATGTCGCCCCCTTCTCCTCCTGCCCTCAATCTTTTGCAGCATCTGGGTCATTTCTAAAGGGTTGGCTCCTTGTATCAAGTGGCCCAAGCATTAGAGCTTCAGCTTCAGCATCAGTCCTTCCAATGAATATTCAGATTTGGTTTCCTTTAGGATTGATTGGTTTGATCTCCTTGCAGTGCAAGAGACTCTCAAGAGTATTCTCCAACACCACAGTTCAAAAGCATCAATTTTTCCCCACTCAGCCTTCTTTTTTTTTTTTTATTATTGTTTTTGCCATACATTGTCATGATATCACCATGGGTTTACATATGCTTCCCCTCCGGGTCCCCCCTCCCTCCTCCCTCCCCCCCGGGAAATCTCGCTGCACCAGTCCCGAGCATCAATCCTGGGCTGGCGATTGATTAGACACATGACAATTAACATGCTTCAATGCCCTTCTCCCATCTCATCCCACCCTTACCCTCATCCACAAAGTCCACAAGTCTATTCTATACATCTGCGTTCCTTTTGTTGTCTCCCATGTTGGGTTCTCATTACTGTCTTTCTAAATTCCATATATATGTGTTAATATACTGTATTGTTGTTTTTGCTTCTGGCTTACTTCACTCTGGATAATGGGCTCCAGTTTCGTCCATCTGAGTAGAATTGCTTCAAATGAATTTTTTTTTAATGCTGAGTAATATTCCATTGTGTATATATACCACAGCTTTCTTATCCATTCGTCAGTTGATGTGCATCTAGGTTGCTTCCATGTCCTGGCTATTGTAAACAATGCAGCGATGAACATTGGGGTGCACGTGGCTCTTTCAATTCTGGTTTCCTCAGTGTATATGCCCAGCAGTGGGATTGCCGGGTCATATGGCAGGTCTATTTGCAGCTTTTTAAGGAACCTCCGCACTGTTTTCCATAGTGGCTGTACTAGTTTGCATTCCCACCAACAGTGTAAGAGGGTTCCCTTTTCTCCACATCCTCTCCAGCATTTATTGCTTGTAGACTTTTGGATGGCAGCCATTCTGACTGGTGTAAAGTGGTACCTCATTGTGGTTTTGATTTGCATTTCTCTGATAATGAGTGATGTTGAGCATCTTTTCATGTGTTTGTTAGCCATTTTTATATCTTCCTTGGAGAAATGTCTGTTAAGTTCTTTGGCCCACTTTTTAATTGGGTTGTTTATTTTTCTAGAATGGAGCTGCAGGAGTTGTTTGTAAATTTTTGAGATTAATTGTTTGTCTGTTGCTTCATTGGCTATTATTTTCTCCCATTCTGAAGGCTGTCTTTTCACCTTGCTTATAGTTTCCTTTGTTGTGCAAAAGCTTTTAATTTTAATTAGGTCCCATTTGTTTATTCGTGTTTTTATTTCCAATATTCTGGGAGGTGGGTCATGGAGTATCCCGCTTTGGATTATAGCAGAGAGTGTTTTGCCTATGTTATCCTCTAGGAGTTTTATAGTTTCTGGTCTTATGCTTAGATCTTTGATCCATTTTGAGTTTATCTTTGTGAATGCTGTTAGAAAGTGATCTAGTTTCATTCTTTTACAAGTGGCTGTCCAGTTTTCCCAGCACCACTTGTTAAAGAGGTTGTCTTTTCTCCATTGTATATTCTTGGCTCCTTTGTCAAAGATAAGGTGTCCATAGATGCGTGGATTTATCTCTGGGCTTTCTATTCTGTTCCATTGATCTATGTTTCTGTCTTTGTGCCAGTACCATACTGTCTTAATGACTGTGGATTTGTAGTATAGCCTAAAGTCAGGTAGGTTGATTCCTCCAGTTCCATTCTTCTTTCTCAAGATTGCTTTGGCTATACGAGGTTTTTTGTATTTCCATACAAATTGAGAAATTATTTGTTCTAATTCTTTGAAGAAGACCTCTGGTAGCTTGATAGGAATTGCATTGAATCTATAGATTGCTTTAGGTAGTATACTCATTTTCACTATATTGATTCTTCCAATCCATGATCACGGTACATTTCTCCATCTGTTTGTGTCCTCCTTGATTTCTTTCATCAGTGTTCTATAGTTTTCTATATACAAGTCTTTTGATTCTTTAGGTAGAAATACTCCTAAGTATTTTATTCTTTTTGTTTCGATGGTGAATGGAATTGTTTCCTTAATTTCTCTTTCTGATTTCTCACTGTTAGTGTATAGGAATGCCAGGGATTTCTGTGTGTTGATTTTATATCCTGAAACTTTGCTATATTCACTGATTAGCTCTAGTAATTTTCTCGTAGAGTCTTTAGGGTTTTCAATATAGAGGATCATGTCATCTGCAAACAGAGAGAGTTTTACTTCTTCTTTTCCAATCTGGATTCCTTTGATTTCTTTATCTGCTCTGATTGCTGTGGCCAAGACTTCCAAAACTATGTTGAAAAGTAGTGGTGAGAGTGGGCACCCTTGTCTTGTTCCTGATTTCAGGGGGAATGCTTCCAGCTTTTCACCATTGAGGATAATGTTTGCTGTGGGTTTGTCATATATAGCTTTTATTATGTTGAGGTATGTTCCTTCTATTCCTGCTTTTTGGAGGGTTTTTATCATAAATGGATGTTGAATTTTGTCAAAGGCTTTCTCTGCATCTATTGAGATAATCATGTGATTTTTATTTTTTAATTTGTTAATGTGGTGTATTACATTGATTGATTTACGAATATTGAAGAATCCTTGCATCCCTGGGATAAAGCCTACTTGATCATGATGTACCATCTTTTTGATGTGTTGTTGGATTCTATTTGCTAGAATTTTGTTGAGGATTTTTGCGTCTAAGTTCATCAGTGATATTGGCCTGTAGTTTTCTTTTTTTGTGGCATCTTTGCCGGGTTTTGGAATTAGGGTGATGGTAGCCTCATAGAATGAGTTTGGAAGTTTACCTTCGTCTGCAATTTTCTGGAAGAGTTTGCCCACTCAGCCTTCTTAATAGTCCACCTCTCACATTCCTGCATGACTCCTGGAAAAACCATGGCTTTAACTATATGGCTTTGTAGGCAAAGTGACGTTTCTGTTTTTTAACACTCTGTCTAGGTTTGTCATAGCTTTTCTTCCAAAGAGCAAGCGTCTTTTAATTTCATGGCTGCAATCACTGTCCATAGTGATTTTGAAGCCCAAGAAAATAAAATCTGTCCCTGTTTTCACTTTCCCCCCATCTGTTTGCCATGAAGTAATGGGACCAGATGCCATGATCTTGGTTTTTAATATTGAGTTTGAAGCCAGCTTTTTCACTCTCTTCTTTCAACCTCATCAAGAGACTCTTTAGTTCCTCTTCACTTTTTGCCATTAGAGTGGTATCATCTGCATATCTGAAGTTCTTGACGTTTCTCCCAGCATTCCTGATTCCAGCTTGTAATTCATCCAGCCTGGGATTTCACGTGATGTGCTCTTTATGTAAGTTAAATAATCAGGGTGACAATATATAGCCTTGACGTCCTCCTTCCCCAATTTTTGACCAGTTCATTGTTCCATAACTGGTTCTAACTGTTGCTTCTTGACATACATACAGGTTTCTCAGGAGACAGGTAAAGTGGTTTGGTATTCTCATCTCTTGAAGAATTTTCCACAGTTTGTTGTGATCCAGAAGGTCAAAGGCTTTAGTGTAGTCAGTGGAGCAGAAATAGATGTTTTTCTGGAATTCCCTTTCTTCTTCTGTGATTCAGTGGATTTTGGCAATTTGACCTCTGGTTCTTCTGCCTTTTCTAAACCCAGCTTGTACATTTGAAAGTTCTCAGTTCACGTATTGCTTAGCCTAGCTTGAATTATTTTGAGCATAACCTTGCTATGATGTGAAATGAGCACAATTGTATACTAGCTTAAGCATTCTTTGCATAGCCCTTCTTTTGGAGTAGAATGAAAACTGACATTTTCTACTCATGTGTTCACTGCTAAGTTTTCCAAATTTGCTGACATATTGAGTGGAGCATTTTAACAGCATCATCTTTTAGGATTTGAAATGGCCCAGCTGGAATTCCATCACCTCCTCTACCTTTGTTCATAGTGATGCTTCCTAAGAGCCACTTGACTTAACATTTCAGGATGTCTGGCTCTAGGTGAGTGACCACACCATGGTGGTTATCTAGGTCATTAAGACCTTTCTTGTAGAATTCTGTGTATTCTTGCCACCTCTTCTTAACCTCTTCTGCTTCTGTTAGGTCCTTTCCTTTTCTGTCCTTTATTGAGCCCATCTTCACATAAAATGCTCTCTTGGTGTCTCCCATTTTCTTGAAGCAATCTCAAATCATTCTCATTCTGTTGTTTTCCTCTATTTCTTTGCACTGTTCACTTAAGAAGACCTTCTTATCTCTCCTTGCTGTTCTCTGGAACTCTGCATCCAGTTGGGTATATCCTCCCTTTCTCCTTTGCCTTTCACTTCTCTTCTTTCCTCAGTTACATGTAAAGGCTTTGCTGGCAACCACGTTGCCTTCTTGCATTTCTTTGGGATGATTTTTGTTACCACCTCCTATAAATGTTACAAACCTCCGTCCATAGTTCTTCAGACACTTTGCCTACCAGATCTAATCCCTTGAATCTATTTGTCACCACCACTGTATAATCATAAGGGATTTGATTTAGGTCATACCTGAATGGCCTAGTAGTTTTCCCTACTTTCTTCAATTAGGGTCTGAAGTTTGCAATAAGGAGCTGATGATCTAAGCCACAGTCAGCTCCAGGTTTGTTTTTTTTTTTTTTTTTTGCTGACTGTATAGAGCCTTCTGTATCTTTGGCTGCAAATAATATTATCAGTCTGATTTCAATACTGACTGTCTGGTGATGTCCATATGTAGCACAGCCTCTTGTATTGTTGGAAGAGGGTTTTTGCTATGACCAGTGTGTTCTCTTGACAAAACTCTGCCAGCCTTTGCCCTGTTTCATTTTGTACTCCAAAGCCATATTTCTCTGTTTGGTATCTCTTGATTTCCTACTTTTGCTTTCTAATTCCCTATGATGAAAAGGACATTTTTTTGTTGTTGTTAGTTCTAGAAAGTCTTGTAGGTCTTCATAGAACCATTCGACTTCAGCTTCTTTGGGATTAGTGATTGGGGCATTGACTTAGATTACTGTGATATTGAATGGTTTGCCTTGGAAACGAACAGAGATCATTCTGTCATTTTTGAGATTTCACTCAAGTACTGAATTTCTGACTCTGAAGGCTACTCTGTTTCTTCTAAGGGATTCTTGTCTGCATAGATACAATGCTTTTCTGAATCAAATTCGCCCATTCCTGTTGATTCCTAAAATACAGCTGTTCATTCTTGCCATCTCCTGCTTTACCACATCCTATTTATTTTGATTCATGGACCTAATATCCCAGGTTCCTACGCAATATTGTTCTTTACAGCCTTGGACTTTATTTTCACCTCCAGACACATCTGCAATGGAGCACTGTTTGTGCTTTGGCCTAGCTTCTTCATTCTCTCTGGAGCTATTTCTCTGCTCTTCCCCAGTAGCATACTGACCTGGGGGACTCTTCTGGTGTTATATCTTTTTGTCTTTTCATACTGCTCATGGGGTTCTCAAGGCAAGAATACTGGAGTGGCTTGCCATTCCCTTCTATGATACAAATTTCTTAGTACATAGTATATTTCACACTGAAAACAAAAACACCTTAATCTAATTTTTTTTAATTGTAGCTTGGAAAAAAGGTATTGTAAATTCTTACAGTTAAGTGGAAAGGAAACAAAAACCTACAGTGACATATAGTGTCAACCACATACCAACAATTCAATGTCTACTTAGGTTATGTGTGTGTGTTAGTCACTCAGTTATGTCCAACTCTTTGTGACATCATGGACTATAGCATGCCAGGTTCTTCTGTCTGTGTAATTCTCCAAGCAAGTATGGTGGAGTGGGTTGCTGTGCTCTTTTCCAGGGAATCTTCCTGACCTAGGATCAAACCCAGGTTTCCTGCATTATAGGCAGACTCTTTACGCTCTGAACCACCAGGGACCAAAGGAAGTTTTACTTTGGGCAGGAGATGAGCAGGCTTCTATCCAGAGTCCTTTATTAGTATAAAAGCACTCTTAAATCCCTGTCTTCAACCACTGCAGAGTTTAAGTACAGGATCCCAAAAGGAAGGACTCACCAAAAATAGATACAAGATGAATGTATTTAAGGTTGAATTTCAGTGACAGCTGGCAAACCTAACATCAGTTGTTGGTCCACTGATATACAAGCGTATGTGAGGATGCTCCTGAGTAAGGTGGTTATACAAGTCAAGAATGAAAAGGCAGCCTCTAAAGAAGTTTCATTCATATCTACTTAGCCCTGTTCCTAAATTCTGGAATTTCCTGAAAATCTGAATGGGAAGTTAAAGAGACTGCACCATTTTTCTTTTGGAACAAGTAGTGAACAGAATCCAGACAGAACCATCAGTAGAAAAATTGGACCTGATAGCTAGAAAGATTGTTTGTTTGTTTCTTTAAACATACACATGCACGAAGAGAGATAGAAAAGTAAGTGTGTGGATTTTTCCAGACACTAGCCCAGACATATTTCTTTGCTGAAGTTCAGGACAACAGCAACAGTTCCTTAGTTTTATATTTATGTCTTTGATTAACTGTGCTATCTACAGCTTTGCTCAATGAGTCTAGTAGCACAGGTTATGGGCCCCTAAAGTCATAAATTCAAATTCATTTTCTTAGTGAGATTGCTTATCACTTAAAATGGTGCTTTCATTTTGGATCTCCTAAAACTGCTCGATTGTTCTATAACTCAATGATAAGCATTCAGGTGAAACCCTTAAATAAAATAAAGCCAAAAAATGTTAATGGCTGTCAAATTACTCAGCATAAAACCCAAGAAATAATGGGTTTACAATGCATTAGCTGTTTCAAAAAAATTGTCTCAAAGTGCTCAGCCAGTTGCAAACAAATTCATCAAACAAAGCAGGTACTGATAAAATATTTAAATCCTTGAAATAATAAAGGCTGATTGAGGTGTCAAAGTTAATGAAAATAATTATCCCAATGGAAAATCTGGATCATTTTCTTCCTTAATCAAAAACTCTGAACTTGCAGTCAGAGGGTATACTTGGTATGCAGGTGGGGGAGGTGGAGAGAAATTTGGATGTCTGGTCAGACTTAATGTGGCCCAAATGTTAGCAGGATTATTGGTGGATGTGACATCTCTCTAGACTCATAATAAAACACCTTGTATTTGTCTAGCATTGCATACTTCACCAAGTCCTTTCACCTATATTATTTCACTTAATCTTATCAAGGCCGTTGTTACTAACATGAAGTTCAGAGAGGAAAGAGGAATTGCCTAAGTTTACATGGAAACCGTACCCAAAGTTGATTTTCTAATTTCTTTCACAGCATGCTTTCATCCACAGTGTCGCTGTCTTTTTGGGTAAGGCAGCTCTAATGAGCTGCTTGCCTGTTTGCTCTAGTACAATTTATATGACTGTAAAATAACAATATAAGCAATTTTCTTGAGACGTTTCAATATTCTTCCTCAAGAAAATGAAAGAGAAAAACACACAGAGCTGCAGGAGGTGATCTAGTTCAAGCCATTCGTTTTACAGATGGGGAAAGCAGGGTCCATGATGGTTAAACAACTCTGCCAAGGCCACTGAGCAAGGTGGAGAAGAGTTGAACAGCTGAGAATGAGCCAAGATGCCTTATATACAAAGCCAAGGAGTGCTTTCTTGGGCATCCGCAGCTTGTTCTTTCCCTCCCTTGTCATGCCACTGCCTCCAAAACTTACAAAGGTCAAGTAGTTACTGTAGCCTCACAGCCCTCGGGATATTAAGATATACAAATAGATTTCCTAAAATAGAAATGACTTCTTGCTGCATCAGGGTAGTCTTCAGGCTTCAGGGTAGCATCATGATTTTGATTTCTGCTTCCCTCTAATCTGTTGGTTGAATTGGTGCTCATTTGCATTCCTGCCTTTATAAGTGCGAATAGCTTCTCTATAAAGTTGTTTCAGTAAACCCTCAAATATTTTGAGGCAAAAAAGTATATCTAATACTAAAGATGCCAAGAAACACTGTCTTTTAAAAATTTGCACTCATGAAAAGCACCTACTAAATGTAATTTGGGGTGATTATATATCCTGTTTGATAAAAATTATTGTGATCGCTTCAGGCAGCAAGAATGGTCTAAACTTTAATGGAGAGAAAAATTGTGTTCTTGAGATTTTTAGAAGAGAAACATAATGTCAGGGTCATTTTTCATGTCTATGAACTTCTACCTATTGTAATGATATATTTTGGCCTCTGAACTGAATTGTTTATAGAGGAGAATAAATCACTGAAAATCCAGAAAGGCTATACAGTGATCGATAATTGTGCCAAGTTAAGTCAACATTATCATCATATAAAACTAAAAACTCTAACACTTTGTGTCATGTGACTGACTCTTATATTATTTTAAGGCTGATTAAACAGGAGAGCATTTGTGATTGTCATGCGCCCGAAGATTATTTCCAAAGCCAGTTGATTTTAAACTTTCAAATGAAAAGCCCAATATTACTTCATTTATAAGCCTCGATGAATAATGCTTTTATCATCTAATATAATTTAATAGGAATTTCTAAAATATAGATTGATGAATTACTGGAATGCTTTAATTGATAAAGAAGAAAATAATACTTTTGTTAGAATATTTTTCTCTACTCTGCCTCATCATTCCAAGAATGAAAATCAAACAAAACTTACATTGCCTGGAAATGTTAAGATTACATCATCATCTAGAGAGTAGGATCGGTGATACCATAGGAGTGAGGAAGAGCTGGTGCCCTTGCTCTGCTTCCAGGGACCGTTCCCGCCTCCTGCCTGATCCTCTTGTGCTTCACTTGAGTGATGAATCTCCATCACTGTCGACCCATAAAAATTCCAGTTAGCCTAAAAGATACCAGTTTGATTAACAGATCCCAACAAGGCACTATAAAGTTTAATTATTTAGATTTAAGCTGGCTCTTATTTTGTGCTTAGTCACTCAGAGTCTTTTTGACCCCATGGACTGTAGCCCACCAGGCTCCTCTGTCCATGGGGTTCTCCAGGTAAGAATACTGGAGTGGGTTGCCATTTTCCACCCCAGGGGATCTTCCTAACCTAGGGATCGAAGCCACATCTCCTGTATCTCCTGCATTGCAGGCGGATTCTTTACCTGCCAAGTCATTGGGGAAGCCTGGCTTTTATTGATAAGTATCAAGAAGCTAGCAAAATGCTGAAAATAGGGCCCAAATTGTCTTCTTGAATAACTTCCGAACACGTTTTAGTAAAAGGACCAGAACTGAAAGCAGATTTCAGATTCTCTTTCAAGTGATGGATTGAGTAATTAGATCAATAGCAGAAAGTCATTCACTCATCTGGTCTTTTTCAGTATACTGACCTTGCTAAGAACGTCCTCACACAGGCCTTACCACGTTGGGATCTGGCAGACTATCTCGAGTTCTTTGAGGAGTGTAGAGGTAATTCTTCTCCCCTGACTTCAAGCAGGAATGTCTGGAGCAGTGCCTCCAGGTGCGGTGCAGGTATATAGAAAAGATAGTGACTTGATGGCCATGGGACTAGGTATAGAACATCTCAGGTCATTTGCGATCTGTGCCCACTCCAGATTTTGTAAGGGACTGATCACTTAAGTTTGATCAAAATGTAGTGTGTTGGTTTCGAAACAAAGGGCAAAAAGAAAAAGGGCCAGTGTAGTTTTTATTATATAGAGATCCTCTAATCTAAAGACAAAGGGTCATAAATTAATACAGCAAATTATTCAAAGAGTATTCACTATGCCCAGAAGAGCAGAACCATGGAAATGACTGTGCAAACAGAAAATGTACAAAATAATCTTAATGGTCAATGAGAAAAATTTGGATTGTCCTGTGAACTTTAAAAAAAAAATCTCAAAACATCAAAAAATATCTTACTGTTGGATATAAAGACAGAGAAAAAATTTAAAAAATAGCAAAACTAGTGTCTACTTTAGTACAGTATAGTTTAAAATGTTAGAAACATTGAGAATTAAAGTCTTTTACTTTCTTGTTAAAAAAAATTTGCTAAGAACAATGTGAACAGTGCTTTGTACCTTGTTCTCATCAAATACCTTACCATATGGAGAAGAAATCTTTTCTATGTCTTGATGAATTGTCACACTCCTTTCTAACCATGAATTACCTTCCAATATTTTATTCTTTGCAAGTGTCATGAGATTGATCTGAGACCTCCTTTAATATTATTATTTTTTTCACTTGCAACGGTTCTTCTAAAACATCTTCATTTTTCAGCCATAAATTCATCTTCACTAACTTTCTCTGGCCACACATCACAGTCTCTTGAATGTTGGCACCCCACCATTCTGATGATTAGCTATTTCTTCTATAACTCCATTTACTTTCTATTCCAAATTTGCTTCCAGAAACCTTTTGTTTCTCCATTGCAATTTCATCTTTGTTGATTGTTTCCCTCCATTAAATGCAATCTTTGTAGTATTTCATGTGGGTTTATCACTGGAGGATAAAAAGACAGTAAAACTGTCTATCTGCTTTGCTGTCTGTGTGTGAACTGAATGGCTGATAGACAGTAACCAATCAAGGATAAGCTGTGGAAAAAGTAATCTGTAGACTGAAGAGCTAGCATCAGAGTTTGTGTCTTACGTACTTTCTCCTGGTTTATATATGGTGGTAAGTGAAATTTCAACACTGCCTTTTTATGGAGGCTGGAGTTATTTGATCAAATCACGGTAACTGAAATGCATGCGTGTCTGAACCACACAAAGCAAAGACTGCTTGCATGCCTCCGTAATATTCATAAAATATATTGGCATTGAGGATTACCTGTTGTAGCAAAGACTGACCCTTGAGTCAGGGAACACTTTGGGGCACACTTGCTTGAGGAGCTGACAGACCCGTCCATATCTGTTTTGCAGAAGAAACTGGGATAAATCAACTGGAGATTATCCCAGGACAACCAGGACAACCAGTGCCAGACCTTAAGCATTGCCTGAGTGGGTAGTGTTTATAAGCACAGGTGAGATGATGCTTGGGGACATCCTAAACTAAGTGTGTAGAGGTCTCTTGTGAAGGGGGATCTAAAACAAAGATCCTGAAATGGCAACTGGGGGCAGGGTGGGAGCAAACTAGTTTCAGGCACTGTGACCCAATTGTCCACATCTGTTGCTGTGGATTTCTTGCCTAAGAGCCAGAGAGAAAGCCTAGTCTTAAAAGAATACACTTGAGATATCTTGGAGAGTGTCTTTGGAGAGCCTCTAAGGGTCTTTTGACTCCCAAATGGGATGTTCTTCAACTGGAGAAACTTAGTTTCCTGTTGAGGTGTCAAGAGGCTGTCTTGGGCCATAACGAAAGAGACAATTCTAGAAAAAGTAGCAAGAATGCGTAGGGAACTTTCTGAACAGTATCATGAGAGACTGCTTCTCAGCTGCTTCTGCTTCCATATTCCTGTTACCTTCCCAGAGGGACGCAGATTAAGCAGGAATCAGTGGCTTTGAACTTCAGCCAGCAGTTCATGTATCGGTCATCTGTGATATCACAAACATTGCCAGTTTTATGTGAACTCTTACGGGCCCTATATACAGCAGTTACTGCAATATCTGTGTCTGTGGACACTCCTGTTATACCAGTCCTGCCCTCTGAATTGGACCAAAAGGGTGAATGTTGTTGCTATTTAGTCACTTCAGTCATGTCCTACTCTTCTGTGACCCCATGGACTGTAGCCCACCAGGCTCCTCTGCCCATGGGATTTTCCAGGCAAGAACACTGGAGTGGGTAGCCATTTCCTTCCCCAGGGGATCTTCGCAACCCAGGAATCAAACCTGTGTCTCCCTGCACTGGCAGGCAGATTCTTAACTGCTGAGCCACCTGGGAAGCCCACAGGGAGTGAATAGATGTTCCTTACTATCTATAGATGTATTTAGGACTTCCCTTGTGGCTCAGCCGGTAAAGCATCTGCCTGCAATGCACAAGACCCAACTTCAATCCCTGGGTCGGGAAGATCCCCTGGAGAAGGAAATGGCAACCCACTCCAGTACTCTTGCCTGGAAAATCCCATGGATGGAGGAGCGTGGTAGGCTACAGTCTATGGGGTTGCAAGAGTCGGACACGACTGAGCAACTTCACTTTCACTATCTACAGGGTGATGGAAGGAAGCAGTTTTCTTTGTTCATGCTACATCCTTTACCACTTCACCTACTAAAAGAGAGCTTTGCAACTCTGGTGAATTTAAGTGGCTCCAAGCTGCATTCCCGAAGCCTTCTGTAGCAGTGTATATCCCTTTATAAATCTTGGTCTGAGCTGGGTTTCTTCCCCTCAACCAAGAACAGACGCTGGCTAGGTTGGACTGCTGCTGCTAGGCTCCAGTGGGCCAGTGGTAACATGCTGGGCTCCGTCATTTCCTTCTGAGGTAGCGGGGGCTGGGAAAGTCAGGGAGAGAGGAGTAGATGAAGCCAGCTGCATTTCCTGAAACCGTGATGGAGGGATTAAGCAGGTGACTGCTATGTAAGGTTCAAGATGTCAGGATTCAAAACAGAACAAGATGCTGGTGCCAGGAGCCAATGTGACTTCGTTCAGTGTCTTTGTGCAGGCCATTCCCAGGGAGGTTTGGAATGGAGAGTTTCACTGGGTCATTACCAGTGACAGTAAGTCAGCTCAAGAGTGGAAAATTCCAACACAAACACACACTCAGGCAGGTTCTCTATGGCAACATATTTTAATATTACCACCTCACCCGCCTCTCCATCTAACTCCCAGGCCAAGCTTTGGTTCTGAAGAGGAGGAAAAACTTCCTTCTACCCTGTTAGGTTCTATAATTAGGCCTGAGAATTAAACTGATTCAAGACAAATTAACAGAAAAAAGAACATACAATTTTATTTCATGTTTGTACTTCTATGCCAAGGTCTTCAGAGGCAAATGAAGACCAGAAGAAACTGTTAGGACCGTAAATTTATGTGCCTTTTTTATACAAAGAATGATAAATTGTGGGGATGCAACAAGACAGAAGAACATGGACCAAGGGCAGTAAACTGGGGGACAGTGATTAGGAAATAAACAACAGAAACCAACAGAAGATAAGTTTCCCTGGTGGCCCAGTGGAAAAGGATCTGCTGCCAAGCAGGAGATGTAGGTTCAAGCCCTGAGTGAGGAAGATCCCCTGGAGAAGGAAATAGCAACCCACTCTAGTATTCTTGCCTGGAAAATCCCATGAATGGAGGAGCCAGACAGGTTACAGTCCATGGAGTTGCAAAACAGTCAGATACAACTTGGCAACTAAACAACAACGGAAGATGTGGCTTATTTTAGAAGGTTTGTAAAGGTCCATTTTGCCATTGACTTCCAGGCTCTGGTGATAAGAATGTGCTTTTCTTCCTCAAACAAGGTGGGGCACCTTTCTCAGGGGAAATTCGGTGACCTGCTTTGAAGTGGGAGGCGGGAAGTCAGAGAGTTCTTCTGCCCTGCTCTTTCTCATGTGCTTTCAGCTCAGGATGATCAGGTTGCCAACGGGATACATTCTGAGGTAGCCTGTTCTGAATTTCTTCAGTTCCAAGTGCCACTGTGGGGCAGTCACGATTCATCTCTGCAGTGTGAACCCAGCAGAGGTGCTGCCAAAGGGTCACTCCAGCCCCCGTAAACGGATCAGGTCTAGAACCTTAAACAGTGATCTTCCTCTCAGTCAGATTTGATGCTAGAACAGCTGTAAGCTTGGACAGGTAGCGCTAATCTGCATACTATAGAAAGCATGACAAATGTATTGAAGTTCAGGTGAGTCAAGAGACTGTGATCCATTGGGGAGATGTGCCCACCAAGATGTTGCAATGATACCTACTTTATAGGCTGTTAAAATGGTAAAATGATGTCTTTTATGAATGTTTCTGAAAATATCTGGCTTCTAGCCCCACTGTAGACCTGCAAAATCAGAAGCTCATGACAAAGGCCACACAGACTATTTTTAGCAGAAGACGGGTGAGACTTTGGTATATTGGTCTCAGCCTGTGTTGCTTGGCCAGCACTTAGGGACTTCTCTAGAATTCTGTTAGGCATTTGGTACCCAACCTGGCATAGAGATGGTAGCTACTGATGCTACCGTTGTTGTTGTTATCATTCTTAAGTTACGTAAAGAAAAGCGATATTCTAACCCTAAGAATTATCCAAAAAGCAGCGGGCCCTTTGAAAGCACTGCTGTCTCTGTCATGGAAACGGAGATATGAGTGGTTCTGCGGCTTGAGGACTGAGAGCACAGTCTCTAGAGCCAAAGTGCGTAGGTTTGAGTGCTAATGTTTCTAGTCACTAGTCCCTTAACCTTGGGCAAGTGACAGTAATAGAGTGTCCTCATCTGTTAAGTCAGAGATAATAGGTACTACCTATATTCATAATATAGTTGCAAGAATGACCATCTATCAAATTTAAAATTTAAAAAAGTGTGTTTAAGCAATATTTTACTATGACTGAAATTAGAGTACTGTATCTTGTCACCCTGCTTATTTAACTTATATGCAGAGTACATCATGAGAAACGCTGGGCTGGAGGAAGCTCAAGCTGGAATCAAGATTGCCAGGAAAAATATCAATAACCTCAGATGTGCAGATGACAGAAAAGCAGAAAGCAAGAAGAAAGCAAGCAACTAAAGGGCCTCTTGAAGAAAGTGAAAGACAAGAGTGGAAAGAGTTGGCTTAAAGCTCAACATTCAGAAAACTAAGATCATGGCATCTGGTCCCATCACTTCGTGACAAATAGATGGGGAAGCAGTGGAAACAATGAGAGACTTCATTTTGGGGGGCTCCAAAACCACTGCAGATGGTGATTGCAGCCATGACATTAAAAGATGCTTGCTCCTTGGATGAAAAGCTGTGACCAACCTAGACAGCATATAAAAAGCAGAGACATTAGTATGCTGACAAAGGTTCATCCAATCAAAGCTGTGGTTTTCCCAGTGGTCATGTATGGATGTGAGAGTTGGACTATAAAGAAAGCTGAGCACCGAAGAATTGATGCTTTTGAACTGTGGTGCTGGAGAAGACTCTTGAGAGTCCCTTGGACTGCAAGGAGATCCAACCAGTCCATCCTAAAGGAGATCAGTCCTGAATATTCATTGGAAGGACTGAAGCTGAAGCTGAAACTCCAATACTTTGGCCACCTGATTCGAAGAACTGACTCCTTGGAAAAGACCCTGATGGTGGGAAAGATTGAGAGCAGAAGGAGAAGGGGACGACAGAGAATGCAATGGTTGGATGGTACGTGAGTTTGAACAAGCTCTGGGAGTTGTTGATGAACAGGGAAGCCTGGTGTGCTGCAGTCCATGGGGTCGCAAAGAATCAGACACAACTGAGCAACTGAACTGAACTGATGTAATCAATGGCATGTCGTAATATCCATGGAATTATTCTTTCTTAGTGGCACACACATAATGATTCTTCTTAAAATAAATATTTTTTGTTTTTCAGTTAGTAAGTCATGCCCAGTTCTTTGTAACTCCATGGAATGTAGCACTCTGGGCTCCTCTCTCCTCCACTGTATCCTAGATTTTGCTCAAATTCATGTTCATGGAGACAGTGATGCTATCTAACCATCTCATGCTTGTTTCCCTGTTTCTTCTTTTGCCTTCAGTCTTTCCTAGCATCAGAGTCTTTTCCAATGAGTTGGCTCTTCAAATCAAGTGGCCAAAGTACTGGAGCTTTAGTTTCAGCATCAGTCCTTCCAATGAATATTAAAGGTTGATTTCCTTTAGGATTTACAGGTTTGCTCTCTTTGCAGTCCAAAGGACTCTCAAGAGTCTTCTCCAGCACCACAAATCAAAACCATCAGTTCTTCAGCACTCAGCCTTCTTTATGGTCCAACTCTTGCCCCTACATGATTACTGGAAAAACATAGCTTTGAGTATACAGACCTCTGTCAGCAAAGTGATGTCTCGGTTTTTCGATACATTGTCTAGGTTTGTCACAGCTTTCTTTCCAAGGAACAAGCATCTTTTTATTTCATGGTTTCAATTAAATCTGCAGTGATTTTGGAGCCCAGGAAAATAAAATTCGTCACTGCTTCTACTTTTTCCCCATCTACTTGCCATGAAGTGATGGGACTAGATGCCATGATCTTAGCTTTTTTTTTTTTTAATGTTGAGTTTCGAGCCAACTTTTCACTCTCCTCTTTCAACCTCATCGAGAGGCTCTTTCGTTCCTCTACACTTTCTGCCATTAGTTCTTGCCTGGAGAACTTAATAGACAATTAATGGTAGCTCAGATGTAATCAAATACAGTAAATTTCTTCATCCATGAAAACTGATAACAAGATTGTCTGGCATATAACCAGTACTCAAAAGGGTATATATTAATGATTTAAGTGGGATTTTTTAGGAGAGGAGTTGTTTTCAGTAGATACTTGGATTTGGTAGTACCTACTTTTTCCAAATTTAATTGGTAGCCCTGGTTTGCTTCTCTCAGCATAATTATTTTCAGAATTCAATATTAATTGTCTTGTGTTTTTCCATTTGAGACTCTGGACTTCCTCTTTCCTTTTGCTTTCCATCTTGATTTAGAGCAAGACTCCAGGTGCTTCGTCAGTTGGATTACTGCTATAGAAGCTTTGCCATGTTTCCTTCATTATTTGGGTTGGGTTATAGGTGTTTTACTTGAGGCTCTTAGTCTTAGACCTTATTGTATAATAACAGTCTTTGTTTTGACCAGATTGTTACATGGATGGGAGAGGGAAATGAATATTACAGGCTCAAAATAATTCAGATACACATGATTTCACCTTGTGAGTGGAGTTATCCTCATAATATTAAACAATTCACATCCTCATCAGAATGCTGACCAAGGGTAGTTCCACCATGAAATGGTACTCTACAGTACTTCTTTTAATTTATCTCACTTAGAACTGGCAAGGCTAATATAAGAGTTAGTTACTTTTGGAATATTACATTTAACATATATGGCTACTTGACCAACTTCCAAAAGAATACATAAGGTGGACAATGATAAAAGGTAAGGCACTTATGGATCAAGGAGCTCAGAGTCTACCCCAAAGGCAGCAGACGGAATAGATTTTTCTAGGCACTTTTGTGAAAAACTATATTGCTTATGCAGTATGTAAGGCTTCATTTTCTGGCAGCTAAAACTAAAAATAAGTGTACACAATTTTGTAGCCTCTTTTACCAAATGGAGGATGGTATAGAATTTATTTACAGAAAAAAAAAACATTATCCTTGAAATTAAAGTCAAGCAAGTATCTATTAGGTTGATTTCTGATCATGGAGAGATATACTGTACACTACCAAAAGAAAACATTTCCATTAATTTTTCTGGCCTCATGATAATGAATATATTATTAACAAATACACTTAAGTTGTTCCTATTAACCTATAAGTTACAGAGGGCACTTTGAAAAGACTCACAGCATGTTCTGCCCATTTAAATGAATAATTTGAACTCGAATACATTTGGGATTAAAAAGAATGCCTTCAATAATTACACCATGAAAACAGATGAAAACCAGGACTGTCCTGGCAAAAGCTGAAATGTTTGGTCACCTCAGTAGAGGTTTGCTATACAATCCCTTTCAGCTCTCAGTTGGGAGGAAATTTTTAAGAGTAAAATACAATAGACACAAAGTTGTGTAAAATAAAGCATGAAAGAAGTGGGTTGTTGGTGTTTTGTAAAATAAAGCATGAAAAAAACCCACAACTTATATGCTGAGTTGTGTCCAACTAATTGTGACCCCCTTACTCTAGAATGCCAGGCTTCTCAGTCCTCCACTATCTCCCAGAGTTTGCTGAAACTCATGTCCATTAAGTCGGTGATGCTACCTAACCATCTCACCCTCTGTCGTCCCCTTCTCCTCCCACCTTCAATCTTTCCCATTATCAGGGTCTTTTCCAGTGAGTCAGCTCTTCACATCAGGTGGCCAGAGTATTGGAGCTTTAGCTTCAGCAACAGTACTTCCAATGAATATTAAAGGTTGATTTCCTCTCGGATTGATTTTATCTCCTTGTTGCCCAAGGGAATCTCAAGCATCTTCTCCAGCACCACAGTTCAAAAGCATCAGTTCTTCAGTGCTCTACCTTCATCATGGTCCAACTCTCACATTAATATGTGACCACTGGAAAAAACATAGCTTTGACTAGATGGATTTTCGTCACCAAAGTGTTGTCTCTGGTTTTTAATGTGCTGTCTAGGTCTGTCATAGCTTTTCTTCCAAGGAGCAAGTGTCTTTTAATTTTCATGGCTGCAGTTACTATCTACAGTGATTTTGAAAGTAAAAGTGACAGTCGCTTAGTCATGTCCAACTCTTTGCAGCCCCATGGATTGTTGGCTCTCCAGGCTCCTCTGTCCATGGAATTCTCCAGGCAAGAATACTGGGGTGGGTACCTGTTCCTTTCTTCAGGGGAATCTTCCCAATCCAGGGATTGAATCCAGGCATCCTGCATTGCAGGCAGATTCTTTACCAGCTGAACTATCAGGGAAGCCCATGATTTTTTAGCCCAAGAAATCTGTCACTGTTTCTACTTATATCCACCTATTTGCCATGAAGTGATGGGGGTGCCATGATCTCACTTTTGTTAATGTTGAGTTTCAAGCCAACTTTTTCACTCTCCTCCTTCATACCCATCAACAGCAAATATTTCCTCTTTGCTTTCTGACACTAGAGTGGTATCATTTACATATGTGAGATTGTTGATATTTCTCCCAACAATCTTGATTCCAGCTTGTGATTCATCCAATCTGGTATTTTGCATGAGGTACTCTGCATATAAGTTAAATAAGCAGGTGACAGTATACAGCCTTGATGTACTCCTTTCCTAACTTTGAGCCAGCCAGTTGTTCCATGTCCAGTTCTAACTGTTGCTTCTTGACCCACATACAAGTTTCTTGGGAAACAGGTAAGGTGGTCTGGTATTCCCATCTCTTTAAAAATTTTCCAGTTTGTTGTGATCCACATAGTCAAAGGCTTTAGTGTAGTCAATGAGGCAGAAGTAGATGTTTTGGGGAACTCCCTTGCTTTCTCCATGATCCAATGACTGTTCACAATTTGACTTGTGGTTCCTCTGCCTTTTCTAAACCCAGCTTGTACATCTGAAAGTTCTTGATTTACCTATTGCTGAAGCCTACCTTGAAGGATTTTGAACATAACCTTACTAGTATATGAAATGAGCACAACTGCATGGTAGTTTGAACATTTTTTTTGCATTTCCCTTCTTTGGGATTGAAATGAAAACTGATCTTTTCCAGTCCCGTGGCCACCACTGAGTTTTCCAAATTTGCTGGCATGTTGGGTGCAGCACTTTAACAGTATCATATTTTAGGATTTGAAATAGCTCACCTGGAATTCCATCACCTCCATTAGCTTTGTTTGCAATAATGCTGCCTAAGGCACACTTGACTTCACGATGCAGGAATTTTGACTCTAGGTGAGTGGCCACACTATCATGGTTATCTGAGTCATTAAGACCTTTCTGTGAAATCAATTGCCAGCCCAGGTTTGATGCTTGGGGCTGATGCACCGGGATGACCCAGGGGGAGGGAATCGGGAGGGAGGAGGGAGGAGGGTTCTGGAGGGGGAGCATATGTATACCCATGGTGGATTCATGTCAATGTATGGCAAAACCAACACAATAAAGTAAAGAAAATTTAAAAAAAAAAAAGAAAAAAATAGACCTTTCTGGTAGAGTTCTTCTGTGTCTTCTTGCAACCTTTTCTTAATCTCTTCTCAGTTAGGTCCTTACCATTTCCAACCTTCTTCATGCCCATTCTTACATGAAATGTTCCCTAGGTATCTCTAATTTTCTTGAAGAGATCTCTAGTCTTTGCTATTCTATTGTTTTCCTCTATTTCTTTGTGTTGTTCACTTAAGCAGGCCTTCTTATCTCTCCTTGCTATTCTCTGGAACTCTGCATTCAATTGGGTATATCTTTCCCTTTCTCCCTTGCATTTCACTTCTCTTCTTTCCACAGCTATATGTAAAGCCTCCTCACATAACCACTTTGCCTTCTTGCATTTCTTTTCCTTTGGGATGGTTTTGGTCACCACCTCCTATAATTGTTACATACCTCCATCCATAGTTCTTTACACACTCTACCAGATCCAATCCATTTAATGCATTTGTCACCTGCACTGTATAATCCTAAGGGATTTGATTTAGGTCATACCTGAATGGCCTCTTGGTTTTTCCCTACTTTCTTCAATTTGAGCCTGAATTTTGCAGTAAGGAACTCATGATCTGAACCATAGTCAGACCCAGGGCTTGTTTTTGCTGACTCTGTAGAGCTGCTCTCTCTTTGGCTGCAAAGAACATAATTGATCAGATTTTGGTATTGACTATCAGGTGGTGTCCATGTGTAGAGTTGTCTCTTGTGTTGTTGGCAAAAGGTGTTTGCTGTGACCAGCATATTCTCTTGACAAAACTGTTAACCTTTTCCCTGATTCATTTTATACTCCAATGCCAAACTTGTCTGTTATTCTGGGTATCTTTTGACTTCCTACTTTTGCATTCCAATCCCCTATGATGAAAAGGACATCATTTTGGCATATTCTAGAAGAAAGTATAGACAATCAAATTAGCTGGGCATTTTGTGAGTCCTGCTGATGATTCCTAGTTTACGAAACCTAGGGTTTTTTTTTTTTTTTTTTTTTTTTTCAAGTCTGAAGCTTTAAGTGCTGTGGACCACATTTGTGGAGGACACAGACAGGGTATCCTTCAAATTCTTAGTAGATTCCTTAATGATTTTTCACCAACAATATTGTAATAGATTCAGATTTACAGCAATCTTTGAGCTATTAAAATAAGCATAAATTGGAGTTAGACTGAATGAATAACAGGCTAAACAGGTAAGGACTTTGAAAACATTTTCTAGCTTCCAAAAAAAGTGAATGGGAGGCATTTTTTTTCTCAGCAAGAGGTATGCAAAGCTGTCTCTCTGCAAAAACATAGTGGATCAGACTTCAGAGAGAAGAATTGCAGGTAAGATTGAAAATGCTGAATTTCGTACCCCACTTGATGTGACACAAGAGTGGCTTAGTATCTTGGCGTCTTACGATACATGAAGGTTTCCTTATGTGAGCTCTTCTGATAACTTGTATAGACCTGCCTGGATTCCCTGGTTCTTTGTACTTTTCACCATGCTACATACACAAAATTAAAGATGCACGTTTCTAGTAAGATCCTGATAAAAGTCTAGGAAAATTGGAAGCAATCTTTTAATGACAGTGTGAATCTAAATCTTCATTTTCATTTCTCTTGTAAAGAGGCTGGAAATACCAAGACTAGTGTGAGCATTTCAGGTGAACCTTTAGTCCAAGGGAGAGTATATTTATATTATGAACAAGGCCCGCTATTGTTTTAATCAATGCCCCTCCCCAAAGGCAGCATGGTTCTCTGTTATCTTAGCATGTTTGGATTAGGGATTGGGGAACGGGCCAGAGCTGCTTCATCACAACTTCATCATGAACCCAGTCTTGCTGGGTTTCTAAGCCCACCACATAGGGTCTCTGGAGAACTGGAAGTTTCTCTTTTCTTGAAGAGCAAAGAGAGAGCTCACTTAGTATAGCACTCATTTTCAAAGGTTCTCTGAAACCCGAGGTTTAGAGATGAAAGCCTGCTGTGTCTGCTTTGATGTGTCCAGAACAAAATTAGAGACATTTCCAGTACTTGGATGGAAATGTCAGCTGATAATATGAAAAGGCAGAGTGCATAGGGCATACCTCAGCAAGTCTGACAAAAATGGCATCCAGGAGATGGCTGGTAATTGGATCCTATAAATGATGTAATGGAGTCTATGGCCCCTGAAGGAATGCAGGCAAAAGTCTGAAATGAGCAGGCAGGATTTAGAGGAAGCTAGGCCATGGTCTATTTTGGGTCGCACTTAGAGCCAGGTAGGTGTGACTGAGTTGCTCTTACTGCCTGAGTCTAGCCTGGTACTAGTTGAAAGGTGCTGAATACTTGTCTCCAGCTATGCGGAGACCATTCCTTGCCCACGCACAGGACTGACTATAATTCTCTGACCACACACACATACACACAAAAAGCAGGTTAACTCTGGCTTTAGGGTTTAAAGACATATCCTGACACCAGATGGTCTGAAAATGCTGATGTGACTTGATCAGCAGGCCAGATTAGCACCAATATTTAAAAATTGAGTGATTTCAAACAAAAATATATAGACTTTTAAATTATCTCAATAATTGAAAGCTCCTGTAATACCAGTTCCACATTGCATCTGGTAACGGTCAGCCAGACTCCCTGTAGAAGTAGGACCAGTGATGTCTGGAGGCTTGGTTCAACACTGAACTGAACTGCCAGGTGCCTTTACAACTTGCCTGCTTTTCCCGCTTTCATTGCCTGGTTAGCCTTTTGAAACATTTGTTTTTTAATATTGTAACCCTGATTGAGACTTATGGGAAGTCACCATGGCTTAATGGAAGGCTCAAAGGCTTAAAAACACAAAAAGATCTTGAATTGAATCTTTATGTGATATTTGTTGAGCTTCCCTGATGGCTCAGCTGATAAAGAATCTGCCTGCAATGCAGGAGATCTGAGTTCCAGCCCTGGGTCAGGAAGATCCCCTGGAGAAGAGAATGGCAACTCACTCCAGTATTCTTGTCTGGAGAATTCCACACACAGAGGAGCCTGGTGGGCTACAGTCCATGTGGTCACAAAGAGTTGGACACGACTGAGTGACTAACACTTTCACACTTTCACTTCACACATGACATTTTTTAGATGGATAATTTTAAGCAAATTACTTCTCTGAAAAAGAAACTTTGAAAATTTATATATTTGAAAATGGAAATATCAATGCCTACCTTGCAAGGTTGTTTGGGGATTCAAGAAAAATATATAGTAAAAGACGATTTTAAGATAATTGAATAGATATAGTGTAGTACCTGACAGAAAGCAAGAGCAGGTAAAACCAATTGTTATTATTATTATTTGTTTCTTTCTACACTGCTATTTAATAAAATTAATTCCTCAGTACATCTTTGATAACATTCAATGGACTCTTAATTAAAAATAAAATAGCTTTGTAGTGTATACGGTAATATGCTTTCCACCTGTTGCTGTTGTATTTTGCATCTTACAGAAACTACATGGTGCTTAAATTAGGTTTTTTCCCCACAAAATATAGATACTTGGACTTCTTCTTTACTTGGAATTTATTTTCATACATTTAACAGGATAAATATAATAATAATATATGAAATATATGTTAAAATAATAGTATAGGTTATTTGTGGTTTTATACACTTGTTTGCTGTCCCACGCATCTCTTTTATTTTTTTTTATTTTATTTTATTTTTTTTTTAATTATTGTTTTTGCCATACATTGTCATGATATCACCATGGGTTTACATATGCTTCCCCTCCGGGTCCCCCCTCCCTCCTCCCTCCCCCCCGGGAAATCTCGCTGCACCAGTCCGAGCATCAATCCTGGGCTGGCGATTGATTAGACACATGACAATTAACATGCTTCAATGCCCTTCTCCCATCTCATCCCACCCTTACCCTCATCCACAAAGTCCACAAGTCTATTCTATACATCTGCGTTCCTTTTGTTGTCTCCCATGTTGGGTTCTCATTACTGTCTTTCTAAATTCCATATATATGTGTTAATATACTGTATTGTTGTTTTTGCTTCTGGCTTACTTCACTCTGGATAATGGGCTCCAGTTTCGTCCATCTGAGTAGAATTGCTTCAAATGAATTTTTTTTAATGCTGAGTAATATTCCATTGTGTATATATACCACAGCTTTCTTATCCATTCGTCAGTTGATGTGCATCTAGGTTGCTTCCATGTCCTGGCTATTGTAAACAATGCAGCGATGAACATTGGGGTGCACGTGGCTCTTTCAATTCTGGTTTCCTCAGTGTATATGCCCAGCAGTGGGATTGCCGGGTCATATGGCAGGTCTATTTGCAGCTTTTTAAGGAACCTCCGCACTGTTTTCCATAGTGGCTGTACTAGTTTGCATTCCCACCAACAGTGTAAGAGGGTTCCCTTTTCTCCACATCCTCTCCAGCATTTATTGCTTGTAGACTTTTGGATGGCAGCCATTCTGACTGGTGTAAAGTGGTACCTCATTGTAGTTTTGATTTGCATTTCTCTGATAATGAGTGATGTTGAGCATCTTTTCATGTGTTTGTTAGCCATTTTTATATCTTCCTTGGAGAAATGTCTGTTAAGTTCTTTGGCCCACTTTTTAATTGGGTTGTTTATTTTTCTAGAATGGAGCTGCAGGAGTTGTTTGTAAATTTTTGAGATTAATTGTTTGTCTGTTGCTTCATTGGCTATTATTTTCTCCCATTCTGAAGGCTGTCTTTTCACCTTGCTTATAGTTTCCTTTGTTGTGCAAAAGCTTTTAATTTTAATTAGGTCCCATTTGTTTATTCGTGTTTTTATTTCCAATATTCTGGGAGGTGGGTCATGGAGTATCCCGCTTTGGATTATAGCAGAGAGTGTTTTGCCTATGTTATCCTCTAGGAGTTTTATAGTTTCTGGTCTTATGCTTAGATCTTTGATCCATTTTGAGTTTATCTTTGTGAATGCTGTTAGAAAGTGATCTAGTTTCATTCTTTTACAAGTGGCTGTCCAGTTTTCCCAGCACCACTTGTTAAAGAGGTTGTCTTTTCTCCATTGTATATTCTTGCCTCCTTTCCACGCATCTCTTTTATAAGCAAAGTCTTTCCCCAGGCTTGTTAAAAACTGTACTCATCCCCCAAATCCCTGCTTCTCTATGGTGGGTAGCACTTCGTGAATAGTCTTTCTGTCCACCGCCAGTGGTCAATATAAGATCCTTGCAATTTTTGCTCAGCAGTATAGATTTCCCTCCCCCCTTTTTGTTTTTCCTTAGCAAACTCCAATGACTGCTTTCAATTCCTTCTAATGCTTGGGCACTACTAGATGTTTTTCCTAATGCCCTCAATAGGGAGTGTCTGGAATTAATAATTAGAAGAGAGACAAGGTTGTCTAACCAAATGTGTATCCATTGAGCAGGGCACCCATGAAGTTCACAAAACTGGAACTAGCTTCCCACCTGAGCAGAGCTGAAGCAGAGACCAGCAGGGCCACGAGTGCCCTGAGGAACTTCTATCTGGATTGCGCATGTGAAACTGACGCAAAGAAACACTGACAACGTGGTTTTTGTTCAGCTGTGGGAAAGGTTTTTAGAAATGATACTTTAAGAAGGAAGAAGAGATCTCTATTCTCACTCTAGTCTCTTTCATTACAGCTATTTCCTCTCTATCCTGTTTGCACCCTGGGCTTTTACAGGTTATGAATCTTTTATAATTATTTTTCAGAAAGAGTTTCATGATTTTATTAGATTGTTGGATGCTTATTAAATCTTTATTGAGTCCTTATTATGCAATTAATCCATGAGTCTTGGCACTCCACTTTAAGGACCTTTATTTCATAAACAGAGGCATAGATCTGCACTTCATCAGCTTTGTCATTGAGGAAGGCTTAACAGGAGAAACTTGACAGCACACAGTTTTTGCTTAATTATAAAGTTTACAGACCTTTTTATTCAGAGATTCATTGACTAAAAAAAAAATCCAATGAAAATATTTGTGAAAATAAATGAAACCCTTGAGAATATATTGCAGTATTTTGCTATAGACTCTTCAGAAGAAATTCCACTTTACTGAAAAGCAATAAATATAAAAATATACCCAGTATTTCTTTCCATTTTTTGTGAAATAAACAAATATATTATAAAAGACCTTTAAATGCTTCTACATGAAGGAAAAAAGATCTTCCAAAGTGCAATGTCTGAATCCTGTGTATGCACAGATTAAAAACATTTATTTTACTGATCTTGAGAGTGTGGTGAGCAGATATCAGCATCTCTAAAATGACAGACAGTCTTCATTTCTTTAAAGCTTATATTTAGCCAGATATATCTAAAATATACTCTAGTACATGTCATCTAATTTCTACAGAAGGGGCTTTGTCACTATCTCTTTGAGAGAGCAGGGTTAGCTCTGAGCTAAATCAGCCCCCACTCTGTAGGATGGGGCTCACAGAGAAGTTATCACAGTAAATGTTTCAGGAAAAAAATAAGCACTCATAATAGGCATTAGGTCCTGTGAGCTTATAGTGTGTGTGTGTGTGTGTGTGTGTGTGTGTGTGTGTGTGTGTGCGCGTGCGCGTGTGCGCGCGCGCGTGTGCGCGCACATGCACGTGTGTTTTTCCTGTACTTTAATATAGTGCTTGGATTAAGCCTTTTCTTTTCTGTATCTGTGCTTCAAAACAATTATTTTCTGGCCTTGTTTGCCAGTATTCATCCTTATATCCCTTAATCACCTGAAACTGTGTCTTTTTTAAAAAAAAGGCCTATTTTCACGAAATATATTTATTTACTTGAAGGAAGAAAGTGATCGGCAGTGTTTTTATTTAACTCTAGAAAATCCCCAACGTGTGATGTAGCTCAGATGGAAAAAAGTCTGCCTGCAACACAATTGACCCTGGTTCGATCCTTAGGTCAGGAAGATTCTCTAGAGAAAAGAATGGCAACCCACTCCAGTATCTTGCTTAAGACAAGATGCCGCCTAGGTCTTCCCATGGACAGAGGACCCTGGCAGACAAAGAGCCAGACACGACTAACAACTAATACTACTACTATTCGAAAATCCAAAGATAATTTTGGTGATTGTTCTGATTTTGCCACCTATAGCAAAATCAGAACTATCTATATGCTTGGCTTTACCAAAAATAAATATTCAGTAATCTGATGAATGTATGAAGTTGGATTTACTCATTCTGGTTAATCAATAAGAATTCATTGATGTATCCCTCATGTAAATGGTTTGTTTCCACAGTGTTGCTTTGCAAGTTAGCTCTGCAGGAGGAATTCCATTTGCTTTACATCTGCTTTGTCCTATTTATTTGGTTGGGAGTGAAGGTGGTGGTAGAGTTGAAGGGGAGGAGCTGGGAAGGGCCTGCTGGAGAGATGCCACATGCAGTGTGGTGTTTAAAGATCTCTGTTCCATACTTGATCTTAGCCAAAAGGCTGAGAAGCGACATTTCTCCAAAGAAGACATACAAATGGCTAACAAACACAGGAAAAAATGCTCAACATTACGCATTATCAGAGAAATGCAAATCAAAACCACAATGAGGTACCACTTTACACCAGTCAGAATGGCTGCCATCCAAAAGTCTACAGGCAATAAATGCTGGAGAGGATGTGGAGAAAAGGGAAGCCTCTTACACTGTTGGTGGGAATGCAAACTAGTTCAGCCACTATGGAGAACAGTGTGGAGATTCCTTAAAAAGCTGGAAATAGAACTGCCATATGACCCAGCAATCCCACTGCTGGGCATACACACCAAGGAAACCAGAATTGAAAGAGACACGTGTACCCCAATGTTCATTGCCACACTGTTTACAATAGCCAGGACATGGAAGCAACCTAGATGCCCATCAACTGACGAATGGCTAAGAAAGCTGTGGTACATATACACAATGGAATATTACTCAGCCATTAAAAAGAATATATTTGAATCAGTTCTAATGAGGTGGATGACACTGGAGCCTATTATACAGAGTGAAGTAAGCCAGAAAGAAAAACACCAATACAGTATACTAAAACATATATATGGAATCTAAAAAGATGGTAACGATAACCCTATATGTAAGACAGTAAAAGAGATGCAGATGTATAGAATAGTCTTTTGGACTCTATGGGAGAGGGCAAGAGTGGGATGATATGGGAGAATGGCATTTAAACATGGAAATTATCATATGTGAAATGAATCGCCAGCCCAGGTTTGATGCATGATACAGGGTGCTCAGGGCTGGTGCACCAAGATGACTCAGAGGGATGGAATTGGGAGGGAGGTGGGAGGGGAGTTCTGGAAGGGGAGCACGTGTATACCCATGGTGGATTCATGTCAATGTATGGCAAAACTAACATGATAATATAAAGAAAAATAAATAAATAAATAAAAGAGAGATCAGGGAATGAATACTGGCAGAAAAAAAAAAAAAACAGTTTTTGGTTTTTCTCTACTGAAAAAATAGATAAAAAAAGAAAATTAAAAATCTCTGTCCTCTACAGACAGGTTCTAAAAAGGACGCAGGAGCCCAGATGAACAGGGGAACTGCTAAAATTTCCTGACAGTGATTGGAAGGTCTGATACGTGTCTCTCTACCATATATCATAGACCTGCACTGTTCTAGGGCTTCCCCAGTGGCTCAGATGGTGAAGAATCTGCTTGCAGTATTGGAGAGCCCAGTTTGATCCTTGGGTTGGGAAGATTCCCTGGAGAAGGGAATGGCTACCCACTCCAGTATTCTTGCCTGGAGAATCCTATGGACAGAAGAACCCGGTAGGCTATGATCCAAGAAGTCCCAAAGAATTGGACATGACTGAGCGACTAACACTTCACACTTCTCTTATGCTGTTTTCAAGATCACTTCCATGGGTATCTGCACTCATTAAAAACCAAAACTAAATGGCCCAAATTGAGCAATATCTTTAGCAAATTCCAAACCCTGCTTTTTTTTCCCCACTCTAATTAGGTCTCACATTGGCACATCCATTGTTTCCTTAGTTTAACTCCCCAGTTGAAAGAGGAGCCTTTGAATTCAAATGGCTTATAAAATACTAATCACCAATAGCAAGATCAAAGTAAATTCTGTTTTAAAATTTAAAAATCTAAACAGTCCCTTTTGCTCTCTAAAGAATACCTAGTCCTAGATTGAACCACGGCTGACCCTTGTGGGCTCACTGCTGTTTAATGAATTCATTGGTTAATTCAAACATAGAAGCTGTGGGAGTAGATGGAAAGGAGAAAGTAAAGATAAGAAATTGGATGCAGCAGAGAGAGTTCCTGAATGATGGGGTGACTTTAATGAGAAGAATTTATTACAGTGAAGTCTTGCTCTTAGCTTCAATAAATCTATGACAGAAGTGCAGGATGTCTCTGTGTTAATGAAGAGTTCACTAGATATTCACAGGGTTCTGTGGCTTCCGGAAAAGCTAATGTGACTGTGGCGCCTAAGAGGAGAGCTTTGTCTAGGCTAAGGAGGGACCAGTCTACCTAATTCAGACACTCCTGAATCGTGCCTGGGTTAGGAACCCTGACGGAGAAAGGCTGACCAGGGCTGGTAGGGGATCCCGTTGTATCCATAAACAAGAACTGGATGTTTGTCTTGGCAATAAGCTGATTCAGGTATATGGAAGGCTTCCCCATCTCATAATATTGGCTCTACTTCCAAAACGTCTTAGGGCTTTCCTAGTGGCTCAGACGGTAAAGCATCTGCCTGCAATGTGGGACACCCGGCTTCGATTGCCTGGGTCAGGAAGATTTGATGGAGAAGGAAATGGCAGCCCACTCCAGTATGCTTGCCTGGAATAGTCAATGGATGGAGGAACCTGGTAGGTTACAGCCCACGGGGTCGGATACATCTGACAAACTTCACTTTAGTTCAGTTCCAGAAGGTCTCAGCATTTCTTCACTTCTCTCTGCTTTACCATTACTCTTTGCTTTCGCAAAATGCAGTCTCTACAATAGCCCAAATCCCTTTTTAAAATAATTACATTTTGAAATTGAGGTCTGGTCCGTTTACAATGTTGTGTTAGGTGCAAGGGTACAGTAAAGTGATTAAGTTTAGATAGATAGGTAGATCTTTCCCAGATTCTCTTCCATGATAGGCTGTTACAAGACTTGAGTAGGTCCTTGTTCTTTACCTGTTTGATATATCATAGTGTGTATATGTTAATCCCAAACTCCTAGTTTTATAAAGGATCTTTTTAAACTGGGGGTGAAGGTCATGCCACTATTCTGATTACAGTCCTCCAGGTGTGTTCCATGGTGCTTAGGTTAGAATCCAAGCACCATCCCATGCCTCCAGCATGCTCTGTGACCTAGCTTCTGCCCACTGTTTTATACCCACCTCTGCCACTATTTCTGTGGCTTATTATCTAACCACATCACACCTCCATTCCCTGAACTCCCTGGAGCACGTTCCTACCTTAGAGCCCTTGAAGTAGCTGTCCATTCTGTGTGGAGCCAGCTGGTCCCAACTTTCTCAAGATTGGATCCTTAAAAAAAAAAATCCAAATGTTAGTTTAAATGTCACTTCCTCAAAGAGCTACTCCTGAATCACCTAGTTTAAGCACCCCTGTCATCTTTATCAATTCCGCATATAAGATTTTTTTGAGATTGACTGCACTTAATTTCCTTACTTATGTTTTGTCACTTTATCTCTCTCCTCTAGATTATAATATCATGAAAATAGAGATCCTATCTAGTTGGTTGACTCCTTGAACCCTGGCATTTAAAAAATATGTGAAAAAATTAAAAACTCAAGGAGGTCCTAGGAATGGAACAAGTCTACTTAGTTCATAGTAAAGATTATGTAAAGGCTAGATGACTGCTTGATGGAAATGATGTACGGGGTTTCCATTTAATTGTTCAATTAATATTTATTGATCATCCGGTATACATGAGTCACTATGAAAGGCACATGGCTGTACAAAGAGGAGAATATCAGTGACTGCCTGTCCCTGCCCTTCAGGTGTTTACACTCCAGGGAGGAGGAAGATGCAGGATGAGACCTTAAGGGTGCAAAGCAGTGTGGTGTTAAAACCTTAGACAGGGGCCATGCCAACTACAACTGGACTGAAAGAGAGAGGGTAGAGGGAGACTCCAGAAAGAGAAGGAGGCATTTTCCCAGTATATTAGGTGTTAAGAAAGTGTTCTAAGATGGCAATGTACAGAGAGCATGGTGTGTTTTGAAAGTGCAAAGAGCCTTGTTATTGGTGTTCAGTCACCAAGTTGTGTCAACTCTTTGCAGCCCCGTGGACTGCAGCACCCCAGGCTCCTCTGTCTTTCACTCTCTCCTGGAGTTTGTTCAAATTCAAGTGCATTGAGTCCGTGATGCTATGTGATCCTCTTCCACCCCCTTCTCCTTTTGCCTTCAGTCTTTCCCATCATCAGGGTCTTTTCCACTGAGTTGGTCTTCACATTGGATGGCCAGAGTATTACAGCTTCAGCATCAGTCCTTCCAATGAATAGTTTGGATTGATTTCTTTTAGGATTGACTGGTTTGATTTCCTTGCTGTTCAGGGAACTCTCATGAGTCTTCTCCAGCACCACAATTTGAAAGCCTCAATTCTTTGGTGCTCAGCCTTCTTTCTGGTCCAACTCTCACATCTCTACATGACTACTGGAAAGACCATAGCTTTGGCCATATGGACTTCTGTCGGCGAAATGATGTCTCTGCTTTTTAATATGCTAAGTCTGTCATCGCTTCCTTCCAAGGAGCAAACGTCTTTTAATTTCATGATGCAGTCACCATGAAGAGCCTACTGTGGCCTTTAATGAAGGGTGTGCAGAGGTGGAGGAAGTGAGAAGCACACCGAGAGCGAGAGCCAAGTAGGAGCCAATCAGGAAAGGCCTCGTAAGGCTTCTGGAAAGAACTGGATTTTGTCTTGTGGGCAGGGAGGAGCCATCATACAATGATCCGATTTTCATTCTGGAAAAGTGGCTGCAGCAGTAAGGGAATAGTTGCAGAAGGCTGTGATCAGCAGCAATTTGGAGTTATTTTAACAGTCAGATCAGAGATGGCAGAGGCTTAAATGGAAGCATTCGGAAGCCATGGGTGTACATAGCAAATGTTTAGCAGGTAGTAAATCCAGGGCTTAGGTTGAACTCCAACTCTGTGATTCAGAAGTTGTTAAATGTTTCTGAAGAAAATTAAATCCAGATATTGTCCTTGTTTCCTCTTTTCCCCTCCAAGCCCTCATCCAATTCTTCAGCAAGTCTTTTCAGTTCTGCCTCAGTAGCCACCCTAAATCTCTCCCTTTATGCCCTCTCTATGCCTACCACCTTCCTCCAATATGCCTTCTGTCTAACCTCCAGTAGCTCCGTGTTGTCATCACCTTTCCATTCTGGTCCCCTAATAACCCACTGTCTCCACAGCAGCTGGAGGGACTCTTCTGAAAAGTACATCAGACTGTATCACTCCCCTACTAACCCCAACTCACATTTAGTGTTAAATCTTAATGCCTTTCCCTGGTCTAACATGCAGAGTCATTGCTTCCCACTCTACCCTAATCTTGAAATTACCCTACAAGTCAGCCTCCTAAGCTTGTCCCATTTCTTTTGTCTGCATTTTCTTCTTTCAGATTTTTCCATGGTTTTGCTTCCTCTTGTCAATCATGTCAGCTTAAATCTTGCTAGTCCTGAGTATATATAATTCTGGTGTGTATAAATTTATATGTGAAGATACTGTCATTTCTCATTGTCATGTAAGAACTTTAAAAGCAAGAATCTTGAGTATCATATCCAGTACTCAACACAGTGCCTGGAACACAGTAGAATGTGGATAAATATTTCTGAGAATGAATGAATAAATGAAAGAAAAGAACTCCCTCTTGATGCCTTTAGCTCCCTTTTCCCTGAGAGGTGAATCACTCTTAGGGGAGTCCCTTTCTCTTCTCTGTCTGGTTTGTTTTCCTCTCCTCCTAAAGCTGAATGTCCAGGAAATGCAGATGGCTTTTATTTACAAGTGGAAAACTGGCAGTCCCCAACCTTGCTGTGTTTAACGTCTTCATAGAGAAAGGCCAGCCACAAATATGCTCTAGGCCTCACCAGGCAAGACTGGGGAGAAGGAGGAGGGGGAAAAGAGGGAGGCTGCTTTTCCTCAAGACCATGTGGCTTAAGTCTACAACCGTGGAAGCACCCTGCACTGTTGATTTTCCCAGCATGGTCTTGCTAACTGTGATTTATTTTTAAATAACTCAGTGTACACATGTGGTCAATATAGTATATATAAATTAATAACACAGTCTCAGTGTTCTGTTAACAATGGAAGTGCCCCATTCAAGGAGCCAACTCTCCAAAGACCTCTAGAAAAATGATTCCAACATCATGATTTAAAACTATATACCTGATGATTCATTGATTTGTTGTTGTTCAGTCACTCAGTCATGTCTGATTCTTTGCAACCCCATGGACTGCAGTACATCAGGCTTCCCTGTCCTTCACCATCTCCCAGAGCTTGCTCAAACTCATGTCCATTGCATCGGTGATACCATCCAACCATCTCATCCTCTGTCGTCCCCTTCTCCTCCTGCCTTCAGTCTTTCCCAGCATCAGGGTCTTTTCTAATGAGTCAGTTCTTTGCATCAGGTGACCAAAATATTGGAGCTTCAGGATCAGTCCCTCCAGTAAATATTCAGGACTGATTTCCTTTAGGATTGACTGGTTTGATCTCCTTGCAGTCCAAGGGACTCTCAAGAATCTTTTCCACACCACAGTTCAAAAGCATCACTTCTTCAGTTCTCAGCCTTCTTTATGGTCCAACTCTCACATCCATCATGACTACTGGAAAAACCATAGCTTTGACTATATGGATGTTTGTTGGCAAAGTAATGTCTCTGCTTTTTAATACACTGTCTGGATTTGTCATAGCTTTTCTTCCAAAAAAGCCATCTTTTAATTTCTTGGCTGTAGTCACCACGGGTTCACAATGGTGATAATAGAAATACCTTTTTATTGGTAAAATGAGTAGTGTTCAAAACTTCCCGTTGGCTAGAAGGATGACCCAGGCATCTCTGCCCTTTCATGACGAGAGCAAAGACCTTACTTAAATGCCTGCCTAACCATGAGTGTCGCCTCAGGAACTCCAGCAGCTCAACATAACATGCCTGGTGCAGACCTCAGTGCATCCTAGTCCTGCCATCCACTGTCCCTTAGTGCCCGTCCTGGGCACACATGATTAAGGGAGAAGCAGGCTGATTTCACAATCAGAATACTGTGTGCTGTCCTCAGAGTGAAGCCTCCTCAATAAAGTGTTCAATACTAATGAGAGCGCCCAAAAGGCAGAGAATTTACGGGAGCAGGATGCGTAGCGTGTTTGCACCTGTTTCCTAAGAAATGTTTGTACTTGCAGTAGAGTTTTCTTTGGAAATCATTTCTAATGCCTTTTGCTGCTGCTCATGACATTGTCGGAGGAGCAGGCAGATAACTCCACTTGTCAGAAACTGTCTACATTTACTAAAGAATCTGTTCCTTGTGAATGGCAGACTGACTTAGGTTACTTTGTAGATGTGCCCGGGTCTCTCACATCACCCAGAGGCCAGTGGTCCAGAGGCCTATCTGAGCAGGTAGCTGCCATTCAAGAGAGGGCCTGGGAGAGCCGGGCACACACACCTATTGCCTTGCGTGGTCCCTAATGAAGTGCACAGCTGCAAACCTAGCCCGGGAAACTTGGGGAGGCTGTTTCAAAACCAGGACAGCACTGTATACTACTCTGTTATACATTTTAAATCCTCATAGTGACATGGTTTTTATTACAAGAAATCTCAGTATGAGGCTTTAGCAATATACACACCAAACTTAAGAAGCTTCATGTCTCAATCTCTTATTTCCTAGTATCTACAACTTGCTAATGCTGATCTCTGCTTTCCAATTTGACTTGGTTCTTATGCCCTTCCAGTTTTCCTGAACCCGCCTTTTTTCACTGCAGCATTAAAAAAAAAAAATCTGTATAGTAAAGCCACCTCCTTCTATTAATGGCTCAGCTAGTCTTCTTCATAGTTGATCCTGAAAAAAGTACAAGCTTTTAATACCCCCAGACTGTAGAAAGGGAGAATTAATTCATGTTTTGATTCATTAAAACAAATTGCAGGTAAAATACAAAAATGTCACATGATTTCTCAAGTTTATATAAGCCTTACCAACATTTTTTAAGAGTCAGTTTAGCAGAGTGTGTAAGAACATGGGTTGCTGAACGAAACTGTCTGGGAGTGAATCCTGACTCTGACCGACTAGCTGAATGATCTTGGGAAATTTATTTTGCTGTGCTGCAGTTTCCTTACCTGTATAACTGCAAAAATAGTTGCAACTTTTTAATGGGGTTGGTTTAATTAAATTTGGTAAGGCCTGAGAAGTGCTTCAAATACTGGCCTAAATGTGTGTTTTTAAAAATCAACTATTATCTGTATTATCAGGGCCATCCTTAACGACAACTTTGATAGACAGGAAGCTTATTGTAATGGGAAAGTTGACAGGATCCTATTTGTAGCATATCTATCCCCCAGCTCTTTGACCTTGGAAAGTTATTTTACCTTTCCAGGCTCAGTCCTCTTATTTATAAAGATAGAGATTGGCCCAGATAATTTCCAAGTTTTCCTATAATACTAAATTTTATGATTCTATGATAACATCCTCCATCCTGGAGTTTAAAGAAAATGCTTTGAAAGAGAGTCTCAAAAAGAAGTCGTAAAAGTAATAAAAGTATAAATGGGAAGGAGAGATTGTGTTTAAATTTATTTTTACTTGGAGTCAGAAAAATTGGGTCCAGGCCTGGCCACTTAGTTGTCTTTCTAATCCACCTCACCTCTCGCTTTTTGTTGTTCTTTTTGATCTTGTCTGGCACTTGATAAGCATGTTGGTAGAAGGATGAAAAAAAGAGCTTTGATTGAGGATCATCGGCTTGTAGGTAGGTTTGCTGGGGGGCAGGGGGTATAGGCAGGCATATTATTTCTCAAGAAACCAGAGATTCAATGTCCAGAGAAAGTACATGAAGCCAGGCCAGTGGTCTTACTAAAAAGAGACCAATTCCTGCACCCCATGGGATTGGGAAGGGGTGGCACAGTGGTAAAGAATCTGACTGGCAATACAGGAGATATGGGTTTCATCCCTGGGTCAGGAAGATTCCCTTGAGTAGGACATGGCAACCCACTCCAGTATTCTTTGCCTAGAAGATTTCATGGGCAGAGGAGCCTGGTTAGCTACTTTCCACTGGGTTGCAAAGAGTCAGACACAACTGAGCACACAGGTATGTACACAACACATGGCAGACAAAGTTATTTCTATATCAGAAAGAACTCTCCAGCACGCTATGATGAATACATGGATGGAGTTGCCCACTTCACCTGAGTTCTCCTCTTGAACCGTTTCCTGCTCAGCTCTTCCTCAGCAGCCACTGCTGTCTAAAGCCAGGCTTCTTCCTTTCCAGACAACACAACTCTAATTATTTCTCATTTTTGTAATCCAGTTAAAACATGGACAACAGATCTGAACAGAAGTTTTTCCCAAGAAGACATGGCCAACGGGTGCAAAAAAGATGTTCAACATCATTATTCATCAGGGAAATGCACACAGAACCACAGGATATTACCGCAGACCTGTCTGAGTGACTGCTCACTCAAAAAGACAAGAAACAGAGAATGTTGGAGAGGACATGTACACAGGGGATACTTGTGTACTGCTGGTGGCAATGTAAATTGATGCACCCTCTATAGACAGCAGTGCAGAGATTGCTCACAAAATTTAAAATACAGATACCATAGATCCAGCAATTCCACCTCTGTGCATTTATCCAAAGAAAATTAAAACACTAATTTATAGAAAGATTGGCATCTGGATGTTCGTTGTAGTGTTATTTACAATAGCCAACACATGGAAACAATCCAAGTGTCTACTGATGGATGAATGGGTAAAGAAATTGTACATATATATATATATATACACACATGCATGGGAATATTATTCAAATATAAGTAATAATGAAATATTGCCATTTGTGACAACAGGGCTGGACTGCAAAGGCATTATGCTAAGTGAAATAGACAAAGATAGACACTCTGTGATCTCTCTTATGAGTAGAATCTAAACAACAACAACAACACAAGCTCATAGATGCAGAGAACATATTGATGGTTATAGGAAGTGGGGATGGGTAGGGGAAATGGGTGAACTATTTTTATTATTTTTAACTGAAATACATTTAATTAAATTTTTATAATTTTTGCTTATAAAATACAGAATATTCCATTTTTGAGATCCTTTCCTAAAAATTGATTTTATTTGCTAAAATACTAAATGATCAAATAATAAAATGATCAACTTGATCAGCATCTTACAGACTGTGCATTTACCCCTTTGTCTCACAGAGGAGTTGGAGAGATTCTTCTCAGGGAAGGGCTTCTCCACACTGCACATGAGGTACCTGACCGCTAGGCGGGAGCAATGTGAGGTCTTAGCCGCCTCCTCATATTCATTCTGAGCTGGACCCAGAGGCAAGTAGGATTCTCTGAGAGTCTACTCTCTCAGGGGTTTGGTGAGAATATTCCCCACCACACATGGGTGTCGTGCAGTTTAACAAGAAAAGTGAGGCCAGGTCTGGAGACAAACTATAGACAAAAAAAAAAAAAAATGTCCTTCCAGTTAGGTATTTCATGCTCCCAGCTAAACAGGCTTAATGACTGACTCTACCTTTATAGTTGGAAGCAGTTCATCTTTCCCCCAAGAGTCTGAAGTTTCCCGTCTTTTCATCATTTCTATGTCTCTATGTGTTTTTTTCTTACTTGAAACAGACTGAATTTCTTATTCTATGACTTCTTCTGTATATAAATTGAAATATGTGCTTTTTATTAGCATCTTTCTTGATCCGTAATCCCTGTTCTTTCCTTTTCATAGCACTTAGTTTGTATACATATAAAACATGTGGTAAATGGTAGAAATCAACTGATTTCTTTATATAAAGCTAAATTTCATAAAATATAAATGTAAACATTGTGGTGCTTTTGTCAGAAACTGAGAACTAGTGAATAACAGCAACACCTTTTTGTTGCTGTTTGAATGAGGAAGTTTATGTGAACTTTTGGACAAGAAAACACCCCTCCAATTAGGTGATTATTTTAAGTTCCCTCCTAAACATGCCTTAATGATCAACCCTACCTTGATACTTGGAAAGAATTCATCTTTTCCCCCAAGAAAAGATATTACTATTAAAAGAAAGCAGAGCATAAGCTTCTTTCTTATCTACAGCACAAGGGAAGCCCATCTCTTGTTGTCACTTTATCTGTGTCCATCATGGTACCAGTCTTCTTGGAAAATATGGGAAAAAATGCTCCAGATGATAATTTTGGAATACAATTTTAAGAGTGAGTTAGCCCCAAAAGCAAAGAGTAAAGAGCCCTGTAGGCCTGGAGTCGAGAGCTAAGCTACGTGTTGCTGTTAGCATCACTTATGGATGAGTCCTCCCACACAAACAGCACCCCTTAGCAGCAGCATTCCACCCAGAGCACCCCACATGCCTCTCTGCTCCTTAGGTTGCATGACTTTGCCCTGTAGACCCAGGAACTGACCTGTAGAGGATGGATGAAAGGGGCAAGTACCCGAAGGGATGTAAGTGTGTCTGATGGGTTCCAGCTATTGCTTGGAAACCTAACTCAACACTTCAGTTCTTTAATGAGAATGGATCTCCTCATTGTATTCACCATTTGACTTTTCACTGTACGGAGAGAAGGGGAGACTAAGCAGCTTTTAACTAGAGCTTGTAGAGAGCTTTCCAGGGGCCAAGCGATCTCTTAGCCATTTTTCCTTTAACTTTCACGCTATCCCTGTGAAGGAGGTTCTGCTTTTATAATGAGCAAATTGAGATTCAGAGTAAATAACTTCTCCGTGTTCCCAAATTAGTCAGTCATCAAGCTGTCTGTAAAATATATCAGAAAATAAACCTCTTATTCATTAAATTTTAAAATTGACATACTGTGGAAGATTATAAGATTAGTCAGTGTTACACATATTGTATTAGGGTTTTCCAGAGAAACAGAAGCAATAGGATGTGCCTGTGTATGCAGTACAAATACATGTACATGTGCGTGTGTGTGAAGAGAGGTTGATTTATTATAAGGAATTGGCTTCCATCATTATGGAGGCTGAGAAATTCCAAGACTTGCTGTTGACAATGGTAGAGCGTAGAGCAGACATGTCATTGTAGCTTTTGTCTGAAAGGCTGAGGACCAGGAGAGCTGATTGTAGACATCCTGTTCCAAAAGCCAGCAGGTTTGAGACCCAGAGGAACCTGCATTTTTGTGTCAATCTGAAAACCAGAGCCCAGCTCCAAGCAAGCAAGCAGGAGGAGTTCTGTCTTACTCAGTAGTTTTGTTCTATGCTTGCTTTAAATAGACTGGATGATCTCACTCTCATTAGGGAAAACAGTCAACTTTACTCAGCCTACCAATTCAATGTTCATTTCATCCTCAGAATGCCCAGAATAATGTACGACCAAAGGTCACGGCCAGTCAAGCTGACACGGGACACTGACCATCACACCCATGGTATACGGCTCTTTGGCAGCCAGCGCTGGTGTTCGTTGACTGCCTCCCGTGTGCTCAGCTCCCTGCCAGGCGCTGGAAAAACCTGAGGCGGAGAAAATCAGCCCATGTCTGCCCTGGAGGGACTGGACCACACAGGGCTAATCTCAACACCAAATGTTCTTCAGGCCTCTAGAGCTGTGCTGTCCATTAGAATTGGAAGGTGATTCACAAGCACGAATCATGAGTATAATTTTAGATTTTCTAGCAGCCATATATTTAAAACAGAAACTTTAAAAGTATGTTTTATTTTACCCAGGATTCTGAAATGTATTATAATGTGCAATCACACAAAATTATTAATAAAATATTTTACACTTTATTTTTTGAATTTAGTCTCTGAGCAGTATGCACTTGGCCACTTCAGCACATCTCAATTCCAATAAGCCAGAATCCAAGTGCTCTGCAGCCACGCATGACTAGGGGCTGCTGAATAGGCAGTGAATCCACAGAGTTCACTAGGAATGCTCTATCTTGTCTGTCTTAATCACATTGTGTTATGGTCTGAGATCCAAGCAACTGAGAGTTTGGGGAAGGAAGCTGTTTGGAGGATTTGATGTAACACAAGTGGAATTTCTCAGGACAAGCTGCCTAGGAAAATCAGACCTGGGTCTTCAGCAATTACTCTAAATCTATAGACTATCAGAAGGACACCATTACAAGGTTATCTACTTTTTCTGAACCAGCGTAGGCTGGTTGTTGGGCAACCCTGCTCCTAGATATTACTTCCTACCCTGCATTATTCATGTCACTTTGCTCCCAAGTCACATTTACTGTCCCATGAGGAACTCCTTGGGTGAGACTATTCTACTATCGTAAGATTTTGCTGATTCTCATCAAATGTATATCATATGCATCCCACACACTTACACTTCCCACCAGCATCCCCCTTTTAAATGAAAGTTCTGTCATCTCCCCTGAGGACACCTCATCCATCACGACCACATGCCCCTGAGGTAATATGAGAATTCCATTTCTGGTCAGCCCCTCTCCGCATCCCATTTGGGTAACTGATACTTAGATGTTACAGGAGTCCTCTTCCCTCTTTCTCTCTTGATGTGGCTTTCCCAGGCAGACCTCCATGTGAAGGCATCTGTGAGTCTCTTTCCAGCCCACTCCGCCATCTTCCCAGTCTGAGTCTTCTCCAGCTCACAGAACCGCCCTTGGTGATGGCGTTATTATGTGTTAGTTTGAAGGCAGATGATGTCACTGATATACAAAGGGAAAACAGTCATCTCAACTCTCAAGGAGCAAGAACCCTCTAAAAGCAATGGCTGATCCTGAATGTTGAGACAGAATAGACTTAGAACCCAGTGCTCGTTGTTCTATAGTGGTGAATTTCCTAGAATATAATATTGGTTAATATAGTGGAGAATAACTTTGGTTTCTTAATCCCCTTTTGTCCTTTTAGAGAAAATTATTTCATTTTCTCTGAGAAAACAATTTTTCCCCAGTTAGCAATTAAACCATTTTACCCTTGAGGAGGAAAAAAGAATTGCATATTCTGTTAATATTTATATTAAAGTCAGATCTTGTTATGTAAATTGTAGCTAATTCAGGCACTTGGGTCTAGATGCAGAGTTTTGAGTCAAGTTACAGTTATTTTTTTTCTTGATGTGGGAAACTAGGGTTTCTTTTCCTCTCTTCAGAAGCTTGTGTGACCAGCGTGTCTTTGTGGGAGGATGTCAGGTCTTTTGCGGAGTCTCGCTCCCACACTGTGCTGAACACCTTACATGCCATTTCCTGTGACCCCGCCCTTAACACTTCCTACTCCATGTTTCCAGGTAATCTCATGTACAGTCATGAATCCCATAAACCTCGGCAAGCCATATAGACCAAATTAGAGGAAAATGCAGAAAACTGATGAATAGAAAACAGTGTCCAGTCCAATGAACAAATTCATTTATCATGTGTTTGCCTGCCTCTCTGCCTTCATTGGGCTTCCCTGGTGGCTCAGCTGGTAAAGAATCCGCCTGCAATGCAGGAGACCTGGGTTCGATCTCTGGGTTGGGAAGATCCTCTGGAGAAGGAAAAGGCTACCCAGTCCAGTGTTCTGGCCTGGAGAATTCTATGGACTGTATAGTCCACGGGGTCACAAAGAATTGGACACAGCTGAGCGACTTTCGCTTTCACTACCTTCATTTCCTTGATTTCTAACACCAGCTTTTATTACTTACATACATCTTTATGGTTATTATCCTTTCTATGTAGAAGTTCTAGAATTGGATTCAAGTTCTCCATTCCTAAGATGATCCAATGTCTTATACAAAAACCAGAAGAATGGACTGTAGGGCTGCAAAGCTAAGTGTGGTAGCATCTCTCATCTTCTACCTCTCCAGCCTTTTGTGTCTATACTTTAGACTCGCATGGATTGGTATGAAACCACCTTTGTGCAAAGACCAGCCTGACTCCTTGTACTTTTCTGCAGGAAAGGTCAGGGTTTGTGTAGGTGATACTGAAGCCAAAGAGTGGGTCATGATCAGAGGAGCCACCTGGGGAGCTGGGGACTTACCAGACCAGAACCCCTCTGTAGCACCTAGCCTGAGTTCTGAGGTCCCAGGTCTCAGGGGTCATTTCTCTACCAGATAGAATCGGTTGATCTGGTCCCTGAGAAGCAGCTCTTGGTGGTGATGCTGCCAAGCTATGCAACACTGGCTTATTTTATTTTTAGTTTTAGAGCTCCTGGTGGGGAGTGCAACCCAAGACTGTGAATGCTGCACAGAAGGGCAGTTCCCACTGTCTGGGCAGCAGATGCAAAAATAGGAAGGAGGGGCAAGTTGTCCTCTCTGTCTCTCAGCCATCTCTGGGGTTCTCTGTGGATCCCCAGAGACTGACGGGACCCTACAATTGACAAGGTCTACTTTCAAGTCATAAGCCCACCTGTAAAGCCTTAAAAACTTTACAGGCCTCTCGTACAAGTTCTTTATGTAAGCTACACCAGCACATACGAATACCCTCTTCTCCTTTAGGTCTGCTCATCATTCAGGCTTCTCCAAGGAAGTGGGAAGTCATACTCTGTAGATACCCAAACTGAATCTCAAATGCTCAGTTTTCTGTTCATCTATGTTAATTATTTGGTATTGTCTGTGACTATACAACCTAAAGTTATGGCCTGCACTTAATCACATTAGCTTTTCTAAAGGCATTTGGCATGATGTAAGTTTCCATTAATTTTTCTAGGCTCCTTTCCTAACCTCCAAACCAGCTCTGTCAGCTTCACACATGAACTTTCCTGAGGGGGACACACGCATACTGGTTTCTCTCCAGTTCTTTGCTCAGACGTTTTCACTTTCTCCTTGACTGATGAAGTCAGCTTTCTCCCAGTGGTTCTTAACTTTTTTATGGGGGTCACAGAACCACTCTAGATCTGCTGAATACTGTAGACTCATATAACTGCATATACATACTTGCAGGTTATTTTATGACTCTCTAATCTCTATCCATGAACCCCAGGGCTAGGATCCAGTGACTGTGAGAAAATCTCACCTCCTAATGAAAATGAAAATCTGCCCATCAGATGGCAAAATATGAAGAGAGACTTTTCAAGTGGAAAATAATTTGATTGTTTCAGGTCTTATTTTAATGACAGTGAAAGTAATAATTCTCATTATTTAATCAGTCTGGATTCAGAATTCAGAGGAATATCCAAATATTAATTAACTAAAAAAATAATAATATAATTGAGGGTTAGTCTTAGACTTTTCCATAATAGCACATACTGAAGTTATTATTATTTTTTTGGTTAATTTTGATTCACTTCCCCCCCTGGGTAAGTTGTTCATAAGAAACATGTTAATCCATCAGGAATTTAATGGCTCTTCTTTGTTCTTAATATTTTGAGAGCTTTTGCTGTATTAAAAGTGTCTGATCTAGAGAGTTTTATCTTGCAACTCATTTTTTAGTTCTGTTGAGATAGAAAACAATTTACCATAATTGTTGGTTATGCACAGGGTCATAATAAGCAGTCATATGAGTTCTTATTCAGATTGCAAGCTGCTTGTATTGTCTCAAAACTTCAAACAAAGCAGCCTGTGCAGAGCCATTTGCTCTAGCTATATAACATGCTGAAAATATGGATAATAACCCTTACATTTACATCAAACTTTGGCCCTTTGAGACAAGAATATGATAAAATATTATAAAATGGATTTATCTGGCATCTTATCATAATTCTCTGGTCTTATTAATACATTTGAAACCGCAAATAGAAAAACTGCTTATGTGTATGAAGCTGGAGCATAATGGGAGTCATTAAGTTATATTCACAAATATTGTATATGTGTCATGTTTTACTCCCATTATTTAAGGTTGACAATTTATGTTTGCTAGATCTGATAAGCCTATACTCAGAACACTTTGCAACAGGTTTACTATGAAATAAATTTCATAGACAGTGTAAAAACTTAAAAATGCAGAAAAACACAAACTAGGAAATTAAAAGTAACAATATTCCTATCCCCAGGGTCTCTATATAACGAGAGGAATTTCTCTCCATAAAGAAGTTTAACCTCTATGATGACAGCAGGAATTTTTAATTTTCAATCATCCATCATGTCGTATGCTTTCTCCTTTTCATTTCAATATGACCATCCTTTCTAATTTCTGTTTTTTAAAAAATATGAACTACTTTCTGTAAGGTATATATGATGTGTGAGACCATTTTTATTTTAAGTCAAATATAGCATATTGGATAGGAGTTTGGACTTTGAGTCACCACTTTTTCCAGAATTGGCCATGTCATTTTCATTCTCTTGGAAGTTGTATCTCCCTTTTGTTTCAACTTTATCTCCTATAAAATGGAGAAAATTATCATACCATTGTCATAAGGAAGAACAATTATCTAAATGGGGAATACATGGGTAAATATATGTGAAATTCTTAGTGCAGTATCTGGTATTTAATAAATAACTATTATGCCAGCTGTTACTGGAAATGTTGGTGGTGCTTTTGAATAAAAACCTTTTTTTTTCTGATCGTAAGGTTTTTTTAATGCTTATTCATAAATAGTATTTACATGTGCTAATTAGGAAGAGAAAATACCTTCTCTTAAATAGTGGTCTCCTCTCATTCTTTCCCAACCGAACTGAGTAAGTTCGGTTGCTCAGTCATGTCTGACTCTTAGCGACCCCATGGACTGAAGCATGCCAGGCTTCCCTGTCCATCACCAACTCCAGGAGCTTATTCAAACTCATGTCCATCACATGAGTGATGCCATCCAACCATCTCATTCTCTGTCATCCTCTTCTCCTCCTGCCTTCAATCTTTCCCAGCTTCAGGATCTTTTCCAATGAGTCAGTTCTTTGCATCAGGTGGCCAAAATATTGAAGCTTCAGCTTCAGTCCTTCCAATGAATATTCAGGACTGATTTCCTTTAGGATTGACTGGTTTGATCTTCTTGCAATTCAAGGGACTCTCAAGAGTCTTCTCCAACACCACAGTTAAAAAGCATCAATTCTTCGGCACTCAGATTTCTTTATAGTCCAACTCTCTCCATGTCGGCAAAGTCACGTCTCTGCTTTTTACTATGCTGTTTAGGTTGGTCATAGCTTTTCTTCAAAGGAGCAAACATTTTTTTAATTTCAGAGCTGCAGTCACCATCTGTAGCAGTGGAGCAGAGAAAACTGGAGCTCTGCTCTTGGAGCCCAAGAAAATAAAAGTCTCTCATTTTTTCCCCATCTATTTGCCATAAAGTGATGGGACCAGATGCCAAGATCTTGGTTTATTCAGTGTTGAGCTTTAAACCAACATTTTCACTCTCGTCTTTCACTTTCAAGAGGCTCTTTAGTTCTTCACTTTCTGTCTTAAGGGTGGTGTCATCTGCAGATCTGAGGTTATTGATATTTCTCTTGGCAATCTTGATTCCAGCTTTTGCTTCCTCCAGCTCAGCGTTTCTCATGATGTACTCTGCATAGAAGTGAAATAAGCAGGGTGACAATATATAGCCTTGACATACTCCTTTCCCAATTTGGAACCAGTCTGTTGCTTCTTGACCTGAATATAGGTTTCTCAAGAGGCAGGTCAGGTGGTCTGGTATTCCCATCTGTTTAAGAATTTTCCACAGATTGTTGTGATCCCCACAGTCCATGCTCCTTAGAGAAATATTTTCTAGCCACCTTACCTGCAGGTGCATCTCATTCACTATAGCCTTTGTCCTTTTGCTCAGGTTTTGTCTTCCTAACAATTAACAACACTTGACATTGTGTTATACAGTAACTTGTTTGTTGTTTTCACTTTGTAAGGATATAAACTCTGAAAGTCTGTTTTTATTTTATTTATTGCTTTATCTTCCATGGTTATCACAGTGCCTAGGGCATAGTAGGTACTCAATGCATGCTATTTTTAGGATGAGTCAATTAATGGTTACAACACTTTCCAAATGCAGTCATGGAAAGTCACATTTACCTTGGCATTTTAAAGACTTTTAGAAGTCTTGCAATTCTGTTTAACCTTGTTTAAGGCCTTCCTGGTTCATATAATTGTTTAAAAGTGATAAACTTTTCCCCCAATATATCACTAGTAAGAGCTTATACAATATTGCTCTGTTGAACCTGGGCTTGGGAACCAGGCTTTGTTGTTCTCACTCTTTCTGTTTTTTTATGATATCCTTATCAGATTTTGAGATAAGAGCCCTTCCAGGTTTAAAATGAAGTGAAAATTTTAAGCTTATCTCTATGATCTGAAGCAGTTTTAAAGTTAAAATAAGGTCATTAATCATTTCCTTGAAATCTTGAGAGAAACTTGAAATATCTAGGTCTAGAGTCAGTGGTCAAGGTTATAATTTTGACAGTCTTTTGTGCATTTTTAAGATCAATGAAGATGTTATACCTTTCCATAAATTATTAAATTTAATTTTTTTCTGGAAATTCACTCACTTAGTTTGGTTCATGTATTACATAATATTTATATAATATCCTCATATTTTAAAGCCTTTCTATATATGCCTTTATGGTACTTTTATCATTCCTAATATTTACATGTCTGTGTTTTTCATTATTTGGTTACATTTTGGTCCCTTGGTAAATATACCAGAGTTTATATGTCAGTCTCTATTACTTGGTTTCATTTTTTAATACAGCTCTTTGGTGGTAGGAAGACTTGGTTTTAATACCTTTTAAAATCCTTTCATGTGGTATAAGAAATTCCTCTATGAGGGGATAACATAGGCAAAACACTCTCTGCTATAATCCAAAGCGGGATACTCCATGACCCACCTCCCAGAATATTGGAAATAAAAAAACGAATAAACAAATGGGACCTAATTAAAATTAAAAGCTTTTGCACAACAAAGGAAACTATAAGCAAGGTGAAAAGACAGCCTTCAGAATGGGAGAAAATAATAGCCAATGAAGCAACAGACAAACAATTAATCTCAAAAATTTACAAACAACTCTTGCAGCTCCATTCTAGAAAAATAAACAACCCAATTAAAAAGTGGGCCAAAGAACTTAACAGACATTTCTCCAAGGAAGATATAAAAATGGCTAACAAACACATGAAAAGATGCTCAACATCACTCATTATCAGAGAAATGCAAATCAAAACCACAATGAGGTACCACTTTACACCAGTCAGAATGGCTGCCATCCAAAAGTCTACAAGCAATAAATGCTGGAGAGGATGTGGAGAAAAGGGAACCCTCTTACACTGTTGGTGGGAATGCAAACTAGTACAGCCACTATGGAAAACAGTGTGGAGGTTCCTTAAAAAGCTGCAAATAGACCTGCCATATGACCCGGCAATCCCACTGCTGGGCATATACACCGAGGAAACCAGAATTGAAAGAGCCACGTGCACCCCAATGTTCATCGCTGCATTGTTTACAATAGCCAGGACATGGAAGCAACCTAGATGCCCATCAACTGACGAATGGATAAGAAAACTGTGGTATATATACACAATGGAATATTACTCAGCATTAAAAAAAAATTCATTTGAAGCAATTCTACTCAGATGGACGAAACTGGAGCCCATTATCCAGAGTGAAGTAAGCCAGAAGCAAAAACAACAATACAGTATATTAACACATATATATGGAATTTAGAAAGACAGTAATGAGAACCCAACATGGGAGTCAACAAAAGGAACGCAGATGTATAGAATAGACTTGTGGACTTTGTGGATGAGGGTAAGGGTGGGATGAGATGGGAGAAGGGCATTGAAGCATGTTAATTGTCATGTGTCTAATCAATCGCCAGCCCAGGATTGATGCTCGGGACTGGTGCAGCGAGATCTCCCGGGGGGGAGGGAGGAGGGAGGGGGGACCCGGAGGGGAAGCATATGTAAACCCATGGCGATATCATAACAATGTATGGCTAAAACAATAATTAAAAAAAAAATAAAAATAAAAATAAAACAAAACAAAACAAACAAAAAAAAAAAACAAAGGCTGAAGATTTGTAACTCTATAGAGAACCTCTGTTGTCACATGACTGTGACCACCTCTATCTCTCCCTCAATCAGTGATGTGAAAGTGAAAGTGAAGTCACTCAGTTGTATCCGACTGTTTGCAACCCCATGTACTGAAGCCTATCAGGCTCCTCTGTCCATGGGGTTTTCCAGTCAAGAATACTGGAGTGGGGTGCCATTTCCTTTGCCAGGGGATATTTCCGACCCAGGGGTGGAACCCGGGTCTCCCGCATTGTAGGCAGATGCTTTTACCGTGTGAGCCATAGATGAAATAATTCCAGAGAGTTCAGTAGAATTAACTTTTTATAGCAGAGTTTAGGAAATTGTTAGTTTGTTTAAAGTCCCAAAAGACCAGTTACTCCCATAAGTTAAGTACTCAGCTACTTCAGGAGTAAAACTGAGCCCAATCTGTGGATCCTCTCTAGTTTTGTTCTTATCAGTATAAAAATCTGCTAGTTAGAACCTGATTCTGACACAGTTCTTGCCCAGATGGTTATAACCGTTTCCATTTTAGAAATAGAGAGAAACTTCAATAGAGGCCTAATTAACTCTGGGATGGTAACTTATCATCTTGAGTTCATGGACAACCAACACCAAGCATTTAGCAACATTGATTAAAGACCACAGTGAAGTTTCCTTTCCACAAAGCAAAACAAAGCAAAGCAAAAATTAAGTTCACATCTGAAAATTCAGTAATTCACTAATACATCAGTAAATAAATAAACCTCAATTCTTGGAGGTTTGTGTAGCCTCTAGGTTTTACTTTTTCCCCCTAGGCAGCAACTTTATGAGTTTAACTTTAGCTAAATATTAATTCAACAAACACTAGACACCTCGCATGAATCTGATGCTAACTTAAACAGAGGGAATCATTTGTTGCAATATGGGGAAATACAGGGGTGGGCATGAAAGAGGCTAGGAAAGGAAAGGTTCACCTGATTGAGCTTTATGGACTTATTTTCCTTTCTTTCTTTTTATTGTATTTTAAAGAACGTATTTATTATATAAGATTCACCTGGGAAGCAGCACCTAAACGCTGTCCTTCATCCCTGCAGCCAATTCTACACCTCAGCACTTCCCACTACAGTCCTGACGGTATCTGTCCTATGAATTTATGTACATATGGTGTGTGTGTGTGTGCATATGCAAATATGCTCAGTCGTGTCCAACTCTTTGTGACCCCATGGACTGTGGCCCACCAGGCTCTTCTGCCCAGGGAATTTTTCAGGAAATAATACTGGAGTGGGTTGCCATTTCCTCCTCCAGGGGACCTTCCCGACCCAGGGGTTGCACTTGAGTCTCTTGTGTCTCCTGCATTAGCAGGAGTATTCTTTGACCACTGTGCTGCCTGAGAAACCCGAGAGAGAAGCATGGAAGTTTCATATATGGGATCATACTGTATGGTTTTATTTAATGATAAGAGTATGGGTGATAATTCTATAGGTCTTATTCATCTTCTATATATAGGACTTATTCATCCTTTTATGAAAAACTATTATAGGATGCCTTTTATGGGTATTTATTTTATTCTGTTTTGTTTTCCAATAATGTACATCATTGTAAATATATCTTTGTGCACATTTGCAAATATTTCTAAAGAATAGATTTTTATTAGTGGACTTTTTAAGTGAAAAATATTCATTTAACATTTGGTGGATTCTTGTCAAATTGGCTTCAAACAGGCTATACCAATTTATACTCATATATATGGTATATGAAAAAACTGGTGTCTTGAATCCTTACCAATGCATTATACAGTATTATTCAGTCTAATGGAAATAAACATCATTTCCTTTTGTATGTCCTTGATTTTCCAAAGGCCTTTTTTTGCTTTCTTGCATCATTAAAATTTCATCTTCTTTGAATTGCTTGCTCACGTCCTTTTTATTAGTTCTTTACTTAGTTCTTTACTTTTTCTCATATAAAATTCTTAAACTGCTTAAAAACATATTTCTTGATATTAAAGTCTTTTGTCTGTTAAATATGACACTCATTTTTTTTTTTTGGTTTTGGTCCCTATGGATATCTTGTAATGCTATAAGATCAAATCAGTTGTCTTTTCCTTTATGGCTGTTTAGTCAGTTTTAGGAAAACCTTTTTCATGTTATGATCATAAACTGTATTTCCTTTATTTTCTTCTATACTTCTGTAGTTTTGCTTCTTAAATCGAGTGAGCTGTGTTTCTAAAGATTAGTTACGTCAACTACATAAAGAAGGCTTAGAAAGCTTTTCTAAACATTTAAGGCAAGTGTCTTTGTTTTTAAAAATCAAACAGGAGACAGAGTACCTTGTCCTTTTAACTTCCTAAGGACATTCTCTGTGTCATATCCATTACTACATTCAAATGTGAACTTGTGTTCTCTCTTCTTGTTTATCTCCTCTTCCAGTCTGCTGGGAATCGAGGGTTCTCTAGGTAGTCACCTGAAAACTTCATCCTTCTCACATTTTCTGACCTCCCCTGAAGGCTGGGAAACCATGATCCTCCTTAAACCTGCTAGAATGAAGCCTGCTTCCTAGGAAAACTCAGACAGTCCCTTCAGGAAAAAAATGAGAAAAACAGAAAACAGATCATAAGGGCCTCCTAAGGACTATAAGTCTAAGACACACAAACATAAGATATTTTCTTTATTACTTATTAAAGAAAGAGACAAACGTGAAGCAAAAAGCTCTTCCTTGTCATATCTTGGTAAATCCAACCAAAACTGACTTCTCTACCCCTTCCCCTGAGTGAAGATCTAATAAAAAAAGGTCAACACTCTGACCTGCTAAGGGAGCAAGTGGCACCCCTTCAATTATGTCAGAATTTACTACTTGTCAGTAAAATTCAGTTTTAAAATTGTTGTTCTTTTCTTTGCTGTTCTCCACAGTCCTGATCTTGGCATAAGCAAAATGCTAACATCTATAACAGGAAATACAAGAGTACTTTATCTTGGAACTCTGCTTAATAACCTAGAAAAATCTTTTTGAGTAATCTTATTTCAGTGGCTTAGTACATTTCATATTATACTTATCTTCAAGAACAAAGTGTTCTGTTCTCTACATCGTTTTTTCCATTCTCTATGAGACCACTAGAAAAAAAGGATTTAAAAACTGTTTTAGTGAAGTATTTAATAAACTTAACCAAAAACATGAGCTTTGTCTTGGCTAGAGATAAAAACAAAAACTCCATGAACAAATTAGTTCTTCATCTAAGAATGGGAAATGGGAATTTTGCATTCCCCTGATTTAATACTCAATTCTGAGCCCCCCTAGACAACCATCCATGTGACAGCCTTGAACGTTGGTTCGGCTTTCACTAAGAGGGCCTCTGACGCCCCTGGTCTCTTTTGAAGTGAGCGCTGAAGCAAGTCTGATCCCGGTGTTACAGGCACTCGTCAATATCAAATGAGACCTCTGCCACCTACACAGTGCCTGCCTTGTGCTCCGTTCTCTTGACTGCTGAGTCCCTCAAGATGTTGGCTTCAAACAGCTGAGCCACGTGCTGTTGGTTGGGTGCAGAGCACACTTTTGTTACCAACCCTCAAGACTGAGAGTGTGTAACTCCCCAAACTGCCACAGCTAACCTCTTTAAAAAGACTCGAGTCTCACCATACTGTATTTGAACTACTTCACGGCGATGGAGCTGACACATCACAGAGAATTCAATCAGTGGTCACCAGTGACCATTATGACTTATCCTCAAAGAATACTTTAGTCTTAGTTCCTTTTCATTGTCTGTTAGAATCAAATGATAATCATGATTTTTAACTGTAGACTTCAGTACAAAATATAACTGATTTTTACTTATATGTAAGGAAGAGGAATTTACATTCCACAATTAAAATAAAAATTCCTCAGTTCATTTTTTTTATTGAAATTCTCCTTGGATATTTATTGAATCATGATACTGTTAGGATTTAAAAGCCATTTAGATAGAGTCTCAAAGAAGAAAGTCTGGAATCCTCAAATTCCTTAAAATGCATGGATAATATTCTTGCCTGGGAAATCCCATGGACAGAGCCTGGGGTCACAAGAGTCAGACACAACTTAGCGACTGAAACGCAATAGTAACTCATGCTGCTTAGGAAAACTTATTTCTGCTCTACTCTAATTTTATCTGATACTGCCTCAGCACTATTCATTTTAAATGGATACTTTCATTTTAGCATTCAGTTATGTTTGAGAATTTCTCTTATCAGTTTTTAATAACTTTCTTGATAAATAATTCACATAGTATATAAATCACTCATTCCAAGTGTACAAATTAATGATTTTTAGTGTATTCACAGAGTTATGTGACTATTACCATGCTATGCTATGCTAAGTCTCAGTTGTGTCTGACTCTTTACAACCCTATGACTGTAGCCCTCCAGGCTCCTCCATGGAAGGAGGAGAGAAGTTGGAGTTTCAGCTTCAGCTTCCATGGGAGGAGGAGAATCCCTCCATGGGATTCTCCATGCAAGAATACTAGAGTGGGTTCCCATTCTCCTCCCCAGGGGAACTCCCTGACTCGGGATCAAACCCGAGTTTGATTGGCAGGCACATACTTTATCACTAGCACTAGCGCCACCTTAAAATATTTTTATCACATCAGTAAGAAACACTTTACTCTTTAATGAATCCCCATTTTTGCTGCCTCCTCACTCCCAGCATAAGACAACCACTAATGTAACTTTGTTTATTGATATGCTTGTACTGGACATTTCCTATGGACAGAATCATACGTGTTGTCTTTTGTGACTGACTTTCCTTCACATTCTTCAAGGTTTCTCCTTGTTGTAGCATTTATCACTACCTCATTGCTATTCACGGACGAGTGATATTCCATTTTAAAAATATACCATGTTCTATTTATACACTTACCCATTGAAAGACATTTGAATCCTTTCCAGTTTTTAGCTGTTTAAATAATGCTGCTGCAAGCATTCATTAGCAAGTTTTTGTGTGGATGTATATTTTCATTTCTCTAGACTATGTCGGGAGTGGAATTACTGGATAATATGCTAGCTTTAGAATTAATAGTTTAAGGCACTTCTAAATGTTGTCCAAAGCTGCTTGTACCCCTTTACCTTCCCAGCAGCAATGTATGAGTGTTCAAATTTCACCACGTCCTTGCCAACACTTGTTATTGCTTGTCTTTCTGATTAAAGACATCTTAGGGGTTATGAAGTGATATTATAGTTTTGATTGACATTCTCCTAGTGGCTAATGGTGTTGTGCGTTTATTTTCATGTGCTTATTTGTCACTATTATACCTTCTTTTAGAAACATCTATTCAGAGACTTTGCCTTTGGATTATTTATTCTCTTCATTATCGAGTTTAAAGAGTTCTTTATATTTTGGATGCAAGTCCCTTTTCACATCTATGACTTGCATATATTTTCTCCCAATGGCAGAAAGCAAAGAGGAACTAAAGAGTCTCTTGATGAGGGCAAAGGAGAAGAGTGAAAGAGCCGGCTTAAAACTAAATATACAAAAAAACAACTAAGATCATGGGTATCCGGCCCCATTATTTCATGGCAAATAGAAGCGGAAAAGGTGAAAGAAGAGGCAGGTTTCCCCTTATTGGGCTCTAAAAATCACTGTGGATCATGCTTCTTGGTAGGAAGCTATGCCAAAACTAGACAGTGAATTGAAAAGCAGAGACATTACTCTGCTGACAAAGGTCCATATAGTCAAGACTGTGATTTTCCCAGTGGTCATGTATGGTTGTGAGAACTGGACCATAAAGAAGGCAGAATGATGAAGAATTGATGCCTTCGACCTGTGGTCTGGAGAAGACTCCTGAAAGTCCATTGGACAGCAAGGAGATCAAACCAGTCAATCTGCAGGGAGATCAACTCTGTATACTCATTGGAAGGACTGATGCTGAAGCTGAAGCTCCAGTATTTGGTCATCTGATGCAAAGAACTGACTCATTGGAAAAAATCTCTAATGCTGGGAAAGATCGAGGGCAGAAGGAGAAGAGAGCATCAGAGGATGAGATGGCTGGATGGTATCACCGATGCAATGGACATGAACTTGGGCAGTCTTCAGGAGATCATGAGGGACAGGGTGGCCTGGCATGCTGCTGTTCATGGGGTTGCAAGGAGTTGGACATGAGTGAGCGACTGAACTTGAACTGATATTCAATTTGATTGGATTTTGTTGAGAATTTTGCACCTGTGCTCATAAATAATATCAGTCTTTAGATTTCTTTCCTTGTGATGTCCCTAAGTTCAAGAATCTTTTTTTTTCTTGTCAGCTCAAATCTGTTGAGCCTCTCTAGTGAATTCTTCATTTTGCTTATTGTCCTCTTCAACTCCAGAATTCCCATTTTATTCTTTTAAACAATTTATATCTCTTTATTGGCGTTTGCTGTTTGATGAGTCATTGCTATCATACCTCCCTTTAGCCGTTGTTTAGTCATGATACAGCACTGGGCTTGTGAGCTATGCTTGTTCAGTACATTTGTCAACAGAGTTTCTTGAAATATTGAGACAGGGATGATCGCTTCCCTCTAAATAACATGGTTGTGTACGTGAAACCTAGAACTGCTACAGCCATTTTACCTACCATAAGGTAAATTAGTTTGACCAATATCTATGAAAGAGAACAATGTCATCAAAATACTTGAGGAAAGTTGCTGGAACCCTGATGAAGTTTTAACCTCTGAATCAAACAGAATTGGAGTATCCCATAATTATGATATGTTCAGTTATAAGAGCCAAGAAATACACAGAAGAACTGAGAGCCAGTCCTGCTGATTCCCTGCAGGACTGCAGACAAGTTCCTCCAAGTCACAGGGCAAGGAGCTGGAGCCTCTTCCTTCTCCCTTATTGTGTAAAAAGACAAAATGGACTCTGTTAGTGCGAATAAGTAGTCTTCATTGGCCTTCAGTTTTTACCGTGAATGTTGCCAAAAATGAGAAATGCCAAGGCTGTCAGCAAAGTCAGCAGAATACTGTGTCTGAAGAGACTAGGATCTGTATTTTTTAATATTTTTTAATTGGGCACCTTGGGCCTGCATACATACAGCACTGCAGTTTTATCCCGTCTTGTATTAGAGCCTCATGAATTATTCTGTTGATCAAATGAAGTGAACAAAATGACAGTAGTTGAGAATCTCAGAATCCCAATCATGCCAGGCAGATGTCCATGAGGTCATTCAAAGACAGTGAATGGTAATAACAAGCTACTGCTCTCTGTTCCCTGACTTTTCGTGGGAAAAAGTATGAACAGCCCGTATGAACAGGTAATCAATAGGTTATCCTTCTACTATGCAGGAAAGTCTATGCAACTGTTAAACAGACTCGCCAGACAGACTCATAAGACTATTTGAGGGTTAGCTTTTTCCTGCTACTCAGGAGCTGCATGGCCTGGGGGAGCCCAGGCACCACATTTCAGGATTATCCTTGCCTGTAAAGTAGAAATGATCATGAAAACTGCCTTATCTTGGGGTAAGGGTGCTTGAGAGACGGAAACAAAATAACATGTGAGAAACTGCTTTATGAACTAGAATGTGCTCTTCAATAAGTCTTCTTATGACTTGGTAGCGCGAATGTGTGCTTCTAGTTTATACAATCCATAGACTATTTTTAAAAGACTTATCACAGTCAATAATTTCAACCTGTTCACCTATTTAATTTCACAACATCATTCAATTATACTAGCAAAACTAGTATAAGTTCTTTTTATTGTTGTTGTACAACTGAGACTTTTATAGATATGGTGATTAGTTGAGACATGGTAGGAAGCAAGGATGAGGGTAAAACAAATTTGGAAATGTCAAGATGTTAATGAATAAGTCCTCACAGTATAATTAACCCTTGAATAATAGTGGTATTACTAAAAATTCACAAGACTATCATCAATAAGCTCATTCAGGTCTTGATACTTTCCAGTAATAATGTGGGAGCATAAAGAATATAATATATAAAGATATTTTACCGTTTTCTTCAAATGTACATTTTTTATGAACTGAGAACAATTTGTGGTTTAAAAATAAGTGCTTTTGAATGAAATGTGTCAGGAAACAAAGAACTGTCATTGTGCTGAGAGAACAACCCCGATATTTTCCCAAGTCCCCATTTGCATCAAATGCTAAGCAAACTAACTTCAAAGAGGCTGTGTCTTGTTACAACTTCTGTGGTTGGCACCATCAAATAATTTACTCACCTGGGCAAAGACAAAGAAAAATCTCAGAAAAACAGTTACTTTGCAGGTCGAAGTCTCTCAGAGCGCTCAATGGGGCAAACAGACGCCCTGGTGCCTGCATCAGCTGTTCTGACAGACTTTACAAATATACCAGAAGCATCCAAATGCAAGAGTCCCACTTTTTATAAGAAACAGAGAGAGCATAGACTAATAATTCCTGTGAAAAAAGAGAATTAAAAAAAAACTGTTGGCATAATATAAATCTGCATAAAGTAAAGTGTTAAGTGCAAATGACCTGAAGCTTTTTCCCAAGCCCCTGTGGTCTGGGAAAATCATCCTTCTAAGACCATTGCCAAGTCTCTGTGGGATGCTTTGGGAGTGTTATATGTATGTGTCTGTTCACCAGCTTGAAATACAACAAATATGAAAAAGCAATCTTTCTAACCCGTAAGGTTAAAAAAAACAAACAAACAGGTAATTTTTAAAAGAACATGACACTAGAAAATAAAGGGCATTTAAATGATAGGATTTGAAATGCATTTTGTGGATGAGTATGACCTCTGGTGTTAAACTAGAGAAATTTCCAGCACTTACGCATCTTAATGACAGAAAGAGAAGTGAATGCGACTTTCCAAGAGCTTATTATTGGAGGTTGCAAGCCCTTGTATTGTGACCTTTCTTTCAACCTCTTTTTATTTCCTCCCTCTGTCTTTCCCTCCTCACTCTCACAAATAAAAATGAGTATTTACTATGTGTGAAGTACTGTCCATGTGAAAGAATATTATCTTTGTTGTTCTATCTACTTAACTTTACATGGTACATCTATAATCCTATTTAGGGAGAAAAATAGCAAAATGATGGTAAACTATATGAAAAGTTTACATATAAGCTTGAAATCAGTTTGGTAATTTTGCAAAGAAAAGATGTTGATGAAAAGAAGTCCTTAAATGTGCCCCTGTCATAACCCAATAGTGTAAAATGCCCTAAACAATAATGTTATGAGGATTCAGACAAAAAACAGAAACTTCTTGTGAGATCTTGTCATTTTCATCATCATACTAATAGTGGATTATCCTACTCTCCAAACACAGATGTTTATTACCAAGAAGATTTTTTGAGTGCGTGTGATAGATGATTCCTTGAAACAGAAAGATAAATATCTGACTGACTCTTGCTTTCCTCTCTCTCCAGTCACAGTGGGTGTCATATCATTTCATGAGCTTTTGCAAGGTCCTGGCTAAGTGATAATTTGAGTTTTGTTATTCTTACGGTTCCTCATGTTTTGTGCCAAATCTCCATTTCTTTCTTACCTTGTGCATCCTTTCCTCCCAACCCTCCTTAAATCTCAACAGTCTTTGTTTCTATATGATTAAAGGAACTGCACCTAATCTTGTATTAGACAAAATAAGCAATATTTATTTCCCTGTTATTTTGTTTGTAGAACTTATTTGAATCTTTGAATTTGCTATTTGAGAAAGGCAGTTTGACACCAAAAGATGCAGACATTGCTTTGTTTTTTTTTGTCATTAATTTTTAAACATTTTAATAACTCTAGAACCTTATATCTAAATCTGTAACAGTTTAGTGTGGTAACAATTATTATATTTGGAGAGGGTATTGATATAGTCTTTCATTTAAATTTACAAAAGGCTAACAAGATTATTAATTTGCCATGATAAATATATTTGATGTATTTAGATTTGGAAGGATGAAGCAAACATTTTCTCTTAATCAGTTATGTGTAAAAACTAGAAGGAGGTCATATAATTCATTACAAAGTGAAAATAAATGTATTATGAATTTTGTGCTTGAGTTGAATTTTACTTCACTCCAGAAGGTGAAAAAATTTTAATTTGGAAGCTTTTGTTGTAATTTCAAATTACTCATTAGAATTGTTTTTAAAAGTCATGCTCACCACACAATTCATGCAGATCTACTCAGCTACCCCAAAGATTCTATGAGCTTAGTAATTCTAAACGTGTTATTGAATTGCCAAAAATCATAAGACAATGTAAAAGTAAAATGCTGTCTTCAGCTTTTAGTCACTCAAATTTTATTCTTGACCAAGACTACTGAGAAATGCAAGTTCTCTGGGACTAAAAGCAACTCTCTTTTTTTTTTTCTCCTGGATTTGTTTGCTTGCACGCACACAAAATTAAAATTGTTTAACTCCTGTCCAAAGGATATCCTAAAATGAATTATTCACTCCATAGCACTGAAACACACACACTCTCTTAGGAGCAGATACCTTGTAAGCAACTTTAGGGCAGCTGCCGAGTAGAACACCAAGAAACTGGATCCCGCTGAGAATTCCAATTACCTAATGAAGGTGATCCGCTTTCACTTTAATTTCTTGGTCAGTCTAACTCTTTATAACGTCTGTCATAAAAATCATGCTTTCAATTACAATTTAAAAAGTAAATATTCAGCTGGCCAGTGTATTTCATTCCATTTTCTGGCAATGGGAATCTCAATTTACAAAGACAAACAAACGACAAAGACGTAAGATGGAGCAGTAAAAAGAGCCCTTGAAAGGTTCCCCGCTGCTTTGTGTGAGTGCAATAGATTGCCTAAAAGGAAGACGCATCACAGGAAATCTGTGAGACACAAAACGTCATTTTTATTGGGTTATTAGCAAATGAAGATTATACCTAACTCGAGCAAGACTCCAGTCCTGCCCCCAAGCACCTGCTCTTCAGCCCGAGTTATCATTACTAAGGATTTCCCAGCCAGGGCGTGACTGGCGGTGCGAACCGGCCAGGCCGGGCCGAGGCTCGGGTCCGCGCGCCAGCGATCCGCCTTTGCTTTGTGTCTGCTGCAGGAGCGGAGGAGCACGAGGGCCGGAAGACGAGCTGGCGGCGGCTGGCGGGCGCCGAGCCTCCCCCAAGACCTGCAGGCGAGCGTGCTCTCCACGGCAGGAAAAGCTACCGCCGGGGTGGCCCGAGGGCCCGCGCGCCGCGGCCCGGACGCGGCGGCCGGGGACGCCGGCCCGGCTCGCTCCGCAGAAGGCGCCCGCGAGAGCGGCGGGAGCTGGGGAAGCCCTCCGCCCCCGCCAGGGGGACCCGGGAAGCCCCGCCGAGCTCCGCGCGGGGCCGAGGGGATCCCCTCCTCCGGCCCCGCCCCCAGCCTGCCCGGCCCGGGCGCCGAGGCGGTTAACCCTTGCTGCGCCGCCGCGCTCGAGGCCGAGAGCGCCGCGCAGCCCATCCCGCCTCCAGGCGCCCAAGCCCGGCGGCGGGGGAAGGCTAGGGCTCGAAGGCCGCTCGGATCTCGCCGCGGCCAAGCCGGGGCTCAGGCGCCGGGGCCCCCACCAAGCCCTGCCGCACTGGCTCAGCTAGCCATCCAACCCTGTCCTCCAAAGTGGGTGTCCCCACCGATACTTGGCGGGTAGCTGGCAGCCCACTCGCCGCGGGACAATCAGGGAGACGCAGGCGTGGGGCGAGGGGGCTGCTGCTCCGCCGCTCTTCAGAGGCGTGCACGCCGGCGAAGGCGTGGCCCCGGGCTCCGCCCCGGCCCCTCGCCCGACGCCCTGCCCGGGGTGGCCCGACGTGCTGCAGTGCCCGGCGCGGGTGACCGACACTGCGCGGCCGGCAACAGTTGGGGGGCAGGGGCGCGGGAAGGAGGGACGCCCCCACCTTTTCCCGCTCTCACTACAGACCCGCGGCACTCCCCGGCCCTCGGGGGGCTCGAGGGTAGTCCCCGATCTTCCGCAAGGGGAAGCCGAGCTGAGCACCCCAGGGTCTGCATCCTGCAGAGTCCCCCCTCCCCGCCTCTCTCTCGCGCACACGCGCCCCTCAAGCTCGCGCCGCACACTCGGTCCCGGTCCCGCAGGTGATGTCATGCCCGTTGTTTTGGTGCGCCCGGCCAATCGGACTCGCCGCCGGGATTCTACCGGAGCCGGCATGGGCCCTTCCTCGCGCCGGCAGCGGGCGTCTCGGCTCCCGACCATAACGCATTGCGCAGGGTGCACCACCGCCTGGTCGCCCTGCGGCTTTAACGGCCCCGGCATGGACACCCCCTTGCAGTTCCAGCGCGGCTTCTTCCCCGAGCAGCCGCCGCCGCCGCCGCGCGCCGCGCATCTGCATTGCCCGCAGCCGCCGCCGAGCCAGGACAAGCCGCGCGCGCCCTTCGCGCCCCTCCCGCACGCTCCCCAGCACCCGCGCCTCGCGCCCCAGCAGCCGGGCAGCGGCGGCAGCAGCCCGTGCCTCCGGTGCAACAGCTGCGCCTCCTCCGGCGGCCCGGCGGCGGGGGCGGGGGATAACCTGTCCCTGCTGCTCCGCGCCTCCTCGCCCGGCGGCGGCGGCGGCGGCGGCGGCGGCGCCTTCCGGACCCGCACGTCCTCGCCGCTGTCGGGCTCGTCGTGCTGCTGCTGCTGCTCGTCGCGCCGGGGCAGCCAGCTCAATGTGAGCGAGCTGACGCCGTCCAGCCATGCCAGTGCGCTCCGGCAGCAGTCCGCGCCACAGCCAGCGTGCGCCTCCCAGTACCACCAGTGCCCCAGCCTGCAGCCCGCCGCCAGCCCCACGGGCAGCCTCGGCAGCCTGGGCTCGGGGCCCCCGCTCTCGCACTACCACCACCAGCCACCCCCGGCGCACCAGCAGCCCCAGGCACGCCGCGAGAGCAACCCCTTCACCGAAATAGCCATGAGCAGCTGCAGATACAACGGGGGCGTCATGCGGCCGCTCAGCAACTTGAGCGCGTCCCGCCGGAACCTGCACGAGATGGACTCCGAGGCGCAGCCCCTGCAGCCCCCGGCGTCTGTCGGAGGAGGCGGCGGCGCGTCCTCCCCGTCTGCAGCCGCGGCCGCCGCCGCCGCTTCGTCCTCAGCCCCCGAGATCGTGGTATCCAAGCCGGAGCACAACAACTCCAACAACCTGGCGCTCTACGGGGCCGGCGGCGGCGGCGGCAGCACTGGAGGCGGCGGCGGCGGCGGCAGCGGGCATGGCAGCAGCAGTGGCACCAAGTCCAGCAAAAAGAAGAACCAGAACATCGGCTACAAGCTGGGCCACCGGCGCGCCCTGTTCGAGAAGCGCAAGCGGCTCAGCGACTATGCGCTCATCTTTGGCATGTTCGGCATCGTGGTGATGGTCATCGAGACCGAGCTGTCGTGGGGCGCCTACGACAAGGTAGGCGCTCGAGCCCTTTGCCCCCCGTTCCCGGGCCGCGGAGCCGGGCGCCTGGGGGTCGGGGTGGTCGAGAGTTCCCGCCAGTCCCGAGCCTTCCGCTGACGAGCGGAGAGGTCCGCCGCGAGGGCGAGTGCTACTCCGACTCGCAGCCTTAAGCCTAGTCTGGAGAGGAAGCTTCAGCCGCGCGCGGCCAAAGTTCTGGAGGGAGTGAATGCGCCGCCAGTTGGGGTATTTTAAAGAAGTGATTTCAGGACTCCGTGGGGGAAAGCATGCTTTATTTCTCTCCTGGGGCTCACGATTTAGGAGGTCCCTTTCAAACCCGAAGGCTTAAACTCAAAGATAACTTCCTCATGGATTTCCTTTCGAGAGCCACAAGCTGCGCTCGGGTCCGTGTAGTTGCGGACCCCGCCGCTGCTTGGCCTTCCCTGATCTCCTCACTTTCCTGACAGATCACAGAGCCCAAAGAGGTTGCCCCTACCTCCATCCTCCCCCTGGGAGCTCAGATCCAATTGCTGGGGATTGGCCGACCACCCCCACCGCCTCGCCCCAGGGCTTAAAAGTGCTTCTTTTAAAAAAGTGCTTCTGTCTTTGTTGCAGGCGTCGCTGTATTCCTTAGCTCTGAAATGCCTTATCAGTCTCTCCACGATCATCCTGCTCGGTCTGATCATCGTTTACCACGCCAGGGAAATACAGGTAACTTAGGCTCTGCTGTTTATGAATGACCCCGACCTGGGGAAGTGCAAGGCAGCAGATGCTTTTCCAAGCTCTCCTGTCCTTACCTGAGGTTACAGAAGACACATGCTGTGTTCTTACCTTAGCACCTGACCTGTTCTTTCAAGAAGTTGAAAGCAAAACAAACAGTGCAGCATGTAAATATGCAGTCGTTTCTAGGATGTATTTGTTCAATCTCTCAGATCACCGCCCCCCTCCTTCTTTAGGTAGGTCCACTTCTCCAAGTCTGTCATGGCATTTGCTCTCCTTAAGGCCAGGTAAGCACTAGCCTTAACCTGGAGGGTAGATGAGTATTCTCCTTTAATACACATTTAACAAGATGGATGGGTCGTTAGGGAAGATTGTGCCTATCTGTATCACCTTCCATAGCTAACTGTAGCTTAGAGAAGACAAGAGTCCTGGGATATTCCTTGCTAATGTGTATTAATACGGCAAGAGGAGAATTCTAACCTTTTCTATATCTTACCCTAACATTAGAGAAAGACTCTGTTGTGAATTTAGAAGGCAAATTCTGTATATCTGGGAGTTTGGTAGATTTTTAGGTACATTTATTATTTAAAATGTCACTTGAGAGCAAAGGCCACTGCCCTTGTGAGTGGACTTCTTAGGAAAATGTTTGTTTAAATGCAGCCAGGAACTCTGTTGTTAGATATGACCGATAACTGGCAATTTCAGAATATTTGATCTAAAATTTGTGGGTCATCTTTTGGATTTTTACTTTGCTGTAGCTTTCAGTCAACAGCATCTTAAAGTTAGTGAATAAAATTACTAGAGTTTTCAAAAATTTAGAAAGATTGGGATTTTCCAGTTTACGACTTACACTTTTTGGGTAATATATACTTTTTGGGGTTTTTTTTGATTAGCTGTTATTTATTTGGCCAAACTCTTAAACTCTTGGATTTAGGATGCTTTCCTTTAGGAGTTGCCATTAAATTTAAATTATATTTAATTAATTATAAGTTAAATTAATTTTAAGTTAGTAACTCACAAAAACAGTAGAAGAAACCACTTTTAACTACTACCCAGGCAAAATAAAGATACACTTGATCCCACATGAGGATGGAAAAATTACATAAGCATACTTTCAAATTTGAAAAGACTTTGAAAAGTGTAAAATTGAAGGAATGAGGATAGAGAAGGAGAATTAGAAGCAGTGAGAATCCTTAGAGGTAAGTACTAAGACTGCACTGGCAAAAGAAGGCAAACACATTTGAACTCTAAAATTTGAATAATTTACACAGGTCCATCTTTAATTCAGCACTAGTGATCATGGGCTTTTGAGATTCTTTGAATATTTCAAAGTAATACTAAAATGTAACTTAAACATAAGAATATCTTTTCATTTTGACTCGAAAGAAAATGCTTAAGGCTGGGGAACAAACTAGGTCTAATGGCCATTTGACTTGGTTTACAGATGAGAAACCTGTAATCAGAAAAGGTGACCTGCTTGCCAGATCCCACGGCTAGACAGTGCAGAGCATGCCTGCCCTGTCCTGTAGCATCCACCCATCATGCTTTTTGCTGCGCTCTGCTGCTGCTTATCAGTAACCCTGAAACATGACATGTTTTTGTCTGTGGTTCCTCTCGAAATCCAAAAGTTTGATATTTGAATTGGCTTAAACTTCAAAGATTTTTCTAAAATCTTCATAGGTATTTATGAAAGTCAAGTAACTTTATTTTTTTTTTTAAGACTAGTGTAGTTTTACTTAATCTACGCTGGAAAGAGACCTTGCTGATTTTTGTTTTTTGGTGTTTTTTTTTTTTTTAATTAGACATAAGCTTTCAGATTATCCCTGCTCCTTCTGAAAAACACACAGCTGAACAGACACTCACAGTGAAGAACATCTGATGGTATTAATATCAAGAACAAACTGTCTTCCTGAAAACACTCATTTTTTAAGAATTATTGGGAAATCATTTTGAAATAACTTATAAGAGTTTGAGAGGTCCAAACACTGGCCAGGTGTTAATTTCATGTTATAAAAAATTTTTGATCATATTTGATAACACTGTTGAAACTTAAAGTAATACAAATAAAAGAAACCATATTTTTAAAGATCAGTTTACACTTGAAAGAATTCCACTCCTGGCTAATTTTGAGGATAATTTCTGTTATACAAATACATAGATATATTGATTAGAGTATGTATAGCAGAGGTGTTAAAAATGAAGACATGAATGCTGCGCCCAAGGGTTATAAGCACAGTGAATGTCTTTACTGTTGGGGCAGCATAAACATCACAGGAAGTTAGGTTTTTTTCTTTTTAATTGATGATACATGGTTTCTACCAAACCAACCACACTTAAGATAATTTCAAATTAGATGTTCGGATGATATCATTTAGTTGTTTTGGATGTAGCTATTACTGTTTAATCTTGAGAGATGTTTCTTTCCTCCAGCTAAAGTTAAAAATTGTCTGAGCTGCATTCTGTAAAAAAAAAATATAAAATGGAAAAGGACCAAATAAATATGGAGACCCTGAGCTAGAAATCAAGAACCACAAACACATGTTCTAATTCAACCAGAGAGTAGAGTCAGTGATTGCTTCTGAATTACTTCACTCTGAAACACAGTGAGGTCAAGCGCACTGGCTAACGTGTCCATGTGTGGAAAGTGATGAACTGTGTCCTTCTTAACTTACTGATGTCATTGGTATAGATGTACTTCCTTCATAAATTGTAAGCAAATAGATACTTCTCAGTTTACTATTAAGAACTCCAAGTATATTGATTAGCTCTGAGTTAAAGAACTCAGTGTAGGGTCACGTCACCATTCAGAGCGAGCTCTTGGACCTAGCTTACAGTCTTTAGTGACGCTTGGTCTTTTTCTTCTTAGCATTGCAGTATGGTGATTGGGTAGTGAGAGCTAGCTAGTCTGGGTTTTTGGTTCATGGTAGAATTTCTCACTGCATTCAGAAAAAGTCAGTGTGATAGAAGTGTTCTGTCTGGCCGTCCACTAGAACTTCTTTAACAAAGCTTGGGGAGGTCCTGACGTTTCCATGAAGAACCTTGGAAAGCAAGTCATTGCAACCTTTTATAAAATGTTTATACACAGTCTGTCAAAATTAGATGGTTCAGATGGGTCATGGATGGAAGTGCTTGAATTAAAATAGTGTGATAGGGAGGCTTTGTAAGGACTTAACTCGGTACATTTCAGCTTTGTGTCATTTTTCAGTACCACAGACAGCTCAATGCACCAGGCTGTAGTTTGCTCATTTCACTAATTACTTTTACACCCCCCCAAACAAAAATGAAGTCACTTTTGGGGCATGGGTGGGTCAGAATGCTTCTATAAAATCAGATTTAGTGGGGCACATTTTCAGCCAAGTACATATCAGATTTTCTCAAATAGATATTTGGCTTTCCTATATTCAGAAGCAAAATTAAAAAATTATGAATTGATATATAAGATAAATTTTAGCAAATGCCTTTTATTACAATCTTCTGACAAAGGAAAAGTACTAAGGGGATTGTTTTATACACTTTGGAAAGGTCACTTGATACTAAGTAAGTAGCTTCCTCACCTCAAGTACAAGATCAAATAATAGAGAAAACAGAGGCATGATTTCCTCTGACTTTTCTTTTTCTTGTGCTTCTTCTGTGGGTTTGAAATTATTTCTTTGATGGAATAAGAACAAAACAGTGTTCAAATACTCTTTAAGATCTTTAATATCAAATAAGTTGAATGTAGATTTCACTTCATCTTTTCAACTTTAGCAGAGTTGAGTTTCTCTTGTGAAAGGAATTGTAGTTGAAAGAATTATTTAGTATTTTTGAGACAGGCAAATACAAGATTAGGAAGAAAGCCTCTTGGATGATCTTTCTGGTTCTCATGAGATGTAGCAGAATGAAGTGTACTATACTTTAAAGTTGAAAACAGTTTTGTTTCCTTGATTTTGTTTTGGTTATGTAATTATATGATAAAGAGGACTAGAGGAAACACTGAGTTTTCTTTGGTATCTCTTGCGTAGAGTAACTAGGCATTCTTTTTCAAGTTAGCTTTTCAGAGATGGATGCTATAGATCTAAAACTGGAAGGGCAAAAATTACAGTTTCTTTATACTCGTGCATGTAGGCCACACAAAGGAGAAGGGGGTGACCGAGAATAGGAACTTTAACAACCTCTGAAGGCTCCTGGACTGGTTGGGGAGGGATGGTTAAGTGTCCACTGAGTAGACTGTGGCTCCCCTGTGGTGGGAGCCGGGGAAGGAGGCTTGCTGTTGTACTCCTGCAGAGAGCAACTAGATGCTTCCAGACCATACAGAAAATGCTGCGTTTAGTTACTACTCTTATTAATAAAATAATAGCAAATAAATATACATAGTAAAAATAACTGGTACAGAAGAGCTTAAAATAAATATGATATCACATTCTCAGTCCTGTTTTTCATAAACAACCACTTTTAAATTTCTCATGCATTTCTCCAGAATTTTAAAAAATGAATATTTAGTTGTATCGAGAGACACGCACAGGACTTCCCTGGCGACCCAGCAGTAAAGGACCCACCTGCCAATACAGGAGACTCAGGTTTGATCCCTGGGTCAGAAAGATCCCCTGGAGAAGGAAATGGCAATCCACTCCAGGATTGTTGCCTGGACAGAGTAGCCTGGTGGACTGCATGTCCATGGGGTTGCCAAAGAGTTGGACACCACTTAGCAACTCAGCAAAAGCAGAGACACACGTGCTCTGCTTTCATTGCTTGATACATTTCGAAGGTTTTCTTCAGCAGCACATGGAGCCCCATCTCTTTCTTTTCAGCCGTTTATTAGCCCATTGTATGAATGCACTGTGCCTTACTGACCGGCCCTTGGCATTTTCTAGGCTTTTGCTATTATAAGCCATAGTAAGACATACATGCTTATTTTAATCTGCTAATTAGAGGATGTGCATATGATAAATATCCGGCAGACAGATTGTTGAATGGAAGGGAGCTTGTATTTTAAATGGAAGGGTACTGCCCACCAGTCCTTTAGAAAGATCTTCAGAGTTTTCATTCTCTGCTTCCCCATACATTATTTCCCCACAGCATTGTTTACATTGAATGTTATAAAAAAGAATCTTAAATAACTTTGGCTTTGCAAAGTTTATTATTTTCTTGAAATTTTTTTTTTTTTTGTGAAAAATTCCTCAAGGACAAAGTCTCATAGGCTTATCTGCAAAATTTTGCAGTGTCTAGTGGTATACTGTTGACAAACTGGCCAGTCCTTGTAAAGATACCATCAGAAGCAAATATTTGCCCAATTTTTGTTTTTGTTTTTGTTTTTTTTCACTTAAACTTTGGAGATGAAAGAAGGTTGAAAGAGTAGAAGGAATGGTCTTCAAGTTGTCCTTAGATCTCTCCCATATCTACAAGGCAGGGAAAAATTAACTCTTTCTAAGACTCTGAAAGGCTGTGAGGTGGCTACCTGGCTTGTATTGCTCTGTGGTGTGGTCGTCAGCTCCACGACCTCTGTCTGGACTGCCATTGGCTTCTACATCAGTTGTAATGAGACTCTGGGTCCCTTTGACTTCACGTGTACCCTGAAGTCACAAAATCACTCAGGATGAATTTTCTGCACCTGCCTGTGTAAAGATCCCTGCATTATTAATGGGTGTGACACTAAATAAAGCAGTCCTGCTGTGTTTACAGAGCAGCATCACAAACGAATGAAGAGTGGAACTTTAGCTTTGCCGCAATTGGGTTCGCTTGCTCTGCCAAGTCGTTTCTGGGCCATGTTTTTGTACAGCTCGGTAAGAGGGCCACCGTGGGCTGTCAGTGTCCCAAACCACGTCTGGCAGGGTGGACGGAGGAAGCCGGCAGTGATTTAACTTCAGGGAGTTACTTTTGGTCAGGGTATAAAGTGGTTTCATGAGGCTATTTTAGAGAGAATTTCTGCTCATTAGAAACAAACAGGATGTTTGCCACTTGGGGAGTATATTATTAACCCTAAACTCCTTTGGAATTCTCTTTGTAGAACGGGAAAGACCTGAAATGCTATCTGGCCCAGGACCCCAGCCGGCATGTCAGCTCAGATAAAAGTAGCCACCCAGTTTCTGCCTGAACCCTCTTGCCGTGATGGTCAGTTTGTCTGTGCAAGGTTGACCCATTGCCAGACAGCTCTTACTTTTAGGAAGGTTTTCCTTATGTCGGGGTGAAGTCTTCCCATATTCGACATTTAAATAGTTTTTGAGCTCTGCTAATACAATGAGGAATAAAACGATCAGGTTCCTTCTCTCCTGGAACTGACATTCCATGCAGGCAGGCTAAGGAGAGAGACAAAAATTAAGGAAGAACATTCTTAGAATTTGTGAAAAGTTGTGTCATAAAGTCCCCATAAAAGGGGCTGTGGTAGAAAATCATTAGGGGCAGACAGTTGTCATCAGACAGGGTGATCATGGGAGTATTCTCCAAGGAAGTGACTTTCAAACTGAGACATAAAGGAAAAGAAGTTATCAGTTACTGTCAGAGTCTGGAGGAAACACCTTTTCAAAGGCCTTGTGACTGAAAGGGATTTCTTGTACTTACAGAACTGAGAGCAAATCAGTGTAGTCCCAGCAAGGGGACAGGGGTACTGGGTGGTGTGAGATGATACGCAAGGTTGTAATACTGAAGGGTCCTGAGGCCACAGTAAGACTTTGTGATACCTTCTTCAAAGTGCATAAGACCATCATTGAAGCCTAAACAACCCAGCTTCCTGTTTAAGCAGACGTTTTGTTTGGTGGTGGGGGAGGGGGGTGCGGCGGGGAAGCTCTGAGGAGATTGGTCTGGAGACCACTGGACTCTTAGCAACTCACATTGTAGAGGTGATGCCCACTTGGCTTGGGTAACAGCAGTGGAAATGAGGGGAAGTGGTCTGATTTGAGACCCAGGTTGGAGGAAGAATGGACGTCTTAGTGATTGGCTATGACAGGTGAGGGCAAGGGATGAAGCAAAGATGATTCCCAGGGTTCTGGTTAGAGCATCTGAGTGTGTGATGCTGAAGCCGGAGGACTCACACGGAAGGGTAGGATGTGGAATCAGGATTGCTTCTGATGGAAGTGCTTCTGACTATACAAGAGAATCTTGAATTCAGAGGGAAAGTGTGGACTAGAAATTTAAGTTAGCAAGTAATCAGCATAGAGGCTATTTAATCCCATAGGAATAGATTAAGTCACTGAGATAAAATAAGAGAAGAAGGTGGAGAGTGGATCAACCTCTGAAGTCTAGAGGTTGTGTGAAGGAGGAACTAAAGAAAAGAAATGAGAATAACTTGTCCTTGAGATGGAGACTGGAGTGTTGGAAGGCAGGCACAGTGCTGTGTCAGGTAGAGAGGTGCCTTTTGGATTCGACAAGTTGAAGTCATTGCTGACCTTGAACAATTTCAGCAGAACAGTAGAAACAGAAAACAGACTGCAATTTCCAGTATAACAGGATAAATCAAATCCCGCCCCCCATCAAAGAATTACAGAACAAACATTTAAAGTTTGGTTAGGTCCCTTTAAGTGCCTTCCTATTTAAACAGTCTCAGTTTCTTTGAATATTCCTGATCACACCTAGGATGTCCCTGATCCTACCCTTCTGGACTTCGACTCTGTTTTGTTGAATTCCCTCTTTGAATAAGAAGGTCAGAAATGTACTCAGTACTTTCAGGTGACATCTGCCAGTGAACTTGTTACCTCCCTTTGTCAAAAATGCTTCATTGTACGACTGTTGGTCTAAAGTGGCATTTGCTTCACACAAACTGTTGCCAAGTACACTTGTAAAATTGTTACCGAACTGAATGTAGGGCTTTACGTTTATTGACCCTGTTAAATAGCATCTTGGTTTCAGATGAGTGTTTCAGGCTGTCAGAATTCTTTGAATTGTAATTGTGATGTTTATTTGACACACACTTTATTTAGGTATGGAAAATGCAGTGTATGGCCTGGTTATCGCATTGGCAAAACTCAAATCAGTGCTAAATTCTGTTCCAGAAACATGGTCAGTATTAGTGGCTGTTACACCATTTGCCCACGTTCACCCCTGTTCTCACTAGCCATGACTTTGAAAAGTGTGCCTGAGAAACCCAGGCCCACCCAAAGCATGAGTGAGCCACAGTCAGAGCTGAGGAGTAGGACCTTCTTTGCAGGTAGCCATCTGCTCATCCGTGGTATCTGGTTCAGCCTTTCATGTAATAGCAGCTCTATGAACCCTGACTATAGGCCAGCCTACGTTTCTCAACAAGAATGTCATGAGGATTCTGTGCTGAAATTCATGGATTCTATGCTCCTGATCAGCCAGTCTATTCATGATATCCAAGAGGGAAACAAGACTAATGGGCTTGTCATTTTAAGAATGAAAATATATTAGGCCTTATGACCAAATGCCTTTTCTCTTAACAATTTTGATTTTCTTTCCAGATGATAAAATTAATAAATATTTGTTAGAAAATCTATAAAACATAGATAATGTGAAAAGAATGCTAGTTTAATCTCACCACCCAGAGACAAGTATTATGATAAAATGTGTTTATATGAAGTACATGGACCTGATATTTGCTATACATCAGTATAAAGAAATTTAATGTTCTTTTCATGTAATTGTCCCTTCATTTCCCCATGCCATTGACCATTCCAGTTTTTTTTGCATCATGTGATATATTCAGTTTAATCCTTTCCCTTATTTTTGTACACTTAAGGAAAATTAGAAAGAAAAATTAAAAAGAACCTATTTAAAATATTTGTATAATAAATACTTTGCAGATGAATTTATATAAGCATCTCTAATAATTTCCTAAGGATAAATTTCCAAGGCAGTAATTACTTAAAGGATATTATTTAAGACAATTGAGAATTTGTCCAGTTATCCTCCCAAAAGCTTAAATTGGTTTGTTTATTTTTAAAGTACTTACAAACCACTTCATCAAAGAACTGATTTAATTGTTTTCTGGAGTGTCTGTGTTCACTTCACTGGTTCATATTTTGAGTACTGTCCTACTTTGTGAATCTAGAAATGTGCCTCCCTGGAGTCTCTTATAGCTTCTTATTTCTCCTTGAATTTGGTTTCTAAATCTTGGCTAACCAGGTTTGTCGAAGGGTAATTGTGCTTGATAATTAAAGCTTATGTAGAAACGATGCAAAAGCAGCATTGGAAGATGACTTTGTCCACAGATGTTCCCAGTCTTTGTTATTATAGGAAGCTGTGAGAACCATGATTTCTGAAATTATCCTCTACAAACTTTCCTGCTGAGCGAAGCACCCAGCCTCTCCTCTGCGTTGTTCCCTGTGCCTTGCAGCATCGTCCCATGGCTGTGTGCACTGATGCTAAAGCCAGTCTGTCTGGCTCAGACCCAGCTCTGCCGCTGATGAGCAGTGTGACCGAGGGCACACTACTTCGTCTCTCTGCACTTCACTTTCCTTGTCTGTGAAATGGGGAATATAGAGTACTTTTCTCATCGGGTCGTTATGAGAATTGAGCGTGCCTGTGTGTGTGACTGTATACATATATATGTGTGTGTGAGTGTGCATATCACTTAGAACACTGCTGTGTGGTGAGGGCTGTCTAGGTGTCAGCTGCTGGTTACTGTTAGCTACTTTGGGATTTGCTGGGGTGGAAGGGGAGGAATTGGAGCCCAGCCTCTGTAGGCTTTTGGAAACAGTGGTGACATTTGTTCTTCTTTTACAAGTCTTACAGGAGGGAACAGAAAAAGAAAAAAGGTGTGCATTCAAAACACTGTTCAGTAGTTTGTTAACACTTAAACTCGAATAGGTATGTGTGTGTTCTTTTTTTAACAAAAGCTTTGCTCTCCATTAAGGACAGCCAATTTTTTTTTTTTAAACTGAGTTAGTTCAGATTCTCCCTGTGGGCAGGTTGGCCATCTGAGGAGGTGAGTGTACATTTTGGTTGTCAGGTTTCAGGTCAGTAAACTAGTGTTAGGGTACTATGATGTTAGGCTCATCATTTTTACAAAAATAGCTGTTTTGCCTGTAAACCTACCATAGGTTTGGCTTCTAGCTAGAAGCAAGGTTCCTTGTGAGCTACATTAACTCCTTCAGGAACCCAGGTCACAGCTTGATGGCATCTCCATCTAATTAGGACTCTGGTGGCTTAAAGAGTTAAGTACAGCACCCTGAAAAGTAAGCCAAGGGAATAATTTGATAATGGAAAATTCTGATAGGAAATCCCTGCTGAAAGGATAGGAGGTAATAAACAACCAAAGGCGTATGTAGAAAGGATTGTGGTTGACAGCATTTCTGTCTTTATTCATTGAAGGTTTATGATATGTTTGAGTCTTTTTTCTGGATTAGGTTTATTTCTGTTAAATTTTGTGTAGCATGCCACCACCCTCAACCATCGTGCTTGGAGTACATTGGTTGGAAAGAATTGAGAAGAATTTTGTATGTCAGTGTGACAAGCAACATCTCAAAATACTTGTTCTTCAGTGATTCGGTTTGCTTTTTATCAGATGGCTTATATCTCCACTTGTGTTTCATCTCAAATGACCATTCACTGAGTCTGTATTATGCCTGTCTCTCTTTGTGAACAACGAGTTACTCATGTGTGTAGTCTAGTGTTGGGTGAATTTTCTTCCTTGTTTTTTGAATTTATGAAACACATGGGAATATAGACCTTATAAACCTTAAACTGAATTGTGTCGAGAAACTTTAACAGCCGGTGTTTGTTTTTTTTTTTTTCCCTTTTATTGTTTTTGCCATACAATGCCATGATATCACCATGGGTTTACATATGCTCCCCCTCCAGAACCCCCCTCCCTCCTCCCTCCCTCCTCCCTCCCCCTGGGAAATCTCGATGCACCAGCCCCGAGCATCAATCCTGGGCTGGCAATTGATTAGACGTATGATAATTAACATGTTTCAATGCCATTTTCCCATATCATCCCGCCCTTACCCTCATCCACAGAGTCCACAAGTCTATTCTATACATCTGCGTTCCTTTTGCTGTCTCGCATAATGGGTTCTCGTTACCGTCTTTCTAAATTCCATATATATGTGTTAATATACTGTATTGTTGTTTTTGCTTCTGGCTTACTTCACTCTGGATAATGGGCTCCAGTTTCGTCCATCTGAGTAGAACTGCTTCAAATGAATTTTTTTTTAATGCTGAGTAATATTCCATTGTGTATATGTACCACAGCTTTCTTATCCATTCGTCAGTTGATGGGCATCTGGGTTGCTTCCATGTCCTGGCTATTGTAAACAATGCGGCGATGAACATTGGGGTACACGTGGCTCTTTCAATTCTGGTTTCCTCGGTGTATATGCCCAGCAGTGGGATTGCTGGGTCATATCAGCCGGTGTTTTACATCTACAACTTGTCGTGTGCTTTCTTGAACATTTTTACCTAGTTGTGTATTTATCTATAGTGGTTATCCAGAAGGTATTAAGATGAGGCTTTTACAAACTGTTGAAATGTGGGTATACAGCCCTTACTGGTTTTATCCACTGAGGTGGTCTTCTCAGAAAATTTTGGTCTTCCAAGGAAATTGTATGTAATATGTATATATATTGGTTTTGACTCCAACATACTGAATTTTGGGGAGGAGGTATTAAGTACTGTAGTATGGTTGTCATAGTCTTGAGTAGTGCTTTTCTGAGGATAGTGTCTGCTTTCAAGAGGGTTAAAAATACCCAGTGCTAATCCTTGTACTGCTTAAGGTTTTGATGAGTGGTCAAGGGAAATTATATCCTAGTACTGGATTTATTTTTAAGGTCACAGATTACTTAAAATATTGAAAAACAATAACTGGGCTGAATATTTATTGAAATTGGATGCACATAAAATGATATAAAAGTGATGGCTGTGAGATTTATAATAGTTACCTCATGCCTTTTCAAAGGTGTATCTAGTGCTTCTAGCCATATACCCAAGCAGAGTTGTTGACTGAACACTTAATTTCATTTATTTGGATTTAACTATGCAATTTTAAGATGAAAGTCTTGGCTTCTGGGAACTTCCCTTAGGTCAATTTTCATGTTGGTAAATCCCCCCATATTTGGAAACATTTTATATCAAAGAGCATGATTTGCTATCTGTCCTTTGAAGCAAAAATAGCTTAAGATATGTTTATTTAGTTAAATGTGTGATTCATTTAAAGCTTCCACTTACTGCTTAAACTTGTGAGTAATGTTGTGAATTTTAATGCTATTGCTGAAAATTATTTTGAAAAGAATTTTACTTCCTTCGCACTAGTATCCTAGTCAGGAAGCCTCACTCTTTGTTTTCATTTCTCTGTGTCAAAGAGGATACTTAAAATGCATTGGGCAGACTCGAAAATTAAGCAGTAGTGATACAAAGAGAAATCTCTAATTTGTTTGGGGCGGGGGGAGGCAACAGTACTATATTAAGGCTGAAAACTATTTTTCAAAATATCCTTGATTTGGGATTCACTAGCTCTTGTAGGTTTTTTTAAATATCATTTTTTTTTAAAAAAAAGCTTAATCTTCTGTATTCTTTTGTTTTTCTTTCAGTGGATCTGCTTTACACGGTCGTGTTTTATCCTTTTTGACAACCGTACCTACTTTTCAGTTACTACGTTTGGACCATGTTCTGCTTCACATCTCAGAATGTGTCCCTGGGTGCTCCTTACACTGGGGGATGAAGATCCAGCCCCCTTGCTGTCATGTTCACTGTCTCGCTTAGTCTGAGACTGTATACACAGATGGCTTCTGTGGCAGCTATTCTGAAATAGTGAATCCATCAAGTGTGTCTTATTGCAGTTTTATACCACTGGCCACAGAGGGAGAGTGGATGTGTGTTTAGGACTTTGTCCCGCAAGCCCACGTCAGAACATCTCGGGCAAAGACCACGGTGCACATTCGGTGGCGAGCATTTTCTCTGCAGCATTTGCCTAGAAACAAGAGGCCTTCTCTGCACTGTGGTCATCACAGTGAGATGACTGAGGTGGCCGAGGGTGGGATGAAGGCTCATCTTCAAGACCTGAACTGTGGTGTATTGCCACAGGGGAACCAAATTCAACAAAGGTGAACAGGATCAGGCCGGGTGGCTGGCGGGGTGGAGGTGACGAGCTCAGCTCCCCCTGTACTGTATGTTCTACCTGTACTCCCAGGCTGAAGACCAACTTTTATTAATTGGCTTTCATTTCCTCTCTCCTCTGTTGGTCTGCTGATGCCCTGTACATTTACAATGGGATCACAAAAATGGGTGACTTTCACCTTTTTTTCTTAAACACAGTGGGGACAATGACAAAAATGCTGCAAATCTGGTCCTCTTTACCAAGAAGGTAAGAACAGGAGAATTTTTGAATCATCTCAAATTGATTTTGTTTTAAATTTGCCCATTGAATCCTTTCTTTGAGGAGCAACCCTGCCTACCCCGCAGTCTCTGAGGTTCCTGCTGGGTGTGTTTACATAACCACCCCTCTCAGCTCCTCCAGCTTTGTTTGCACTGGGGAATATTCCGGGGAAACACATGTTGTGTTTTGAGATTTCCAGCCACCTCAGGATTCCCTAGCTGACTCTGAACCTGAGGGCTGGGGTGAGGATACGGGCTGCTCTCTAGTACCCTTGGGTGCATCACTGTTGTTGGAGGGAGGAGATGGAGACATAGATAGAATATTTTCCAGTCATGGAAAATGCATGCATCATATCAGACACGGGTACTTGTGTTAATGTTGAGTGTTAAAGCTTTGTGTAACGTAGACGAGCCGGTGCCTAGACGTGATCCAGCCTCTGGCAGGGCCGGTTCCTGTCCAGCAGAGGCTGGTGGCAACACAGGGCGTGCCCGTCCCACCCCAGAAGACAGTGTAGGGAGCAGGAGGAGTCATGTTGGCCCCTTTTATCTGGACAGCCACGTGGGCTTCTGAGAAGCAGCCCCCGGGTGGTGTTCCTCTGGCTTTGGATCCAGACAGATTGGAGTTAGAACTCAGCTTCACCCTGGAGACCATGAGAAGAAAATCTGACCTCTGGCAGACTCATTTCTTTATTTGTAAAATGGAGATGAGAATTACACCTATCTCACTAGATTGTTTTGATGATTCAGTGAGACAGTGTCTATGAAGAAGCTGGTATAATATGAGACATTCAGTAAATGTTAACCCTTTCACTGCTCTTCCATCATTAAGCAAATATCATAGACTGAGCAGGGAAGCAGAACCTAGAGTCTTGGAGGGTCTCAAAGTGGGAAGGGGTTTGGATAATAATGGATAATATTTCAAGGAAGTTAAACCAAGTTCTGATAAGAGGGAGACTGGGCAGAGAGGACAGATACTTGATTCGTTAGGGCAGGGGCTGGCAAACTAGAGACCATGGGCCAAATCTGGCCTTGTGGGTCAATCCAGCCTGCCTGTGTATATAAAGAAAGTTGTATTGGCACACACTTGTTTGCATGCCATACACAGCTGCTTCTGCACTACAGCCTGCGCTACCAGCAGAGCTGAGTATGAGCAGACTGCTTGGCTGCAAGGCCAAAAATATTTACTTTACAGAAGAAAGTTTGCTGACCGTTGACGTACAGCCCAGGCTGGTCAACAAAGGTAGAGAAAAACATACACAGGTGTGTTTCTTCTGCCTCTGCCTCATAGCTTACTTTATTCCTTGCTCCAGTTTTAGCCTTCTTTTTAGAAGTTGCTTATTTGTAATTTTTGTTGGAGTGTAGTTGCCTTAGCTGTGTTAGTTTATACTGTGCAGCAAAGTGAATCACTATACCCATCATGCGTCTCCTTTCCTTCTGGATTTCCTTCCCATTAGGGCCCCACAGAGCACAGAGTAGAGTCTCCTGTGCTATACAGTAGGTTCTGATCAACGGTCTGTTTTATATATAATAGTGTATATATGTCATTCTCAATCTCCCAACTCATCCCACCTCCCCCCTTCCCCCTTGATGTCCACACAGTTGTTCTCTGTGTTGTGTCTGTATTTCTGCTTTGCTACCAGGCCCATCAGCACCATTTTTTCTAGATTCCATACATATCTTAATAGACAGTGTTTTGTCTTTCTGACTCACTCAGTGTGATAGTGTCTAGATAAGCAGAGGTTCAGGTAGTACGCCCACCTGGGAAATGCAGATTTCTGTAAGGGTGAGGTCCCGGGCTGTGTGTATCCAAGCCCTTGGGCTGCCTGTAGGATCTGTACTCTGGGATGGAGGTGAATGGCCTGGGGGAATTAGAGTTCTGTCATCTTAGCCGAATAGAATGGTTGTGGGAGGAACTACTTACAAAGGGAGTCTGAAGAGTAGCTTCGAAACTCAGAGTCCTTTCTAGTGACCATTGATGAGACAACTGGGCGTGTCTGACCCTTAAAGTGAAGTCGCTCAGTTGTGTCTGACTCTGTGACTCCCATGGATGGTGGAGCTGACCCTTAAAGTGAAGTCGCTCAGTTGTGTCTGACTCTTTGTGACTCCCATGGATGGTGGAGCCTGGCAGGCTCCACTGTCCATGGGATTTTTCCAGCCAGGAATACTGGAGTGGGTTGCCATTTCCTTCTCCAGGGGAATCTTCCCAACCCAGGGATTGAACCTGGGTCTCCCACATTCCTGGCAGACCTCAGTGCCCTGTAAATTAGTCTCTGCAAAGCTAGGTGAGGGATGGTTTACATTTTCATAATCTTGTTGGTGGGGCTGGTCTCAATCAAGAGGAGAGGCTCATTTATTTCAAATTTTTTAAAAAAGGTTTTAACTCTACATTCTATCATGCACACACAAGAGTCACACATTAACTTGGGAAGCCACACAGAAGCTTGCCTGTTTTCTTTAGGTCCCGGAATTCTGGCTACATGTATACTGTACTAAGTATGTGTATTCCTGTTCCCTGGTGATTCAAGTTATATTTCATGTCCATCGTCTCCATTCTCAGCTGCCTGCTGGACAGCTCCCCTCAGAAGCCCCTGCTGCCCTTACCTTCCCCAGGCCTCTGCCTTGCCCTCTCCTGCCTGCTGTCCTCAGAATGGTGGTCCACCTAAGGCCCCACCAAGGACCCTTGCTCTTTCCTCCACTCAACTTCCCTCCCTAACCTTTGTCCCCAGGAGAGTCCACGGGTTCTATAGGTGTTTCCACCTCAGTGTCTTTTGCATTATCTCTACTTTCTGCTCACATTCTCAAGGACCTTAGTTCTGTGTTTCCCAAACTTTTCATAAAATATGTTTATATCCTATATAGCAGTTATATGTTATTTCATTTTTCATATTTTAATATTTACATACTTTTATTTTTATTCTATATTGATATTTTTCTTTAAATCAGCTGTCTTCTTTCAGCCTAATCTTAAATAATAATGTCTATGAAATTACAGTTGTAGTGTAATTGCATATGAGACTTTCCTGATACACGTGCAATGCAGAAAACACAGGAGATGTAGATTCGGTCCCTGGGTCAGGAGGATCCCCTGGAGAAGGAAATGGCACCCCACTCCAGTATTCTTGCCTGGAGAATCTCATGGACAGAGGAGCCTGGCAGGCTATAGTCCATGTGGCTACAGACACAGCTGAAGCAGTTGAACACACACGTGCGTCATAATTGCATACGTTTTCTAACACACAATGAATTAAAACTATAAATAAACAGCACACAGCCTAGAACCATCTCGGAGGAACACATCAAGCTCCTTTTGGAAATTTCTGCTTTGGGCGTCACCCTTGTTTTGAGTGGGTGTGAGTGTGTCTCCCTGCTCCAAGTGTGACCTTTCTCCTCCCCTCTCCCACCTCTCTCTGATGGTGCCTCTCCCCGGTGCTGCATGCATGTCTGTCCCAAACATAAACCTACTTCTGTCACAACATTTCTAAAATGTTCCCGTGGCTCTCTGTTGCTGTCAGGACGGCTTTCTTTAATGCAGATACCCCACAACAGGGTTCTCGTGATCCAGCCACCATCTGCCTGTCAGCTCCACTCAGCCCTGTTCTTATCCCCCGTATACCCACTTCTTCTCCAGCAAGACTGAATCACTTGTTCCTGAAAGATACCACACTGTTCCATGCCTCTGTGCCTGCAGCGCTTCTCCCCTTTATTTGCCTGAATCCTGCTGGTGCATGAAAACTCAACTGAGGGATCATCTCTGCCAGGAAGCCTTCCCTGCCCAGCCCCTCATTCCCAGTGACTTCCCCCCACCTTATTTTCTTGGCTACCCTCCTGTTTTATACAGTGATGAAGAGCCCTGATGAGAAATGAAACTTGATTCAAACCAAGTTTTTCTAGCTTCTTCCTGATGATTTCTGACAACCTGTGAACTGAGCTTCAGTTTCTCATTTGTAAAATGGGGATAATAAAGCCTGTCTCATGAGATTACTCTGAGTATTTTACTGAGATTCTGTGCTTTGCCCAGTGCTGGATACACAGTAACCACACAAACCGCGGCATTCTTATCGGTTGTGTTGGGCTTCCCATCTTTAACCATGACCTCTGTGTTCCTCACTTTCTCCTGTGTCACTGGGGATAAGGCATCACAGAGTTGGGGAGGCAGTCAGGCTGGGTGAGAACATGAAGTGCCAGGCGCGGCATGTGGCCTTGGGGGTCCCATTAATGGGGGGTCTCTGTTACAACAGCATCTGGCATGCTCTGACTCTGACTTTGTTGGCTCCCCAAGGCATGTGTCATGTCTGATTCTGCTTCCCAGGGCTGAGCAGCCCAGTGAACAGCCCTGCGGAGGGTGTATCTAGCGATCATACATCTTGCTGTGATCTCTATGATGGTGAGTGAGCCAGTCATCTCCTCTGTCCCTGTATCACCATCTGGGAAATCAGGACAACCATCACTTGACCATGTGTATAAGATGACCTGTCTTAGAAGAGATGGTGTGGCAGTCTAATGCTAACAATAGCTTCATTCACGTGCCTTATCTTAGCATCAGTTCTTCTACTCTGCTGTATTTTCCTACCGTCATTTCTAGATCCCAAAAGATATTTAGCTATTTGTAATTCAGTTCGACTTTAAATCATTAAAACAAAGTATTAAAATGAGCAGAAGTGTAGTTAGATATCATTGGTTGAGGTTGTAGCAGAGCATTTGTTTCTATTATTCCTCATAACTCTATCAAAAGAGATGGATTCTGTAATTTGGCTGAAAGACGTGAAAATGAACCTATCCAGATACAGCCGTGCTGTCATTAGGAAGCACTGGTCCTTTTAGGAGGGGCTTGTGAACCACGGGATTCTAAGAGGTGACAGGTCAGCTGCCAGCACTTATTTCTGATGGCAGAACCCTCCTCACTGGATCTCCCCTTCATCTCCTGCAAGATGTTTGTGGTGGCTCCTTTTTTACATCTCAGTCCTTAAAGAATACTCTCAGACTTCTTCAGTTCATCACAAGCATCACCTTTGCTCTGAAGCCTTGTCTAATTATTTCAGACAATTATTTTTCTTTTTCTGAGCACTGTTTGTATTGATTATCATTCTGTATAATCGAGTATTTACACCTCCTCAAGGTTTTTTCTGTGGATATGCTTCACCTTTTCATGGGCAGTTACACAGCTGTTTTGGCTTCCCTGGTGGCTCAGTGGTGAAGAATCCACCTGCCAATGCAGGAGACAGGGGTCAGATTCCTGAGCTGAGCAGATCCCTGGATATAAAATGGCAACCCTACAACCCGCTCCAGGATTCTTCCCTGGGAAAGCCCAAGGACAGAGGAGCCTGCTGGGCCACAGTCCACGGGGTCGCACAGAGTCAGAGATGACTTAAAAACAACACCAGCACAGCTGTTTGCCCCTACACTGCATCATCGTATGCTGCCATTCTGAACTCTTACGGAGCAAAACCAGACAAGGGCCAGGTAGGAGCTGGTTCACCTCTGCTGTCTGAGTGTTCTTCTGACAGTGCCAGAGAGTGCTGGGCAATGGTGGGGGCAGGCACGGTTATGCATCCTTTGGTTATGCAGATTGCTCTGTAATCGGGTAGAGTATGATCCTCTGCTTGGATCTGGAGACTTGTACTTGCAAGAGAATGACAGATTGTCATCCTGCTAACAGATGAGCCACGAGGTCAATATTCTCTCATGTATATAACTTTGCCCACATTTTAATCATAGTTCACAAATAGGCTTCAAAAATGGTTGCACAGTGGGAAGCAACTTAGAAGGTCATGACATATGTTTCCTCTTTGTTATCCTTTAGCAATAATCTGCAGCTCAAAACTTGCCTTCCGTGACTGTTTAACACGCATTTTCCAGCTTTTCAGTTAGTCCTAATAGGTGACCATGTCTGGGCTCGATAATATCTCCACATCCGCTTCTGTGATATACAGTCATTTGGGAGCTTTAGCAGATTAAGTAAATTGTCTATAGTGGATATTTGCCAGCCTGAACTCAAGTTATAATTGTCCGATGTGTAGGTATCTACATACAATTATTGCTACCTCTGGGAAAACAGTAACTCTGTCATCTTCTGCTTATTCACGTGCCAGCATTTGTGTTCTCTATTCTATATCCATATTATTACATTAGGAAACTGCTTTGAGGTGTTTGCCTCATACCTCTTCCTCTATATGTTAGAGAAATAAAAGAAAAAGTTAGCAGAGAAAAACTACCTAGGGGAGAGTTCCTCTCTCTGACTCAGAAGTCAGTAGCTTTTGCTCCCCTTGCCCTAAGAGATAGGCAGGATCTGCTCTCAACCTCTGGTCATATGTCTATCCCTGGACATCACCCACTCCCAGGATTAGCAGCTCGCTGTGCTAAACCCGTGTGATTGAACTTATTCATGTTCAGAACTTCTCTCTGAGCTATTTGTGTTTAATATTATGTTCCTTGGCTTTAAAATGATTGGAATAAACATGTCATGAATGTGTGAACCTTCTTGAGTGTAGCCTTTGGGGTTCATGGGAACAAATGAGTATCTCAGAAAAGAATTTTCCAATTGCCCAGGTATTAAGCTATAATAACCAATATGACCTTTAGTGGAAGAACCATTTAGTTGGGTTGGTGCAGGCATTGGAAGGGTTTGGATAGGTTTTTTTTTTAAGACTAGGTCTCCTGTTTCTGAATCTGAGCCTCAGGCTACAATGAGGTCTGTGTATATTTTGACTCTGTATTTTCTTATTGCTCTTGCACTCACATGGTATTTGGTGATTATATCAAAAGTTAAATGTGATGACTAAGGTAATCATGAGATGAAAGTGATATTTCTTAAGGAATATGCAGAAAGATTGGCCACCTGAGGATAAATATGGTCTCAGAGGGAAAGATGAGAGCGAGAAAGGGGAGATATTGGAAGACTTAATCAGCTCTGAATGCTTTGAGTGGAAATGGGGTAGAAACAGAAAATTCCTTACACTGATGTGGAAATTGTTGAGCTATATAAAATAGAAGTCAGGATCTGTTAGCTACATGCTTAACGGCTATCCCTTGGAGAGGTGAAATGACTAATAGGCATCAGAATAATCAATGTGCCAGTTACGTACCTACTGTGAGCAGGCACTGTGCTGAGTACATTTGTAAATGTTGCCTTATTTTATCTTATTCTGCTAGTGAGTAGCAAAGTTGAGAATGACATTGAGATCCAGGACTTCAAAAGTTCTTTCTTTCTGCAAAATGACCCTTACTTTTAGCTGTGATTCTTATCTGAAATATATAAGAAAAATGCTACTTTCCGTGTCAGCTATAATGATAAAATAGTGTAACCATTTCTTGAAAATGTACAATGTTCAAGGCTTTGGCTCACTTTAATGTAGATGAGGGAGATTTTTCCTCTGAATTTTACATTGTGCATTACACTTCACCACCGTTGATACAAGGAGACTGTGGAAGAGCAATCTTTATCCATAATTAATTGTTCTATAAAATATGTCATATTTAGTCTTTTTATCTGTCTCTAGAGGTTGTTCAGAAAGAGCCACAGTGTTGGGATAGAAGCCAGGGTTCAATTAGCTATGAAAGTGAAGGAGAGGATGGGAAAGAACACTGATGACTATACTAAAATCTGGATGCTATATCTGAGTCTGTGCTACATCCATGCTCCACTCTGGGATTCCTGTCTTAACCTCTCATTCAGGTCTTTGACATATTTCCCGAGTGTAGCCTCGCGTTCAACCAAACCAAGTGACATCTTGGGAAGGATTTCTTGGGAAGGAGACATGCATTCTAGTTGCACGTGGCTGTTAGGTTTCCTCTGACCATCAACTCCCATTGGTTGATTGTCCCTGTAGCACAGCTTTGAGACGGACTCTTGCGGCCACCTTCACTGTCTTAGGAAACTGATTTTCATAAATTGGAGTGCATTTGGTGGGTGGAATGCCTTACCTCATAGCATGTAAGGTGTGCAGACACTTTGCACCATTTGCTGTTGTGGAAGTCAGGGTCTGAAGACGTAACCCACCGGCCAAGGCTTTGGTCTTCTCCAGCCTGTGTGCCTGTGTTGGCTTCTTTCATCTCTATCCTTCCTCTTCCTTTTTCTTTGTCTCTTTCTGTCCCACCCTTTTAAAATATCCTCTCTCCCTTTCTCTGCAACATTGAACAGAAGTTAAACAGAAGTTAAAAATTAAAATGTTAATTGTTTTCTTGTATTGTTTCTAATTTGAAATATATAAGGGCATATTCATCTTGTTGTATGTAACTGGTATCAACCATTAGCATCACCTTCAATGCGAACAGCGAATGCTATGCAAGGAAAGCCGGATCCTTCTCGTGGCCTATAAGTTTCTCTGTGATCGGATCTTTCCCACCCCTCCAGCCTCATTCATCAACATTAGGAGACTGCTCGACACACACACACGCACATCGTTGAGAGATGTGGAGAGCCAGAACTGCGCTCTGCTTCCAGCTTCTCGTGCCTCCGTGTGCTATGTGCCGCCCCTTTGGCCTGGAATATACTGCTTTTGTCCACCTGCCTTTGGGCCTGGCTCAGGTTTCCCTCTGTGGCAAGCTTTTCCTGACCCCATCAGCTGACCTTGTTGCATTTCTGTGTTAGCATTGTGTCATCATCTAGTAGGGTATGATGCGATCATAAACCACAATGATGAGGCACTTGGTAATATGTGTTCAGCCTTTTCTGTGTGTCGAGGAGCATGCTAACAGCCATATTTGGATTATTGTAAAGTCATGTGATACAGTGAGCTCGATGTTATTATTTTTTTGAGAAAACTGAAGTACAGGGAGTAAAGAGACTTGCTCAAGATCAATCACAGTGCTTGAGTGTGGTGGAGCTTTTCCAACAGAAGTGTAGTTGTTGGTTTCCACTGATTGTTCTCCCCTGAATTGTGAGGACATTTCCTTGACATCAGGGGATGTCGCTGATTTCTTATCTCCACTGTGGCTCAGCTGGTAAAGACTCTGCCTGCGATGCGGGAGACATGGGTTCAATCCCTGGGTTGGTAAGATTCCCCCAAAGAAGGGAGAGGCTACCCACTCCGGTATTCTGGCCTGGAGAAGTCCATGGACTGTACAGACCACGGACTGTAGTATCTCCACTAGTGGCTGGTCTGTCATAGAGGCTTTGAATGATTGTTCCGTTAAATTTGATTGAAGTCTCATTTGTCATGGACTTTCTGGTCTTTCATGTCTGTGAATTTTGGAGTGTAGAAACGTGTAAACTGGTTTTCAGTTTTGGTGGCTCCTCAGACTTTTGTGTATTCCCTGCACATTTAAAAATCATGTATCCTCAATTCCACTTATTGGCAGAAGCCCTAGTTTTGAATTTAATACTTTCAGAAGAGTTACGAAGCTTTAAAATTCCTGCTGTCTGAAGGGTTGAGTGACATTGTTTTCCTCACATTCTTAATTTCTTTGTCTCTACTGTAAACACCTACTAGAGAGTATAAGAAGGGATGGCTGATACTGTTTATAAGGCAAAAAACTAGTTGGCTTAAATAACCTCTCAGATTGATTTTGACAGGAATTGGTTCCCCTCTCTACTTACCACCACTGATTTATCCACAAACTTGGTGGCTCTGCTCTTTGGTAGAGAACGTTCCTTAAGAACTAGGTAGATTTTTACTTTTACCTTGTTTTCTACCGTCTGCCTTTAGAATGCAGTATTTTAGAAGGACTCCATGTCATTCCCAAGAGCATTAGAACAAAATGGACCAAAAAGATTCTAGAGAACACAAACTTCATTGTGGCCCCTCTGATTGTCTCCTCTTTATCAGAGCACCGAGCTAGGGTATTTGCTGATTTGAATCCAAAGAATACAAATTTGTGATCTTTATTAAAAATCAACGGTACCAGCCGTGCCTGTCTGATTTTACCACATGGATGTTCGGAGCTAGTCTCCCTGATTCAGACTTAATTACAGGCATGGCTAACTGTAACACACGTGCCACTTATTGTCTACCTCATTGTGTCTTCAAATCAGCAAAGTAACAGTTAACAGAACAACACACAACAGTTGTGAACAAGTAAAAGAGAATGTTTTAAAAAGGAAGTTTTGAGCATTCACCGCTAAGCTACAATTCAGTTCATTTTTTACTTAACCTTGACTGTCATCAGACTGGGTTGACTGTGTTTCATAAAGCTCCATGCTAGCTAACTTAGAAAAATAAAAATAAACAACTGAAAAAGACTCTTCCTTGGGGTTTGTACTCAGACTTGGGGCTCTTGTTTCATATGCTGCTGGGATGTGTTCCCAGTAGCCAAAACTCTGAGCAGCCGAGCTTAAAGAGGCATGCTGGCGACTTTCTTCTTTCACAGCTTCTCCACTTGTTTCAGCTCCAACAGAGCCTTTTTGTTGTACGTGAGAAAGGAAAGAAGAAAGACTGCCCAGCCCAACGCTGGGAGGGAGGCTCTGAGCCTGTAATGCAGAGGGGTTCTTCCCAGAGGCTCTCTAGGTTTTGCCTGTCAGCAGTGGAGATTTCATTTATCGTAGGTGAAACAGCATTACAGCCAGAATTGAAATATTCTTCATTTTTTTCCAAGTCCCATTTTGTCCCCTCCTTCTGTAGTGACAAGGGCCATTCAGAAATATGTGTGCATTTTTCCAGTCCATGTTTTGATATGTAAGCTGAATATACCTGTGTTTATGAATGAGCTATAGTACTTGGAATTCTTTACATTTCACAAAGATGTGTCTGTCATTTCGTAACTTGCCTTTCACTTTTTTCACTCAACACTATATTTTGGATGTCTAGTCTAGTTCAGTTACATTAATTATAGCAACTATGCTTTTTGTACCAATTTCTGACATTTACTTTGAGTTCACAACACTTTTTCATGACTTCTTTCTCCTTTCTTTCCTCATGTTGGGTGATGTGAGGATTTTTTAATTTTGTTTTATCTTTCATTTGCATCACATACATATATTTCATGATATCTGAAGTTAATCAGGTTTTTTTCTCCTTTGTTCATACTGTACAACAACCCCTGGAGGGCTCATTTAACCCCATACCTCCATCTGTGTTATTGATATCCAATATTTATAGCTTGCTTTTCTGACCTCATCCAAAGTCATCATTATGATGATGCTGATAACTATAATCATTTGCAGTTTTTGGTTTAGGCTTGCTGTGTGCCTGCCGGCTCCTTCCCTCTTCCAGCTCCTGTCTTCCGGATCCTCTTCCCTTCGGTCTGAGCACATAGTATGTTCTTTAGTAGCTGGTCTGCTCTTCATCTTTATCATCTTTTCCACCTTTTTTTCCTCTGGAAGAGATTTTACCTGTGTTTACAGGTTTACAGGCTGACCCTTATTTTCTTTAGAACTTTGAAGATGTTAGTCAGTTATCCTGTATCAGTTGTTATTTTATCAGTCTAGATAGAAACATTTCTAAAATTTAGAGAGAGGTATCATAGCTCTGCATACTCCTGCCTTCCAAGAGACGATCAGTCAAAACTCCCGGTCGCTGTTCAAGGCAGCACTGGAGGGTAAGCTTGTGTGTCGTCATGCAGTCATGTCCTCTGGGTGGTTGAGCTGTGCAGTCCTGTTTGGTCTTCCGTTAAGTGAGTTCAGACTGTAGGTTCTTTTGAGACCTTGTGTCTGCTTTTTGTGTGCATGTGTATGTTTATGGTGTGTTGTGTGTATCTTTCCTCTCTGCCAGGACTTCCTGTTCCAACTGATTGACTAAATGTAATCATTCTCTTCGTTTGACCTGCTCTTTCCTTCCTTACTGAATATCTTTGGTTTCTCCTAAGTTGAATGCTTGTGCCCTACATACACTTGTCAGTAATACATGGGTTTGTTTGATATCGTTGTTACTGTTGTCTGTATTTTCTTCCTAAAATTGTTTTATAACTGCCTGAGTATGTGATGAGCAGCCATAGATTTATTTTGGATGCAAATCTGAAGCTGGAGTGCCTAGGTTCATATCCCAGACCCATACCTCAGCACCATATAACCCTGATTCATGCTCTAACCCCTCAGTTCCCTCATTCCTAAGAGAACGATGGAAATTGCATCTCTTTTAAGATATGTATTTAACATGAATTCATACATGTACACATGAGGGACAGGGAGGCCTGGCGTGCTGCCATCCATGGGGTCTCAGAGAGCTGGACATGACTTAGAGACTGAGCAGCAGCAAGCACATACAGGCTGGAGCAATGCCAGGCACCAGGAATGGGTGGTGACTTAAGTACATGTCCTAACGGCTTTTAAGTTTCATCTCAAGTACTGTGTGCACTTTGAGGTTCTAATCAGCTTAAGTTTTTACCAGGTATTCAGGATGAACAATGTCTAACTTGGAGAAAACCTAAACTAGGAAGAGGTCTATTTCTGTTACCCCGGACATTGAATGTAATGTGTAATTTTATTTAAGTATTTGCTTCTGCCAGGGGAGCAGAAGGTCTGAGGAGCTACTCTCATCTAAATCATCAGGGAATAGAGGTGACATTTTAGAATTCCTAATGTAAATTTAAGCATTTTAAGCATTTATTTGCTTTATAAATGTTTGATTTGCATCTAACTCTTCAGTTCAGCCTACCGCCCCTGTCAAATGATGTGAATTCTGGATGACCTGAACTTTTACTCCAGGCTTTTCAGTAACTCACCCTTTGACCATGACCACATTCTTTCAATTGCTCATGCTTTAATTGGACTGTTATAGGGCAAATGAGCTAATACATGTGCACAGGCTTTTAGCTAGATTTTTTAAGTGCTTCAAGTAACTAAGGTGATGATACTACATTTTAGCTATGTAGCCATAATTGCTGTAATGCTTCTAATAAAAAATGTACAGTTTTCACTTCAGATTAAATTTTTAGAATCAACTGATTCATCATATTCAGCTATTTCCTGGCTTTAAGACTTACCATGTTTATTTTATTTTACTCGTTGTTGTTCAGTTGCTAAGTCATGTCCAATTCTTTGCAACCCCATGGACTGCAGCACACAAGGCTTCCCTGTCCTTCATTATCTCCTGGACTTTGCTCAAACTCATGTCATTTGAGTCGGTGATGCCATCCAACCATCTCATCCCCTGTCACCCCCTTCTCCTCCTGCGTCTTTCCCAGCATCACGGTCTTTTCCAGTAAGTCAGCTCTGTGCATCAGGTAGCCAAAGTATTGGAGCTTCAGCATCAGCATCAATCCTTCCAATAAATATTCAGAGTTGACTTTTTTTTAGGGTTAACTTGTGGTTTATTCCCTATCAACTCCCCAAATGATGTCATGACACTTAAAAAAAAATGTATAGACACTTATACTGGCATGTCAATGAAACCAGTGAAAAATTGGCCATGGAGGGATTTACAGTTTTTTGTTTGCTCTAATTTTGATTTTCATCCTTTCCAATATGGTTAATATCATCACTGATGTCAATTTCTGTGTCCATCTCTTCTTATTCTCCTTTCAGTTAGGTAAGAGTGCCTTCATTGGAGGCTATCTGTTGATCCACTACAGAAATGAATTATTGTGAAAGAAACTATTATTTGTTCACCACTGTCTCATCTAGTTGTCTGTCGGTCCTGTAGGAGACTCTAACTAGACCTGTTCAGAGAACAGATAATGAAATTGAGGCTTAGAAAGTTTAAGTAGTTTTGCTGAGGTCAGATATAGTCATTGGTGGAAGGTCAGCATGACGGCTAGATCAGCTCGAGTCCAGCAAGATTCTAGAGCACAGCCTCCCAAGTCATACATCTTCCTGCTTTCTATCATATCACTTCTGTTGAGAGAACCAAAAGAGGATAATTATTCTATCTTTATGAATTCCAAGACACTGTGACCATAATTACCCAGTAATACATCAGCACATGTAAAATGCCTGTGTGGGCCCACAGAAGATGTGGACCTATTGAGAGAAGCCATGTAAAAGGGGGTTAAGATTTTAAATAAGTTTTAAAACCAGCAGAGCATGGATTTTTGATAACCTTAAATTACTGGACCACATTGGACTAGTGTAAGATTTTGGTCTGTAGACATAGCTCTTGTCTAAGTCAGAAAAGGAGAATTCAGAAACTCATAGTTGGGTAAAAATGCTTTCAAAATAGGTACATTTGAAGTTTCTGTACCTCCTCTCAATAATGACTTTGTTTTGATTGATTTTCCCTTTTGCATTTCCCTTCCTCCTTTTCCATGGCTGACTTTCTCATTTTTATAAGTTAGTACTTAATTTATATTCTTGCCCCACTTGATTCTATGGAATATTATTACATATTCATGGGGTCATTTTTACTTGGGTCCGCAGAGTGTGTTATTGCCTCATGAAAGTCATGCAGGATTTACTTTATCTTAAATTTTTGTAGATGAGCAACTTGAGATTTAGAGAGATTATTTATCTTGCCCAAAATGACGAATTAGTAAGTGGTCAAGTCAAAAATTAAATCCAAGCTTCCCTGGCTCCAAAACATCTGCCTGTATTTCCAATGAGTCATACAATGACATCAGGGTCTTTTCAAATTCTACACATCAGGTGGCCAGAGTATTGGAGTTTCAGCTTCAGCATCAGTCCTTCCAATGAGTATTCAGGACTGATCTTCTTTAGGATGGACTGGTTGGATCTCCTTGCAGTCCAAGAGACTCTCAAGAGTCTTCCCAACACCACAGTTCAAAAGCATCAGCTTTCTTTATTAGTCCAACTCTCACATCCATACATGACCACTGGAAAAACCATAGCCTTGATTAGATGGGCCTTTGTTGGAAAAGTAATGTCTCTGCTTTTTAATATGCTGTCTAGGTTGGTCATAACTTTTCTTCCAAGGAGCAAGCGTCTTTTAATTTCATGGCTGCAGTCACCATCTGCAGTGATTTTGGAGCCCAAGAAAATAAAGTCTGTCACTATTTCCACTGTTACCCCACCTATTTGCCATGAAGTGATGGGACCGCATGCCATGATCTTAGTCTTCTGAATGTTGAGTTTCAAGCCAACTCTTTCACTCTTCTCTTTCACTTTCATCAAGAGGCTCTTTAGTTCTTCCTCATTTTCTGCCATAAGGGTGGTGTCATCTGCATATCTGAGGTTATCGATATTTCTCCTGGCAATCTTGATTCCAGCTTGTGCTTCATCCAGCCCAGCATTTCTCATGATGTGCTCTGCATAGAAGTTAAATAAGCAGGCTGACAATATACAGCCTTGACGTACTCCTTTTCCTATTTGGAACCAGTCTGTTGTTCCATGTCCAGTTCTAACTGTTGCTTCCTGACGTGCATACAGGTTTCTGGGAAAGATTGAAGGCAGGAGGAGAAGGGGACAACAGAGGGTGAGATGGTTGGATGGCATCACTGACTTATGGACACGAGTTTGGGTAAACTCTGGGAGTTGATGGACAGGGAGACCTGGCTAGCCGCAGTCCATGGGGTCACAAAGAGTCAGACATGACTGAGCGACTGAACTGAACTGATACAATTTGATATTCTGAGCAACTGGTTGATATTTAAAAGGCATGAACAAAAGCCTCCCAAGAAGTAACTCTCCCACTCAATAGTTACCATATATCCTTTAAGTTCTAATATTTGATACACATAGGTTTTGAAGTATTGGCTGGTCTCTCCAATAAGTGTTTTGTTGTTCAGTTGCTCAAGTCTCTCCAATAAGTGTTTCGTTGTTCAGTCGCTCAGTTGTGTCCAAATCTTTGCAATCCCATGGACTGCAGCATGCCTAGCTCCCCTGTCCTTCACTATCTCCTGAAGTTTGCTCAAATTCATGTCCATTGAGTCAGTGATACTGTCTAACCATCTCATCCTCTATCATCCCCTTCTCTTCCTGCCCTCAGTCTTACCCAACATCAAGATCTTTTCCAGTGAGTTAGCTCTTCGCATCACGTGGTCAAAGTATTGGAGCTTCAGCATCAGCATCAGTCCTTCCAATGAGTATTCAGGTTGATTTCCTTTAGGATTGACTGGTTTGATCTCTTTGCAGTCCAAGGGACTCTTGAGAGTGTTTAAGTTGATGATTATTCCTTATTTTTATGGTGGTGGTTTAGTCACTAAGTTGTGTTCGACTCTTGCATCCCCATGGACTATAACCTGCCAGGCTCCTCTATCCATGGGGTTCTCCAGGCAAGAATACTGGAGTGGGTTGCCATTTCCTTCTCCAGGGATCAAACCTAGGTCTCCTGCATTGCAGGCAGATTCTTTACCAAATGAGCTATGAGGGAAGCCCTATTTTTATAGACTTGTACATAGCATGTATGTGCTCTGTTGCTCAGCTGTGTTTGACTCTTTGCGACCCCAAAGAGTCTTTGGACTGTATCCAACCAGGCTCCTCTGTCCATGGGGTTTTCCAGACAAGAATAAATACTGGGGTGGTTGCCATTTCCTGCTTCAGAGAATCTGACCCATAAACCGAACCTCCGTCTCCTGGATTGACAGGCAGATTCTTTACCACTGAGCAACATAGCAGTTGAAGGTATATTAAATTAAATGTAGACATACTTTTAGCTGCTTAACAAAAACCCCAACTAATAGTGGCTTAAGCAAATGGAGTCCGTGGTTGCTGACTCAGTGGCTCCAGATGTCAGGGATGGCACGACTGTGATTCTTTTCACCCTTTTCTTATAATCACAAGATAACTTCTGCAGACCCAGACATCACCTCTTTCTAGGGTCAGAAGAAGGGAATGAAGAGTCCTTTGCCAGTAAGATATCATTTTTATCCAGAAAAGGAAAGACATTCTAGTAAGTGCCCCTGCTTATGAGGTCTGGTCCTGACTATACCACATGGCTACACATCCCTCTGGGAAAGTGGACGTTTCTACAATGGAGATGGAAAAGAGAGAAGAGGGAGGGGAATGGCACCGTGTTGGCCCTAATGTATGCTGACTGTTTATTTCATCATTACAACTACTTTCAGAGACAGCAAATAACATTATCTCCATTTTACAGATGACAGAAGAAATATGTCCATGAAGTTCACATGACTTCCTAAGGTCCTGTAACAAGTTAGATCATCTAGAAGCTGAGCCTGGCTTTCCTACATTCCAGTCCAGTTCTTTACACTCTTCCCCCCAGGGAGGAGTTAGCAATTCATTTATTAATATTTTAGTGCATCAGTTTGGAAATCCTCTTTCTTGGATGCAGAAAGCTCTCAGGACAGCATGAGTGCATGGGACTGCCGGGGTGGGCAAGAGTCTCCAAAAGCAAAGAAAGGTTCCAGGGTGGGTAATAAGGAAATCTTCCCAGTTTTGCTCAGAATATTAATATGAATTTTAAATATAGCTTTTCTGGTTTTTCTTCCTCCAGTCCTGGGCTGAGGGTCTTAGCAGGAATCTCAGTGAAACCATTGACATCTTCTCTCTTTGCCTGTTTGTTCTTTGACCTAGTCTGTGGCAGCGAGTTGTGGTCTGAATTCTTCCTTGACTTTGTCTTGTACTGTGCTGTGCTTGGTTGCTCAATTGTGTCAAACTCTTTGCAACCCCGTGGACTGCAGCCTGCCAGGCTCCTCTGTCCATGGGGATTCTTCAGGCAAGAATACTGGATTGGGTTGCCATGCCCTCCTCCAGGGGATCTTCCCAACCTAGGAATTGAACCCAGGTCTCTCATATAACAGGAAGATTCTATATTGTCTGAGCCACCAGGGAAGCCCATGAATACTAGAGTGGGTAGCCTATCCCTTCTCCGGAGAATCTTCCCCACCCAGCAATCAAACCAGGGTCTCTTGCATTGCAGGTGGATTCTTGACCAGCTGAGCTACCAGAGAAGCCTGATGCCTTAAAGAGGAGATCTTCATTATTTGTCTTACCTCTTTAGTGACTTTTCACTTTGTTTCATCCAAAAGTTGGTTTCTGAGTAAGGACTCTCTTTTTTGCATGAACACATTTCATGCATTTTCCTTTGGGCCACTATCCCCTAGATATCCAAGAACTCAGCTTGGAAGTTCTTGGTCCTGAGTTATATGAAAAGTCCAGGCAATGGAAGTGGAAGAAAAGGGAGGTACCATGTACTAATTTATGATGGAGCCTCCTCTGTATTTTTCTCTGTCTTCTTCATACCTCTCTTTTGGCAATTTCCACCAGCACAGTAATTATTCATTTATCTTTCACTTCCTTATCGAACACCAAGAGGCTTTTGAATCTTTGTATCCATAGAACCTTATAAGCAGAAGTATTCAGTAACTGAATGAACAGCAGAACTTGGTCTTATTGAATATTTGGTTTAAAGGTTAACCAAGAAGTCTTATTTATTTTTTCTTCATGTTGTTGAAAACAGTTGTGTAATGTAATGGTTCAAGGTTTTGCCTTGGTAAGCAGAACAGTTTCAACATAAATTGTATTCAGTGTGTTTCATGTCTATAGATTATCATTTTGAATGTCAGTTACTGCTTCTTGATTTATCAGGTTTGTACATATAAACTATTTGTTAGGGTTGCAATTGAATATCTAATGAACTCAGTCATTCTCATTTTCCCTTCCTCTCTTCTTTAGTCATTTTCCTTACTTTTGGTATTAATTAACTTGCATTTATTCATTCACATGATTCCACAAGAAGAGTATTTTTTAAAATGTATAATTGAAAGTCTCCTTTCCATTTCTCATCCCCAGCCACTCAGTCTACCTCCACTAAGCAACATTTATCAGTAAGTTCTAGAATATTCTTTCAGATACAGGCACATACAAATATATGTTCTCCTGTTAACAAAGCTACACAAATAGGAGCATATAGAATGCTTTTATTGTTGTTGTTCAACTGAGTGACTTAATAGACCATTTCCTTGAAAAATATATAAAAATTTTATCATCTTTCCTAAACAGTCTACTGATGCATTTTGTGGACATCTCTAATTTGTTGAACCCTTTTCCCTATTAGTGGATATTGAGATTATTTCTAGTATTTTGCTAATATACAATCTATGCTATAAAAATATCCATACATGTTTATTCTCATATATGTAAATATGTCAACAGGACAGATTTCATCTAAGAAAATGAAATTGCTTGGTCAAAGAACTTGTACATTTATAAACTGATAAATTGCCCTCCCTGGGGTTGTACTGATTTACACTCCCACTCACAGTGTATGAGCATTCCTATTTCTCCACACCTCCATTAGTATAGTGTGTTATAAAACTTTTAGATATTGTTCAGCATAACAGCTCAAAAACATGGTATCATATTTTTCCCTTATGATTGAAGTTGAGCTTTTTCTTTTTATACAGGTTTGAGAACTATTTCTATTTCCATGACCTGCTGTTTTTATCATTTGTTTATTTTTCTGTTAGTCTGCTCATCTCTTTTATAAGGAATTATAGGAAATTTTATACAATTAGGGAAGTTAGGGTTTTTTTTGTGGTAACAGTTATGAAGAGTTTCCCTATATTTTGGTGTTTGTCTTTTTTATTCTCTTTATTATAGTTTTGGCCAGGTGCAGAAAGCAAAAAGATTAGTGTAGTCAATTAAAAAATGTATCAATATTTTATTTTAAGACTTTGGTATTTTTGTCAGAGTTAAAAGGCTCTCCTTACCATAATAAAGAACAATATTAAAAATAAAATACATATACATGTATAACTGGATCACTTTTCTGTACAACTAAAACTAACACAATATTGTAAATCAACACATCAATAAAAAGTAAATAAATAATTTAAAAGGCCTTTTTTTCAGTGAGCTTGCAAAATAATTATTACATGATATCTTTAATATGTTAGTAGTTTAGTTTCATTTTTATAGATAAATCTACATCCACCTGGAATTTTTCTTGATATATTTGGTGTGAAGCATCCATTCAACATTATGTTTCTCTAGTTGGCTATCTAGTTGGACCCAAATCATTTTTTAATAAACTGTGTTCTCCGCACTGATTCGATGGTCTGCCTTATAATACTGTGAATTTCCTGGTGTGTTGGGTCTAGTTTGGTCTAGTCTTCTGTACTGTCCCATTGGCCTCTCAGTGAGTTTATGTCCCAGTACCACGTGGTTTCAATCATTAACTTGTTTAATAATCTATCAGAACTGCTTCTCCATCTTACTCTTCCTTTTCAGAGGTTTTTTTGTTTTGTTTGTATTTTGGGTTATTCTACCTATACTTACTTTCTTAACAAATACATGCCTCAACTTATTTTATTCAGAATGGTTTTCAAGCACCAGTTCTGTGCTGAGCACTGCTGTGAATTCTCTACTGGAAAGGAAACTCATGATATATAAGACACTGTCCCGAGATCAGACCAGAGAGCTTTCACCTCACTGAAGAGAAAAAGCATGTGTCCAGGCAGCTCCCCCTCCCGCTCTGTGTCCACAAGTCTGTTGTCTATATCCTCATCTCTATTGCTGCCCTGCAAACAAGCTCATCTGTACCATCTTTCTAGATTTCATACACATGTGTTGATATATAATATTTGTTTTTCTGAAGAACTGAGAGAGTAGGATTGACTTACAGACAGTACCATGTGTAAATAGATAACTTGTGGGAAGCTGTATAGCACAGGGAGCTCAGCTCAGTGCTCTGTGATGACCTAGAGGGATGGGTTGGAGGGATGGGGGAGATTCGGGGGTGGGGGGACATATACATATAGCTGATTGACTTCGTTGCACAGCAGAAACTAACCTGACGTTGAAAAGCAGTTATTCTGCAATAAGAAGGTGGCTGAGGCATTGCCGCTCAGCCCTCACTCTCCTCAGCTGGTTAAGCTGAGGTCCTTGTGCCAGCACGTGACCTGCTCATGGGACAGGCCTGTGCCACCCTCTCTTTGCTGCTGACTCTGGCTGCCAGGTCATCTTGGACAATGAGCTTGAAGTAGATTGTGTGTTGGATATCTGAGTGAACGGAAAGCAGTTGCAATGGAAAGCCTGTGATGGGATATATTTGGAGAGCATGTTCTGTGGTGCCTACAAGTTACTTTACTTTGGCCAAGACCATTAGCCACAGCTCTAGAATTAAAGTAGATGAAACCGTCATGCTTTTGCCCTAGAATCTTTCTTCTTTGATCAACATCAAAATGAAAAATGAATATAGAGATGGTTTAATAGCTGTCATTTTGATTACTCTAACTCCCCCACAAGTTAGCTTAAAAGAGATCGTCTGTGTATTATATGGGTCATATTAATGTAATGGGAATATTTTTATAGTTGGATTTTCATTCTTGACCTGGAGTCACTTGATGAAACTTTAGAGTGTTTTCTTAATTTGTATAGGATATTAGGTGCCTTATCATAGCTCTGAACCTGGTAAATATTATTTGACAGTTTATAATTGACAGCCCTCACTGTTGACTCTAAAAATAACACTTTCTTTTCTTCCTGCTTCACAGACAGGCTTGGCTTTCCAGCTGCCCTGCACATTTGGGGTTCCTCAGGACTTGGCCCTGTGTCCTGTCCTCTTCGTTTCCTCTAATTTTTCTTTTGACCTCATAAAACTACCTAAGTACTGATGCCTTCCAAATCTATTTCAATAGTCCAAAGTTCTCCTCTGAGTGACTTGCATATCCTGCTGCCTGCTTGGCATCTGTACTCAAATGACAGTGGCGAAAACGGAACCTCCCCTCCTCCTCGTGTCCAGCCCATTGTACTCAGGATGTGACACAGACATCCACTGGGTTTGTCAGAGTAGAAACTCGGTCGTCTCTGATTCTCTTTTTTTGAATCACTCCCACATTCAGCCCATCAGCAAGTTCTAGCTAGATCTCCAAAAGATTTCTCTAGTGCACCCACTGTATTCATTTCCATAGCAACCCTCACTCACCCTGCTCCAGGTCAGGGGGATACTAACTACCAGTCAGATGCAATAGAACTGCCTAACTAGTATCCTCCTTTGAAAACTTTGGTTTTTCCCACAGCAGTGGGGTGGGCCCTTTAATCTGTAACTCACCTCATGTCCTTCCTAACGCTCTTCAGCAGATATAGTGCACTCGGACTGAAACCCAGTCTTGACACTGCGACGGCAAGGTCCCGCGTCTCTCCACCCTCGTCTCTTCCAACTCACCTCCTTTCTCTCTGCCCCTTGAGCTGCCACTCTGCTGTTCTTCTTTAAGCACGCTAAGCTTCTGTAGCCTATGGCCTTTACATGTGCTATCTCCTCTGCTAGAATGTTCTTCTTCTGGTAGTTTATATGGCTCTTCTCTTTTTCCAGATGTTGCCTTAAGTGCTCCTTCTCAAGATGCCTTCCCTGATGACCACATCTGCTGTCACCTCCAATTTATCGTTCTCTATTTCATCTCTTGTTTGTTTCCTTCATGGCAGGATACACAGACATAATTACTTTAGTAAATTGCTTTAGGTCTGCTTCTTTGATTTTCTTTTTCTTTCTTGGTAAAAGTTACTTCCATGGGGCAGACTCTCTGTCTGCTACAAATCCTACCTTGTGGCTAATATGTGGCAGAATGCCTGACATATAGTGAGTATTCAGTGCACTGAATATTTAGTGAAGAAATGAAACAACAAAGGAACAAGCAGCTATTAAGGATGAGGGGTCGGTGAAGAGTAGAAGGAAATATTGCTTTCTTTAGCACTGAAGTATGTACTGTGATAAAACCAAGAATTAAAATAATTTCAGGTGTTGATTAAACCCCTGATAGTAAAAAGCAACTATATGATAGAAAGTTTCTCTGGGGACATTATTGAGCATACTGTCAAATTGCAGAATTATGCTGCTACAGTGACTTAGCATTTAATAGGACATGTTCTCTACAAATTTGCAAAATATCACAGATTTATTTCACTTGTGTTCAGAGTTAGTAGTCTCATCTCCCTTGAGCATGCTCAATTAGCATTAGGACCTGTCTAGTGATTAGGATAATCAATATTAACTGAGAAACAGCAAGGCAGTTCATTTTCCAAGTGTTTATAATTCTTTACCAGATAGATATGGAGCCTCGCAGGCGAGTAGAGTGACAGTCTGACAAGGAAATCTTTTTGTCCTCTGTGGTGGCACACACAGAGATCATGGTGGAGCAAAAGACGGAGACTTGCAGATTTGTCTCAGCCTGGACAGTGTCCTAAGGAAGGTGAGACTGTGGAGTTTGGTCTTAAAGGAATAAGAATTTGCTCAGTGGAAAGACTTTTCCTTAAGACAGAATGGACAAGGACAGAGAACCATGATTAGGGTATTGTGTTCTGAAATCTGCAACCAGAGGCGAATGTAAGAGGAGAAATAGGCAATGAGGAGATAGGAAAAACCAGACTGCTGAATTGATGCGGGGAGGGTGGCTTGGAATGGTTTTAATCTTGATAACAATAGGATTATATAATTTCCATTTTCAGAAGGTCACTGGAGGATGGATGATGGCTTCCAGTAGGAGGAATCTGGTTGTAGAGGTAAAAGGCATGGAAGAAGTCCTCCTGGAAAGTACCGAAAGAAGAGTCAGAGATGGAGCTCAGTAGAGAAGGGGCTCTTGAATGGTTGTAAGGGGAAAGTGCTTTTTTTTTTTTTTTTTTCAGGAAAATGATATAGATTCTTCAGAATGGCAGCAGATTTTTTTTAAAAAGCAATGTCACACAAGCCAAGAGAAGAGATCATTTTTAGGAAGGAAGAAATGATTAATATCAGATCAAGTGAGATAAAGATTAAGTTGGGAGAACTAGAGTTCTTAATTAAGGTATTTTGACTGACTCATAGCCAGAGCTGTATGGGTGGGGTGATGGGTGATGAGGATAAAAGCCCCACGGAGGTGTTGGGGATGAAAGGAAGTAAGAAAATGAACACTACTTAGGGCAGACACAGAGCCAGCGGGGACTCTGTATTGAAGGGAAGTGAAGTCGCTCAGTCGTGTCCGACTCTTTGCGACCCCATGGACTGTAGCCTACAAGGCTCCTCTGTCCATGGAATTTTCCAGGCAAGAGTACTAGAGTGGGTTGCCATTTCCTTCCCCAGGGGATCTTCCCGACCCAGGGATCGCAGCCGGGTCTCCTGCCTTACAGGCAGACATTTTACCATCTGAGCCACCAGGGAAGCCGTTGTTTGTGTTGCTCTGACTTTAATGAACAGAGGAGATTTGAACTTGCTTGGATCCTCTGCTGAGAGGGAGAAGGCACAGGAGCTGGGCTCTCAGTTGGGGGAACTGGGTTTCGGTGGAATGTTGCTGTGAATAGGTAGGACAGAAGAGAGTGGAGATTAGGAGGAAAGGGTGAGATGTAGGTGAGCTTATGGCTGAAGTATAAAATAGAGGCGTTTCTGATACTGAGGGCAAGTGTACTGACAGGAACAAAGTTGGCCCTGGAGGGAAAGACAACTCTCTGGAGCAGAAGCTGTGGGGTCAGGGGATGATGGCAGAGATGCTGAGGGCTCAGCTGACCCTGAAGGGAGGGGCCTGTGGTGGGCCCAGCCCACCTGCACATCCCTGATGGAAAGTTACCGGGGCAGGCCCACCAGAACATGGGGGATAAGGCTGCTGAGGCTACCGATGACACCGTGGTTGGAGTGCTGGGAAGGAATGGAGTGAACCCGCCTAGTTAGGGAAGGGAGCAGAGAGGGTAGTGGAAAGGCCTGGAAAGAGAGGGTAGCCTGAGGTCAGAGGAACACATGCTCTGGGAGTGATGGGGAGGACCAGGAGAAATAGGAGCCTGGAAGTAACATATCAGCATTACGCATTGCTTTACTGCCCACCTCAGAAGGCACTCATTCTGCACTTACGCTGCTCTTGCCCCTAGAGGCGTGGGGAAAGCCTGTCTTGGAATTGTGCTCAGAATCTGTAGCACAGCCTCTGTCTATCTGGTGTCTTGGTGCCTATGACTCCTTTTGGGGGTGGATTTGATTTGTTTCCAAGTCATTCAGAGCCATGTTTGGTGAAGAAAGGAGACTAACTGGGTAGTATCATTTTCAGAAAAAATGGAAACGTAGACTTAAATAACAATATTGTTTTTCTTATGTGACTTACACTGGCCCTTGATGGCACTTTACCAAGAGTAGTGATAGCGTCTCTAGAATGTATAGAGCCTCTCAAAGTAGCTAGTCGGAGGAAGACATCCTTTTGGACATAAGCATCTTAAGAGACTTGGGGTTCACATTCCTGAAGAGTTATAGAGTATCCTGTAAATACTCACTTATAAACAGTTTAGAAGGCTTCTCCCATTATATCTGTGAAATCTTTTATCTTTATTATTGAAATCTTTTATGCCGGGGTGGTATTGAAAGTGGTGGACTGTACAAGAATATTTCTGTGGCCAACTTAATGGCTTTATTTATGATCTGTTTCTTTCTTGGAAACTGGAAAGTCTAATTTTTTTCTTTTAGCATTTATTTATCAAATCCTTTGAGTTCCCTAGGTAGAAAGTTAATGATAAAGGCATACAGAAAACCATATGTTGCGATAACTGTATTTGTTGACAGTTTGATAAGAGATTCTGCTTATTCTCCAACCTTTTTGAAGTACCAGAAAGAAATGATCATTTTGTCCTCAAATTCCTGTCCTTGCAAGTAGCACTGATGGCAGTGTTTGATAACAGTGTGGGCAGTAGCCGTGACCTGCAGACAATTAACTTAGAATGGGAATTTGTTACCATCTAAGTGCTGGGGGGAGGAGGAGGGCATGGCAACCCACTCCAGTATTCTTGCCTGGAGAATTCCATGGACAGAGGAGCCTAGCGGGCTACAGTCCATAGGACTGCAAAGAGTCGGACACGACTGAAGCAACTTAGCATGCAAGTGGTGGGGAGATGACTATTTTGACTCTAGAGGAGCAGAGATCATAGAATCCAGTCATCAGGGAGATCTGCTCAGCCAACTTCCTTTGCAACTCACTTACCTGAGAACATGCTGTTCTCGCTTGGGTTGCTTTCATCTCATGCTTTCTGCAGAAATTGGCTACCTACCAAAAGGCAAAGAATATGTCATCTTTCTCAGTGGGAGAGCACTGTTGGCATTCTGGGCAGACAGGTCTTTTCTGTGCGTGGGACTCAGAATTACAGCGAGCTTGGCACCGCCGGCTTCCTGGCTCTCAACGCCAGTAGCCTTCAAGAGTCACGGTGACAGTCAGAAATGTCACCACACGTTTCCAGATGCCTCTGCTTGTTTATGATCGGGAGCCCAGGGGACTTGTTTACTGAACAGCCAGGGAAGACAGGAAACTTTTTTTCTGTTCCTTTTATCATCTATCTATCCATCTTCTTTTTGTCTCTTTTCTTTGTTTTCATTCATTGTGGAGTGAGGAATGACAGAAGTGGGGAAAAGGAACCTTTATTATGGAAGGAAAGATTGAAAACAAATTAACAATCCAAGGGAAGGCTTTGGGAGAGCAGAAAGAAGGAGGTAAAATATAGAGAAGTAGCAAGGAAGCTGGAAGAAATGTTTCTGCCACATTTGTCAGTGGTCCCTTGTGATTTTCTTTCAGAAGCCAAAAATAAGATTATGTGTAAGAACGCTCCTGTATTGTTGCAATAGAGGGTATAGCCGACTGCCCAGGCACTGCAAATAGATTTCACTGAGAATATGGCTAGAATTGTGCAAGGTTTAGATCTAGATCCTCAAGGAGAAGAACGGCTTGTTACCAGGCAAGTCTTTCTGACTTCATCTAAGGGGGGGGGGTACATTACTGATAGGCCCCAGTCCCTTATTTTAAAATGATATCACTGACATGATTGTACAGGAGCATAGCCTCCAAAATTGCTTCAGCTCCTGTATAGTGAGTTTGTAATCTTAATTTTTACAAAATAAAGTTCTTCTGTGCCAATGCCATTTTCTTAAAATAGTGTACCAGGCTACTAGCATTCAGAAGTTAAGACCTAGTGCTCACCATGATTGCGTAAAGTCGCCTGTGATGTATTTTAAAAATCTGCGCTAACACTTGTGGACCATGCATGCCATACTGAAGCTGATTCTCTACTTTATTTTTTCAGTTGTTCATGGTGGACAATGGAGCAGATGACTGGAGAATAGCCATGACTTATGAGCGTATTTTCTTCATCTGCTTGGAAATACTGGTGTGTGCTATTCACCCCATACCTGGGAATTATACGTTCACATGGACGGCCCGGCTTGCCTTCTCCTATGCCCCATCCACCACCACCGCTGATGTGGACATTATTTTATCTATACCAATGTTCTTAAGACTCTATCTGATTGCCAGAGTCATGCTTTTACATAGCAAACTTTTCACTGATGCCTCCTCTAGAAGCATTGGAGCACTTAATAAGATAAACTTCAATACGCGTTTCGTTATGAAGACTTTAATGACTATATGCCCAGGAACTGTACTCTTGGTTTTTAGTATCTCGTTATGGATAATTGCAGCATGGACTGTCCGAGCCTGTGAAAGGTAAGCTTGTTTCTTTTCCTGAGAACATAATTTGCCTAGTAGTGTCCTTAAAAGTGGGAGAAAGAACACATTTTAAACCGGAAAGACGTAGAGACTTAGGCTTGAAAATGTGGGGTTCTATTATGAGCTTCTTTTAATTGAATAAGAACTTTTCTTAAGATACTTTGCATACAGGAATGTCTTGATGATTATGTATTTTTCTTTCTAATCTGACCAGTTTTCAGGAGAGGGCTGCCGTTTGCTGCCTGTGTAAGCAAAACTTGGAGACCTCCACGTTGTGTAGGAGACTTCATTCAGAAATGTCTGTCTAATGGTAATACTGAGTCATTGCGGCACTTCTTTGGTGATAGTGTGGTTATTGCTGAGACAGGTAGGGATGCCTCAAAGTGCTCTGCTGATTGTAGTGCCTACTTTTAATAGTGTTCACGTGACTACAGATAAGGGGCTTCTAGGTGTATATTTGGTTTTATTGAACTCTCAGCAGTTAGTGAGAAGGGTCCATGTGTATTTGATATATTGTCTGAAGAGCTCCGGTAATGCAGAGCTGGATGCAGTCTCAGAACTGCTCAGCGAGTCTGGGTTCATCAGTTAGAGCATCCGCAATATTAACCTTGCCATTTAACAAACAAGCAAAAATAGACTTGTTACATAAATGGGAGGAACTGGGGAGGGAACCTATTGTGACCTTGGTGAAGAAAATTCCAGTTGAAATTAGCAGTAGATATATAGGAAAGACTTAGAAGTTTATAGAACTATTAAATATTGGGATGTTGCTGTTTGTAGTAACTAGGTATTTTTAAATTTAGCTTTTGAAAGAAACTAAAATGTATACACACATACATACAAATAGTTTAACAAAGAAAAACATCTATATGAAAATTGTTGCAAAGGTAACAAGCCCAGAACACACCTCCCACATTTCTTCTTTCCAGAAGCAGTCACTTTAAATTCATTTAGCCATTTCTTTGGTAACCACTTTCCAAAGTTTCAAATGATATCGCTTATGCTGCTACCTCTGGATTTTTCCTCCAGGTTTTTCGGGAAGTTGTGGTTTTAGTTTCCTTTCACTCTCATGTACACATCGCCTTCCTGACTCCACCTCCACAAAAAGTAATTTTTCTTCCCAGCAAGTTACATAAACACCAATCATCTATATTCCATAGTTGCATGATGATTATTATTACTGTGTGAACTGTACTTGTAGTTGAACTGTATGGTATATTATAATTATTTTGCCTTTTCTGCACATCCTTTTATTTTCTTTGGAATTAATAATCACCTTTTTTTATTTGCTTAGTTTTTTATTTAATTAGTTTTCTTAGTTTTTGCTAATTTTCTATATACTTACCACTAAGTCATCTCTAAATTCTACATTATGTAAATATAATTTTACTAGATTTATATATATGGGGGGAATCTATTAATTTTGCTTCGAACTTGAACTTCTGGGGACTTTCTAAGGTGCTTCTCAGTCAAAGTGGAGGTTTCCTTTGCTTTATTTGTATGTTGCGTATCTTTTTTCTTGAACCTCATTTTCCCCTCTTTCTTTACTTATTCCCTCATTTTAACAAAATTGATCTTCCAGTAGCTTCTGAAGAAAGGTGGTGGGTGAGAGACATTTTTCTGAGACCTTGCAGGTATGGCAACTTCATTCTTCTCTCTTACTGGATGGAAAACTCTTCTCTCTTGCTGGATGGAAAACTCTAAATGAAAAACATTTTCTCTTTGAACATTGTGGACTTCATTGCTTCTGACATCCAGGGTGCAGCAGTCTGATGCTAGTCTCATTTTTTTATCTTTTTTTTGATGGAAACTTTTAGGATCAGTGATCTAAAATTGCCACAGAGTATGCATGCTCAGTTGCTCCGTTGTGTCTGACTCTCTGTGACCCCATGGACTGTAGCCCACCAGGCTCCCCATGGGATTCTCCAGGCAAGAATACTGGAGTGGGTTGCCATTTCCTTCTCCAGTGCAAGGGTATATCATGGTGTAATTATTCTATTTTAATGCAGTAGGCCTATCCAATCTTGGAATTAATCTCCTTGAATTCTTGGAAATTTTCTTGAATTATTTAATGATTTTTGTTCCCATTTTTTGTTGTGTAGATATTGGTCCTTCTCTATGAGTTCTATAATTTTCTTATTTCCCTCTGTGTTGTTTTCCACCCCTGTTTTTGCTTCAAATATAGAAGATAATCTCAATTTTTCTTTCCTGGTCTATCTTTTGGAATTTTATTTCTTCCTTACTGAAATGCCCATTTTTTAAACTAGCATCATGCTTTTTTATTCATCAATGTACTGTTTTATTTCTTTAGAGATTTAATGATAATCTTTAATATTTTTTCTCTCTGTGTATTTTCTGTTTCCCAGAGATGTACTTTTCTGGGTTTTGTCTGTTTGTTTTTCTTTTGGCTTCAGTCTCTTTTAGAAGCTCTCCTTCAGTACTTAGGTAACTTTAGCAGTCCACTTACACTTAAGACTGAGGCACCAAAGACCTGATTAGAAGCCTTCTGTACAGATCTAGAACTTGTCAACTGCGTACTTCACTACATGGTGATTAGGGTGGCAGCGTAGAACATCGATTTCAGTATCTTTACATAGTTTTGTTTTTCTCTGAATAATCCGACTGACTCAGGGGAAATCTGTTGTGAAAGTGAAAAGTCAAAATGTTAATTACTCAATCCTGTCTGACTCTCTGCGACCCCATGGACTATAGCCCACCAGGTTCCTCTGTCCATGGAATCCTCTAGGCAAGAATACTGGAGTGGGGTGCCATTCCCTTCTCCAAGTGCTCTTCCCAACTCAGGGATCAAACACAGGTCTCCTGCAGTGCAGGCAGATTCTTTACTGTCTAAGCCACCAGGGTACTGTCCTGCAATGATGGTAGATGCCTGGGAGACAGTACTGTGGAAATTGGAAGATGGGACCAAAAAAAGAGGTTTCAGTTAGTATGTGAATATTTGTTTATCTTCCTAGGTGCAGCGGAGTTAGGCTGGCTCTCCCCAGTGTGTAATGCCCTGCAGTCAGCTGACAGACCTTGTGTTTTACCTCTCCAGACAAGAAATTTGCAGGCTTCTGCCAGGTTGGCGAAAGGCATTACCAGCAACACGGAGTAGAAGAAGGAGTCTAGGTGTCTAACTGCTTTGGTACAATATTTGAGCCTGGCCTTTCACTGAAAGCCCGGGCATTGTCTCCTCTCACAGAGGTACTGGTGCCGAGAATTCCTGAGTCTTTGGTGTGTGTGTGGAGGGAGGTGCAGATATGGCTGCTTTCTGACCAATTCTGGTCTGGAGTTCTCGTTCCTCAAGTCAGGGAGGCCACTTGCCATTTGTCAGTTGGCTTTCTCGCTACTTTACTACCGTCTTGTCACTCATAGCCCATGAAGGAGTTGTGTTTTTCTTGTTTGCTTTCTAGTCACTTGAAGAGGGTTTAGGGAGGGAGCTGAGGCCTGTGTGTTTGTTGAGTCTACCTGCTTTTGTGAGAAATTCCGTAGTGACTAGGTTTTATTACTATATATCTGAATCTTTTTAAAAACTTCTCTACATAAATACCGTATATGAGGAATTAAAGATTTTCCTTTTAAAGAAAGGTAGACTCCTGTGATGTGCTTTGTTTCCTAGCAGTCATGATATTTAGAGGCTTATGATATTTTCTGGAGCAGCTGTGCCTGTAACATTTGAAGAATAAATATGGAAAACTTTAGTTGATGTACCTGTGTAGTCTATGAAGATGACTCTTCCTTTAAAGTAGTGCGTAGTGTTAAAGCGTTAGTAACTCAGTCATGTCTGACTCCCTGCAAACCCATGGACTGTAGCCCGCCAAGCTCCTCTGTCCATGGGATTCTCCAGGCAAGGATATTGGAGTGGGTAGCCATTCCCTTCTCCAGGGGACCTTCTCAACCTGGGGATCAAGCCAGGTCTGCTGCATCACAGGCAGATTGTTTACTGTCTGAGCCACCAGGGAAGCCCCAGAATGGTGCATAACACTGTAAGGGTGGAGGTAAAAGCCTAATCAAACAATACATAAATCTACTGTATCTGGTCCCTAGTGCATCTGTTTCCCAAGGGCCAGTTACATAACAGAGCCTCAATATCGTGCACATGTCATTCATTTCCTTTTCAAAATGGTTTATCTTAACTTTTTGATCCATTGTCCCCAAATACGCCCGGGGCAAGCTGTGTCAAATCTTTTCACACCCCAAAGTATGTGTGTTTCTTAACACGCTGAGGTTATTAGATGACGGACCTTCCCTGTTTTCATATGAAGAGGCACAAGAAAGTGAAAATTGTGTTTCATATCAGGAATGAGTCTGTAGCCAAGAGTTACCTAACTGGACCAAATCCATGGGTTGGGGAAGGGAGCAAGCCTAGACTCATTGTTGGGACACTGGGAGTTAGTGTCAGCTGTGCAGTTTAGAGGCTGAACAACCTTGGGCCGACCCAGTGTGCTTCTTTCTGCCTTGGATTCTTCATGGCAGACTACGTGGATTTATGAACTTTTCTCTTCCAAAGGTAACATTTTATAATTGCACAAGTGTAGAGGAGAAAATCATTAACCAGTGTTGTGATAGTAGGAGATTTTCCCCATTCTGTTTTTCATTAAACTTCCCATTTTGTTGCACAGATCTCTAGACTAGAACTTGTAAGATACAAAGATATTTTTAAAATTTGCTTTGTTTTTACAAGTGAATTTTGAATGTGATGTAGCCTGTATATTTCTCTTCCTTAGCTGCTTACTTTCTGGCCTGCCTTCCATTCTTTTGTGAAATTTGCAATACTGAAATAAAATACACAACTCTCCTGTTATTTGGTTTGGAATTTGGATTTGTATGAGCTCTACCAAGCCCATCTTTGAGCCCTCCAAACATTCTTTCCATATAAAAGGGTATTCACACCCGACAGAAGTTCTCTTCTTAGTTAATTAGAATAACTCTAAAAATATTTTTTTAAAGGAGAGAGCTTTTGAGAGAGAGAGAGAGAGAGAGGCAGATGGCTTTCTGAAGCAGTTTGTTTTGCAAACCTATCTGTCCCCTTCTACCAACTACAGCACATGTAGATGTTTCTGGAAAATGTTCTCCACTAATGAGGAGGCATCCTATAGGAGGCGTCTATTCCTGCTATTTCTTTCCCTGGCAGATCATGTACCTCTGATTTGCCTATATTTAAGAACTTTTTCTTTTTTTCCTTTCTTTCTTCCCTCCTGCCCTCCTTTCCTCCCTCCTGCTGCTCTCTCTCTCTCGTTCTTTGATAAGAGGAAGCAGAGTGGCAAATATTTGGCATTATTTCTGTGGCCTACATTTGTCAGGAGGAGGCTGCCTGAGACCAGATCACAGCATCCCTCTCTGTGATTCTGGTCTGGCCCTGTGTTGTGGACATCAGACCTGCGAAGAATACTCCTTTTTGAAACACCCTGGGAAGTGTGGCCTCAGGCTGTTTCAGAGAAACTTCAGGAGCATTTGTATCGTAAAAGAAGTCTGTCTTCCAGAGTTCCATGGTCCTGAAAATTGGGATTATCCCATCCTGACTTAGCTTTTTCAGACTTTACTGGCTCTATGACAATAGCATAGGTTAGTGTTCATCCCAAAGTGTGTTTCACTGAACACTGTTTCAAAGGAAGGTGAGTAGCTGTTTTGAAAGCAGTAGGGCCAGATACTGTGGGCCAGCTCTGTGTTACATAAAGAAAGGTGCTTTTTCCCTGTTTTACTTCTTAGAGCATTTAATATGTGAATATACATTGAGAATATCCAAAAGGGAGAAAAACATTTATTTGCTCAATACCGTGCTCTGTCAATACTGAAGCTTCAAAAGGAGATAGAAAAGGATTGTAACTTTCTACACAGTTTGAGAACTTTTAAAAATGTTTCTTTGTTCAATATATCCTTTTGCTTTTGGCTGCCCGTTTAATAATGTGGATGAGGGGCCAACTTTGGGATGGAGCTGAAGAAGGGGGAAAGAAAGGCAGGTTGGGAACTTTGATGGCAATGTTACCAAGCTGAAAAGCAACCATTGTGGAAGTCTGTAATAAACTAGAGGAGCTAGGCACTGTTTCTGCCACTGGAAAAGATTCCTTTAGTTAAGACATTGGGAGCCAAAAGCACTGTTTTTATTCAGCTCATTGTTTTATCTCTAAGAGCATTTAAGTATGCATTAACTAATAGGCACTAGTTGAGAGAAAATCTTCTAAAAATGACTTAAGAATAGTTTGCTTTTTGTTTCAAAGTGGGAAAATTGGAGAAGCAAACAATAAAATGTATTTTGAATAGCTTCTTATCATCTAAACTACATTTTAGGTGGATTAAGAATGAATTCTTTCCATCACTAAAAACAGATGAAAATAAATTTGTTACTTACTTTTTAAATTATCCAAGACAACCTGAGGAATGGAGTTTCAATTATGTTTAGAATCTACCATTCAGTATCTTAAAAGTATGGTTCATTTCTTCCATTAATCAATTTGGACTTTTTAAAAACTCTGTCACTTATAGTTCATTTTTATTAATTGCTTGAAGGTTATTTCTGAAATGCAGTTGAAATTTACTTTATTATAATGTGGTATATTGTGGAATATCACCATCAAATCATGTCCCATAATGAAATGTACAACAGATGTTTCATATAAAATAGCTGTTTTTAACACAAGGATTGGTTATGTCTTCAGGCATCAGTATTATGAAGGGGGACTTGCTAAGGAAAATCCTGATAGACTTAGAATATCTTGCTTTGTAACTAAACAGATTTTTATTCTTTTAGCACCAATTCAAAAAGGACATCTGAATTGAGTCTCTACTTTCTACTGAATGTGGACCCTCAATATCATCTGAATTTTATCCATACTAAGATAAAATGAATACCCTTATTCCTGAAAACCAAAGTAACCGAATTTAGAATGGTAGTTGTTTGTGTTCTCAGTTGTTCGGTCATGTCCAACACTTTGTGACCCCTTGGACTGTAGCCCACCAGCCTACTCTGTCTATGGAATTTTCCAGGCAAGAATACTGAGCAGGTTGCCATTTCCTCCTCCCTGGGATCTTCCCAACCCAGGGATTGAACCTGTTTACATCTAGGAAATTAATTAACCATTGTGAAGGTTACCTTTTTCTAACTAGAGGTGAACCTATCACTCTAAAATCATATACATTTACAACTTCCTCTATATAAAAGACAATTTTACATAAAACTGAACTTGAAGTTTCAATATGTAATAAGGTATTTAAATGGTTAAGTGATCTGTTTTCTAATTTTCAAATTTCTCATTTCAAAAAAAGTTTTCACTTGCTTTAGTTTTTCAGTATGATATAAACCAGTTTCTCAAGGAAGAGAGGTAGAAGGAATCTGAAAGTCTCATTTGTTCTATTTATTTTTATTTTTTAAAGAAGATCACATGTAGTAGAGTGCAAAGTGAGAAGCTACATAGAACACAAACTCATTTTCCTGATATGCACGTATGATTTAGTTTTTACATCTTTAGGAAATCACCCAGAGGCCTATCCTTTTTCAAGTGCTGATCCCCAGAGATGCCTCAATTCCTGTTGATTTACTTAAATTTGAAACATGTTACCTGTGATCAATTTTCTTTAATAGTTGTAAAAGTAGTCATAAACTAGGCATCACAGTGCTTAGGAAGCATTCTGCTAGCACCTTGATTTATTGCCGTATCCTGGATAATTAGATTATTTTTCACCACTTAAGTTTCAGCTGTTGCTAAGTAAACTCTAAGCATTTCATCAATGGGTTTGTAATCTGTGGTTGATGGTAATGTAATACTTTGTAAACTTATACTTCCAGGGTCTGATTCATACATACGGATATAGCATTTTCAGGCTCATAAGTGAGTCACAACTCTAAAATGGGCCCTTTCAAGTTATAAAAGTCGGCAGTTTGAAAGCATTCATCGTGCATCTGTGCCTCACAAAGCATCAATGCTCATTATAACGTTTGCCAAATAGATTGGTTGTTAAAGTCTTACAGAAAGAAAGCCAGGACTCTCTCCAACTCGATTTTCTCTTCATTCCTATGTAGACAGGATTTGTTTTTTGGTCTGTCTTCTGAGATAACAATGAGGATTAATATTTATTTGCAAGATCCTTTGAGATCCTGGTCTGATTGAGTACAGTTTGAAAATACCAGCAGTGGTTATGTTCAAGCAGAAAAAAATGAGAAGCTGAGCAGCTCAGCAATCCAACCTTGCAATCCAGTCAGTTCATCACAGTCCTTGTATCCTGACATCCTTGCCAATGTCCAGATTCTATGCAGTATGGGTTCTGAGTGTCTTCTCATTTTGGAAAACCCTTTGGTCATCTGTATATAGTGTGTGTACTAGCAGAGTGTATGTATGCAGTTCTGGGCAACATCCTTCTTCTCTCCAGCTTTGAAACCACCATGCCAGATAAAAAAGAAAGATCATAAAGTCTAAATGTAGATTCCTGACAGTCAAGCTGTTTTGTCTTTAAGGAAATTAGTGTATTTCTTAGACATCCGAGGGGTTGTTTGGCAAAAGCACAAGTGTTCTCTACCTGCCTATACGATTGTCTATGTTCTATTTCCTTTCAAACTTCATATACTTTATTTTTTAATTGTAGCTTTTTAAAACTTCATTTTATTTTAGAGAATAGCTGATTTACAATATTGTATTTGTTTCAGGTATACAGCAAAGTGATTAAGTTTATATATATATATATATATATATATATACACATACATATATATATATTCTTTATCAGATTCTTTTCCCATACAGGTTATTATAGACTATTGAGTAGAGTTCTTTGTGCTATTCAAGTCCTTGTTATCTGTCTTATATATAATAATGTATATATATTGATCCCAAACTCTGATTTATCCCTCCCCCCATCTTTTTCTTTGGTAAGTATAAGTGTGTTTTCAAAGCCTCAGTCTGTTTCTGTTTTGTAAATAAGTTCATTTGTATAATTTTTTAGATTTCACTTACAAGTGATATCATATGTTTGTTTTTCTCTAGTTTCACTTAGTATGATAAATCTCTAGGACCATCCACATTGATGCAAATGGCATTATTTCATTCTTTTTTATGACTGAGTAATATTCCATCATATACATGTACCACATCTTCTTTACCCATGTGTTAGTCATTCAGTTGTGCCCAAGTCTTTGTGACCAGACACATTAAAAAAATATTAAAAAAAACTAAGATCGTGTCATACGACACATCACTTCATGGCAAATAGAAGGGGAAAAGGTGGAAGCATTGACAGATTTCCTCTCCTTGGGCTCTAAAATCACTGAGGATGGTGACTGCAGCCGTGAAATCAGAAGATGTTTGCCTCTTGGCAGGAAAGCTATGACAAACCTAGACAGTGTGTTGAAAAGCAGACATTATTCTGTCAGCGAAGGTCTGTATAGTCAAGGCTATAGCTTTCCAGTGGTCACATATGGTTGTGAGAGCTGGACTGTAAAGAAGGCAGAGTCCCAAAGAGTCCCTGCCTTTGAACTGTGGTGCTGGAGAAGACTCCCGAGAGTCCTTGGACAGCAAGGAGATCAAACCAGTAAATCTCAAGATAAATCAACCCTAAATACTCATTGGAAGGACTTATGCTAAAGTTGAAGCTCCAGTATTTTGGTCATCTGATGTGAACAGCTGACTCATTGGAAAAGTCCCTGATACTGGGAGAGATTGAGGCAGAAGAAGAGGGCATCAGAGGATGAGATGACTGAATGGCATCACCGATGCCATGGGCATGAACTTGGGCAAACTTTGGGAGATGGTCCGGAACAGGGAGGCCCTGGCATGCTGCAGTCCATGGAGTCGCAGAGTCAGACACGACCGTGCAACTGAAAAACAGCAACAACATTCCACTGTACACATATACCACATCTTTATCCACGTGAGTGTGTTGGTTACTTAGTCTTGTCCAATTCTTTGTAACCCATGGACGGTAGCCCTCCAGGCTCCTCTGTCCAAAGGAGTTTTCCAGGACAGAATACTGGAGTGGGTTGCCATTCCTTTCTCCAGAGGATCTTCCCAACACAGTGGTCTAACCTAGATCTCTGACATTTCAGGCAGATTCTTGACCATCTGAGCCATCAAGGAAGCCCCTCTTATCCGTTATATTCTTTGTTTTAAATGTTACCATATGGCAAAATAATGCTAGGATAACAATAGAAATTCAAAGCAAAAAATTGCTTTTATATGAGATAAAATGTAGAAATTTTGAACATTTATAGAGTTTAGACAAACTGTCTTCTATTTTTAAGTTAAACTTTTATAACCTTAGAACATGTCAATGGGCTTGCTTTGTGTTATAATAATTCTGTTAGGGAATGTAGGTTTTAGAATTGTATCCCAGAGCTGGTGTTGTGGTGCAGACTCCTGGCTTGACTCCCTTGAGAAGAGTCTGGATGGACTGTGTCCCCACTGCTTGCCTGGTCAAGAGAATCTGATCTATTGATGCTTCCTGAGGGCACACGAAGCGGAGTGTCAATCCTTGAACTCCCCAACTCTGCTAGTTCCAGCCCTGTTTTGTCTCTAATTCATAATCCTGAGTGCAGTCACTCAGTAGTGTCTGATTCTTGGCGACCCTGTGGACTGTAACTCACCAGCCTCCTCTACCCATGGTATTTTTCCAAGCAAGGATACTGGGATGGGTTGCCATGCCCTCCTCCACAGGATCTTCCTGACCCAGGGGTCTAAGCCGAATCTCCTGCTCCTGCGGCTCCTACACTGCAGATGGATTCTTTACCACTGAGCCATCACTTTAGAATCCTTTGAATTAATAGTCTGGTCATTGCCAAATCCTCAGAGAGGTGGGAAAAAGCCCAGCCATCAGATACTTAAACATAGCATAATGGCGAACTCAAAGCCATTTTGAGTACATGGTTATTATTCAATAAATGTTTAGTGAATAAATAAGTATAAAAACTTCACACAGACTGCCACCATATATTTTTTTTTTTTGCTAAGGGGTCAAAGGAAAAGAAGATTCTTGTCATTCTTGTGGGTTTCTTTTTTAATAACTTTATTGAGGTATAATTGTGATACATATTTCAGTTGTATAATTCCATAGTTGTAATTGTGTAGACCTGTACAACCATCTGGAGCAGGAAATAGCAACCCACTCCAGGATTCTTGCTGGAGAATCCCTTGGACAGAGGAGCTGGTGGGCTACAGTCCATAGGGCTGCAAAGAATGAGACATAACAGAAGCGATTTAACATTGCACAACCATCGCCACTATTGAGTTTTGAACAGTTCCGTCACCCCCTCCCCTGCCACCCAAACCCTTGTTCCTATCACATTAAGTCCCTGCTCCCTCCAGTACCAGGCAACCACTAACACACTGTCTATCTCCATAGATACGCTCTTCTGAGTTTCATAGAAATGCAGTCAGATAATATGTAATTTATTTTGCATCTGGTTTCTTTTACTTAAAGAGTTTGATGTTTAGCCGTGTTGTAGTATGTATCATAGTTTATTAATGAATAGTATTCTGCAGTAAGGAGAAGCCACATTTTGTTCATGCCTTCACCAGCTGATGCACTTTTAGTTCCTGTCTGGGGCTCCTGTGAATAGGATGGTTGTGAACTTTTTCAGAAAAGTCTCTGTATAAACATGCATTTCTGTTATTCTTAAATAAACACTTAGGAGCAGCTGTGCCATTTTACGTTTTCACCAGCAATCAGCAATATATGGGAGTTCCAGTTTCATCACATTCTTGACAACATTGTCAATTGTATGCATATATATGGATATGCCTATTGTCAGTCACATATATATATGTATATATATAGAGAGAGAGTTTTCATTCAATTCAGTTCAGTCGCTCAGTCATGTCTAACTCTTTGCGACCCCACGGACTCCAGCACACCAGGCTTTCCCATCCATCACCAACTCCTGGAGCCTACTCAAACTCATGTCCATTGAGTCGGTGATGCCATCCAACCATCTCGTTCTCTGTCGTCCCCTTCTCCTGCCTTCAATCTTTCCCAGCATCAGGGTCTTTTCCAGTGAGTCAGTTCTTTGCATCAAGTGGCCAAAGTATTAGAGTTTCAGCTTATTTTTGTAACCTAATCATATAATCATTCTAGTGAGTTTCAGGTGGTCTTGTTGTTTTAATTTATGTTTCTCTAATGGTTAATGATGATGAACATCTTTTCATGTGGTCACCAGCCATTTGTGTATCTTTTTTGGCAAAATATCTGTTTAGTCTTACCATTTTTAAAACTGGGTCATTTATCTTATCAAATTGTACGAGTTCTTTATATATTCTAGCTTCTGGTTCTTTATCAGCTATATGATTTGCAAGTATTATCTGTGGCTTCTCTTTTCACTTTCTTTACTGTTTTTTTGAACACACTGAAACCTTGTACATTGCCTTTCTCTAAATCAGCCTTGCCTCCCAAAGCCTTACAAGATGAAAGCCACCTACGCATACCCAGTGGACTGTGAACTCTTTGAAGAGACTTGAATCTCTTGTTAAGTTTCCTGTTTCATGTGATTCTCCTTTCTGCCCTTTTCCTACCCTGAAGTCTTGCTTTTCTAGTAACCACTATTTTCTAGTAACAGGAAATAGAGATAAAACCAAAGGAGACTGTTTTTTCAGCTCAACTTAAATACTTTTCTAGTTCTTGCATTGCTTTGATAATTATAGTAGCTATGAAAAATGAAGTCCAGATGCTATCTGTCATTTTTACAGTTAAGGTGAAGATGTTCCTCACTTGATACTCCCCTTCCCAAGTTGAGGTAACAATTTGATTTAATTAATCCACAGCTCTCGTCATGGCCAAAGGCAAGCATTTGTAACATGCCTAAGCCTATTTTAAGGATGTAGGTAAAGATTGCTAAAAACCAGTCTCCCCCTCTTCTTTGTGTGACCTTGCTAGATTTTATGACAGTACACAGCCATGACTTTGAAAAAATGATGCTCTAGCTATGGGCTACCTGACCAGGTGACTCTTGTTTGATTATTCTTCATAGCATAAATCACAGGGACATGGCAATTGACATTGCACACTCAGAACTTCACAGTGGCTCAGGGGCAAAATATTTTTGAGTGACTAGTACCTAGTGCCTTTACCTTAAGGTTTCTTCTTTTTAAAAATTTATTTATTTATTTTTTCCTTTACATTATCGTGTTGGTTTTGCCATACATTGACATGAATCCCCCATGGGTATACATGTGTTCCCCTTCCAGAATCCCCCTCCCACCTCCCTCCCGATTCCATCCCTCTGGGTCATCCCGTGCACCAGCCCTGAGCACCCAGTATCATGCATCAAACCTATAGATCTCATGTTCTAAAAGATTTTTTGTGTTACATAAAAGGTACTCTATTGAACCTGTATCTCCTACATCGGCAAGTGAATTCTTTACCACTGGCACCACCTGGGAAGCCCTAACAGAAGATGCAATTTAAAAATAAGTTTTAGCAGACTTTGTGATATCTATTGTTGTAGCTTTAGAACCTCTCATGAAACTCACGTAACTAGCTCCTGTAAGAATGACAGCCTGCAAATATGAAAGGCACCAAGTATTCAAATTGAGTTGGATTAACAGAAAATATCTTTGCCAGTGTTCATAGTGGAAACTTCAATTTAGTAACTTTCTTGATTTAAAGAAATAGTACCCAATAGTTCATGTTGGGTATATTAGTGATCATAAGCACTCTGTTTTTAATAAAACTGGGGAGAGGCTCTGTATCTATGGAGAATTATCCTAAATCTTCACTTATTATTTTGAGGTAGTTTTATGCTTTTGTCCCAGAAAGCCTTACAAAATGAAGCATCGAGTACAGAAAGATCAGCTTTGATCAGTAGTTTTAATCTGGTTTAGTGGTGGCCAGCCCTTAGAATTTTTGACTCGTTTCTATGTCTGAAAAGGGATGAATTTCTTAGTTATTTCATGTTCTACTGTTATTATGGTAGTCTGTCTCCTGTGCTGTCTAGTAGTTAGATGTTTTTTTATTTTAAATAAGTTCTAAGAAGCTCAGAGGTGTCACTATGAAGTAAGAGGCCACTCTGTCAAGTTTTGTATTCCTGTTTATCTTCATTTCTGAAATTCTAGTAGTTTTTGTTCCTCTTCTCCTCCACCATCCACACCTGTATCATCAGGATCCCTGTTCTTTTAACCCTCCTGAGATCATTGGCATTTCTCATAATGGAGCAGGTATTTGGGTAGAGGTGTGGTAGTGGGTGGTTGTTTGGTAAAGGGACTCTAGGTGCCTTGTTAGACACGTTTGATGGGGTCTTGAGGATGAAATAGGAAGGGATTGTAGTTATTTGTCTTTGGTGTAATATGAGCAAAACTTTTACCTGGTCCTGGTGAGGTGAGGGGATGAGTTTTCTCTCCAGTTTAAAGGTATTCTTTGAGCATCTGTGGTATTCTATATTCTGTGCAAATGGGGGTAGTTATAAAAGCCCCACCTGAGCTCAACTTCTCAAGGATAAACACCAGATCTAGTACCACCTTGAGCCCGTAGTCCAGAGCCCTATGATATCTGGGTCAGAGGAGACCTTACAAGTCATCTGACTCTGTCAGGTCAAGATTAATACCACCACCATCGCTCCATGAAGACTTATAAATGATTCCACACAAATGTTTACCCATTAGTCAGGACAATAGAAGGCTATTTTGTAACACTGCATGAGTGACTTCATGTATTAAAGTTGAACCCTAGAAGAGTCATTTTGAAAAATACTACTAATGGGAATAATGTCTGTTCAATGTAGAAAAGAATTTGTATGTCTTTATTTTATCATTTTCCAAAAACAGGTTCATTGGCAAGAGCTTTACAGTTTAGTAAGTTAAAAGGGGTTAATGAGGAACTCTGTTAATTTAAAATTTCTTTCAAGCAGGGGCAAAACTAGCACTTGGTGAACTTTTGAAGAGGGCAAGGACACCGGTCTTGGAAATCTGAAACCTTCCTTGTGTGCTGGACAGACAGGCAGACGGCCCCCAGAAACGTGACAGGCCTGGTACAGCCCCGCTGGCTCGGCCTCATGGAGTTTGGCCTAGAAGTATTTTCATTGACTCTGCTGGAGCACACAGACTTCTGACAGAGTTCTGGGTCTTTGATCTTGGGTGTTGCTTTAGGGGCTCTCAGCATCTGTGTGGTCCGAACACTGGCTGGGGTTTGCCGAGGGAAGGCAGAGGGAACCCCACCCACGGCGACATTAGTGAGAGAACTGCACGGTACAGAGAAATCCTGGGGCAGAAATGAGTGCGCCTTCTACAGCAGTCCATCTTTCCTTTCACGAAGGCCACTGCTCTTCTCCCCTGCCGCTCCACTGCAGGCCTACAGTGTGCCCCATGTCACGGGTACTCCTGAAAGCCTCCTGAACAGTCCTAAAGAACCTGGCCCCATTCCTGTGAGGAATGTATACGGCAAGTGCTGCTCCCCCTGCTCTGTGGAGCTTCCCAGAATTCTGACCACAACCTTCCAGAAAGAAGTCTCATGAGTTTTGAAGTACCAGAATTTGGTTCCTCATAACAATCCTATTTTAAGTAAGAACAATACAGAAGTCTAAGTAAACCCTTTGAAAGATAACATGACGCTTTTTCATGGCCCTTTATCTAGTTTGACTTTTTATCGGAGGTCTGATCTGGATTGTGAAAATTGCTCAGTCCTGTCTGACTCTTTGAGACCTCATGGACTAGTTTTCCAGGCCAGAATACTGGAGTGGGTAGCTTTTTCCCTTCTCCAGTGGATATTTCCAACTCAGAAATCAAACTGGGGTCTCCTGCATTGCAGGCAGATTCTTTACCAACTGAGCTATCACTGCAGCCATGAAATTAAAAGACGCTTGCTCCTTGGAAGAAAAGTTAAGACTGACCTAGATAGCATATTAAAAAGCAGAGACATTACTTTACCTACAAGGGTCCATCTAGTCAAAGCTATGGTTTTTCCAATACTCGTGTATTCATGTGAGAGTTGGACTATGAAGAAAGCTGAGCACTGAAGAATTGATGCTTTTGAATTGTGGTGTTGGAGAAGACTCTTGAGAGTCCGTTGGACTGCAAGGCGATCCAACCAGTCTATCCAAAAGGAAATCAGTCCTGAATATTCATTGGAAGGACTGAAGCTGAAGCTAAAATTCCAATACTTTAGCCACTTAATGCGAAGAACTGACTCACTGGAAAAGATTCTGATGCTGGGAAAGATTGAAGGCAGGAGGAGAAGCAGAGGACAGAGGATGAGATGGTTGGATGGTATCACTGATTCAATGGACATGAGTTTGGGTAAGCTCCAGGAGTTGGTTACAGACAGGGAAGTCTGGCATGCTGCAGTCCACGGGGTCACAAAGAATCAGACACTACTGAGCGACTGAACTGATCTGGATTGGTCTTTGTCTTAATTGGTGCTTCTTATTGATCATTTTGTATAGGGTCATGTATTAGGATGAGTTGAGGAAATGGACATATTCTCAGGGTGCTGAGATATTTCAAGCAAGGTTTTGTAAACTATGGTCCATGAGTCAGATTTGACCTGCTGCTTGTTTTCAAATAAACCACAATAAGAACAGTTTTTACCTTTTTAAATCACCGACTTGTATGACAGAGACCGTATGTGGTTTGCAAAGCTTAAAACAGTTACTATCTAGCATTTTACAAAACAAGTGTATTGCCCATCAACCTTTTTTTTTTTTAATTTGTTGTTGTTCAATCACCCTGTCGTGTTCGACTCTTTGTGACTCATGGACTGCAACATGCCAGGCTTTCCTGTCTTTCACTGTCTCCTGGAGTTTGCTCAAACTCATGTTATTGAATCGATAATGGCATCCAACCATCTCATCCCCTGTCTCCACCTTTTCCTCCTGCGCCTGAATCTTTCCCAGCCATCAGGGTCTTTTCCAATGAGTTGGCTCTTCCCATCAGGTAGCCAAAGTATTGGAGCTTCAGCTTCAGTATCACTCCTTCCAATGAATATTCAGGATTTATTTCCTTTAGGATGGACTGGTTGGATCTCCTTGCAGTCCAAGGGACTCTCAAGAGTCTTCTCCAGCACCACAGTTCAAAAGCATCAGCTTTCTGACCCTCAGCCTTCTTTATGGTCTAACTCTCATATCCATACATGACTACTACAAAAACGATAGCTTTGTCTTTTTTACCTAATTTATTTTTAACTGGAGGACAATTGCTTTACCATGTTATGTTGGTTTCTGCCATACAGCAACATGAATCAGCCATAAGTATATATATGTCCCCTCCCTTTTCATTCTCCCTTCCATTCCACTGCCCTCCCACCCTTATAGGTTGTCACAGAGCACTGCTGACTCCCAGTCTTAAAGAAACATCATTTTTGTCAAGTTTGTTTCAAGTACAGTGTGATAGTATCAATTATAAAGGATTTTTCTACTTTTACTTTGAGGTTCAGGCATTGAATTTATATTTGACACAGCTTAAATCAGGAGAGTTTTTTTCCAGATAATCTTTATACTGTATGTAAGACTAGCTATAAACGATTTTTGGTGACGAAAGATCAAACGTTGGTATTGGCTCAAGTACTAGGTACAAATGTGATCCAAATGTTAGTCAGTGATGTAAGCTATACTGATTAGAACTAGCTAGATGCCACCATAGGTCTTTTTATATACGTTTTAAAGAAAAAATAAACCCATCTCTGGTGTCCACCTCAAGATAATTCAACAAGATGTGAAAGAAATCCTTTGATTTTTCATGGAGTCTGCTCTCCTCAGTGTTGACTTTACTGACCTTGGGTAACTTCAGTAGACACACTGAGTCATTAAAAAATCTGATCTGGATGTTGTGGAGGAACAGATCATGAGATGGATTGAGAGCTGAAGCTGTTAAAATGTAGTCACTAGCAGAATGACTTTCCTTTGCCTCAGAAAATCATCTAAACTGTCCTTGCAGTCCTGTTCCTCAGTGTGTAAACTGGGCTGTGGGTGCTGCTCACTATTGGCACCTTTAAGGGTCATCCTGTCTTTATTGCTGTTCTGCAATGAAGTAGCATCATAACATAGTATGATTGCCTTTGCCCTATCTCTGCTTCCATATGTGGGACTGTTTCTATCAAGTCAGCTGACGTTACGTAACATGGCCCTTCCCATTCGATTTTCTTGTGAATTAAGACCTCTCATGAGGTTTGCTTGCTGTTTCTCTTAAACATGACTGCTTTCCCCTAAACATCATGTGCATTCCTCAGAAGAATGTAAAGGAAGAAGCTATTATTTAGCAAAGATACCAGCTTCCCCAGTGGCTCAGTGGTAAAAAAAAATCTGCCTGCAGTGTAGGAGCCACAGGAGACGTAGGTTCGATCCCTGGGTCAGGAAGATCCCCCGGAGGAGGGCATGGCAACCCACTCTAATAATCTTGCCTGGAGAATCCCATGGACAGAGGAGCCTGGTGGGCTACAGTCCACAAAGAGTCAGACACCACTGAAGTGAGTGAGCACGCACCAGCTTTCTGAGACAGTACCATGGTTCTGATAACATTTTTATATTAAATTAAGAAAACATTCACAAATCGTGCTTTATAGGGGATCTAGAACTTTAGTGACATTTTACCCTGATAAGAATTTCACATTAGTGTCACATCACAGCTTCACCCTTCATACCTCCTCATTCCATGGGATCCTTCAGAGTGGCTCTAGATATGTCTCATTTTGGCTGGGCCTGATCTGGCCCCAGAGGACTATCTTTTCATAGGAGTTTTCAACCTAGGTAAAAATAATGTTCCCTTTCCTTACCCAGTGTTTTTGATGGGCACATTTTTTCATACTGAAGACACATAGGTGGGATGTAACTAAAAATTGAAACACGCTTCTTTCTCCAAACAAATTTATTTTTTGAACGCTGCAGATTTTTATCCCTTTCCAATACAGCTGTAACTTGTCTTAAGCACTTTCCAATCTATTTTGCACATAGCCTTGGATGTTCTTGATTAAAGCATATATTACATTGCCTTTTTATAGCCTTCTTTGTTGGAAAGGAAGAAACCCTGAGTTATGGTTACTTACTGGTGAACCAGCCCATTTAGGTGAAATTGTCCAAAAGAATAAAAAAACGCCAACAGGTGGGTTAGGTCTTGTTAAAGTAGTATATATTTTAAAAGAAGTATCTCTAATTTGCCCCACTTGTATTCAAAGTGAAATTAATTTTCTTGGTATGTTTTGAAAGGAAGCACAGTGTTTGAACCACCTTTCTGTTTCCCAGATTTTCATTATCAGTGTGTAGTCACTGGTAGTCTACTAACACGGTCCCATTCTCTTGACGAGTCTTTTCTAAGATCACCACGAGGCACCACGGGACAGCATGACTCAGTCAGAAGGCGAGCTGCTGCAGGCCGTATCTCCATATGAAGGAGATTGTGTAGATGTGTCTTAGTCTTCCATAAAGCAGAGAAATAGGCTGTGTGCGCGCCGGTATCTTAAGGACCAGAAATGGCTGGACACTCCCCAAATAATAGTGATGGTATTATATTGTTAAATTATATACGTTTATCGTTCGGGTGCAATCTTTTCAATACGCTACCAATCAGCTCCAGTCCTTCTCGCCATCCTGGCACCTGCGGTAACGAGGCCAAGTCAGTGAGTCTGATCCCCTCCTCCCCCTTGGGCACAGGCTTTAGCTCTTCTGTCTGAGCAGACGTGAGCCTCTTGGGGTGGGCTATCGTCAGAGACTTGTAGGTGACTGCCACAGGGCTGACTGGAATTGTCCAGAGAGCAAGTTCTTCTAAGGCCAGTTGGCATCTTGCCAGGCAAATGATTAGCACTTGGATAATTGTTAAGAGTCCCTGATTCTACGAGCCCATTATTTTATAATCATAGGGCTCATTATTGTTGATTGGCCAGATCCTGTCTTAGGATAATGCCCTATGGCAAACACAGTTACAAGAGATAAGTGCACACATCCCCAATACCCAGCACAAGAAGCTGGGGTCCAGTCAGCTTATGAACCATCAGTTCAAGTCACCTGAAGCCCAGCAGCAAGGCCTGCGCCCCTGTTCTCACGGAGTGTGGCATGAATGGTCACAGCTTGGCTCCACCAGGGCAGCATGCTGGCTTTGCTTTTCCATGTGCCTGGCACCGGGAGGCATGCCAGCCATCAGTCAGTAGTTGTTGGATAAAAGGATAAGTGGTCAATTCTAATACTTAAGTTTTGTTCTTCACGTCCTAAGACTTAATTAGATTGGAACACAGCCCCCCCACCTACTCACCCCCCACCAAAAAAAATTAATAATAACCCACCCAAAATCCCCAAAAACACACAGGCCAAAAAAGACAAAGTCATACGTGTTTAAATGAGGAGACTAATAGAAATCTGTTCTCTTCAGGGACTTAGGAAGTGCTTCATAAGTTGTTTTCTACTCAGTAAGCTTGAGTTGCTCTAATTTATGTTAAGATTTATTTCTAAAGTTATTTATTAAGAGAAAAAAAATGCTACCTATGGCTTCTGGAGCAGACAATGAGATAAGATGAAAAGTTCTTACTCATTATTTCATTTGCATATATATATACATATATGCACATACATCAGTTCAGTTCAGTTCAGTCCTTCAGTCATGTCCGACTCTTTGTGACCCCATGAATTGTAGCACACCAGGCTTCCCTGTCCATCACCAGCTCCCAGAGTCCAGCCAAACCCATGTCCATCGAGTCAGTGATGCCATTCAGCCATCTCATCCTCTGTTGTCCCCTTCTCCTCTGCCCCCAATCCTTCCCAGCACATATTTATTTTTATATATTGTCATTCTCAATATCTGTACTGGGAGCAGAAATATATATTTTTAAAAAAGGCATCGTCTTTGCCCTCTAAGAATTTATAATATAGGAGGATAAATGTTCTCTCTTAACATGAGAGAATAAAAGACGCACCATAGCCAAAGGACAAGCACATGGATCATTAAATCAGAATTTAAATGCTTAGGGGAAGACTCCTCAGGGAAGAAAACATTTGATTCAGGACTTCAAAATAAACAGAATTTCAAAAAGTCAAAAAGTGAGGAAGACAAATACAGACAGAAAGAATAAATATGGGTATGGACCAGGGCAGGAGTGGGTGTGGTCACAGAGCAGAGACTTTATAAAGGAGGGTGTGGTTGGAGACTTAGTTAGATTGGGGCTGATGCATGGGAGAATGAGGAGTCTGGATTTTCATTTATACCTCTATTCTCTTTTACTTTCTTTGTGATGCTTCTGTTATTAACACATGTATTATTTTTTATGAGAACCTTCACTAAATTGGCCTTTGTTTTTCTTGAATACCTTTACTTTATTATTATTTTTTTATTAGTTTTGCCACACAATGACATGATATCGCCATGGGTTTACTTATGCTCCCCCTCCAGAACCCCCCTCCCTCCTTCCTCCCTCCTCCCTCCCCCTGAGAAATCTCGATGCACCAGCCCCGAGCATCAATCCTGGGCTGGCGATTGATTAGACACATGACAATTAACATGTTTCAATGTCATTCTCCCATATCATCCCACCCTTTCCCTCATCCACAGAGTCCACGCGTCTATTCTATACATCTGCGTTCCTTTTGCTGTCTCTCATGCTGGGTTCTTGTTACTGTCTTTCTAAATTCCATATATATGCGTTAGTATACTGTATTGTTGTTTTTCTTTCTGGCTTACTTTACTCTGGATAATGGGCTCCAGTTCCGTCCACCTGAGTAGAACTGCTTCAAATGAATTTTTTTTAATGCTGCGTAATATTCCATTGTGTATACGTACCACAGCGTTCTCATCCATTCGTCAGTTGATGGGCATCTAGGTTGCTTCCATGTCCTGGCTATTGTAAACAATGCAGTGATTAACATTGGGGTACACGTGTCTCTTTCAATTCTGTGTATATGCCCAGCAGTGGGATTGCTGGGTCATATGGCAGGTCTATTTGAGTTTTTTAAGGAACCTCCACACTGTTTTCCATAGTGGCTGTACTAGTTTGCATTCCCACCAACAGTGTAAGAGAGTTCCCTTTTCTCCACATCCTCTCCAGCATTTATTGCTTGTAGACTTTTGGATTGCAGCCATTCTGACTGGTGTAAAGTGGTACCTCATTGTGGTTTTGATTTGCCTTTCTCTGATAATGAGTGATGTTGAGCATCTTTTCATGTGTTTGTTTTGGAAGTCTTGGCCACAGCAATCAGAGCAGATAAAGAAATCAAAGGAATCCAGATTGGAAAAGAAGAAGTAAAACTCTCTCTGTTTGCAGATGACATGATCCTCTATATTAAAAACCCTAAAGACTCTACTAGAAAATTACTAGAGCTAATCAGTGAATATAGCAAAGTTTCAGGATACAAAATCAACACACAGAAATCCCTGGCATTCCTATACACTAACAATGAGAAAACAGAAAGAGAAATGAAGGAAACAATTCCATTCACCATTGAAACAAAAAGAATAAAATACTTAGGAGTATTTCTACCTAAAGAAACAAAAGACTTGTATATAGAAAAGTATAAAACACTGATGAAAGAAATTAAAGAGGACACAAACAGATGGAGAAATGTGCCGTGTTCGTGGATTGGAAGAATCAATATAGTGAAAATGAGTATACTACCCAGAGCAATCTATAGATTCAGTGCAATTCCTATCAAGGTACCAGAGGTCTTTTTCAGAGAATTAGAACAAATAATTTCACAATTTGTATGGAAATACAAAAAACCTCGTATAGCCAAAGCAATCTTGAGAAAGAAGAATGGAACTGGAGGAATCAACCTACCTGACTTTAGGCTATACTACAAAGCCACAGTCATTAAGACAGTATGGTACTGGCACAAAGACAGAGATATAGATCAATGGAACAAAATAGAAAGCCCAGAGATAAATCCACGCATCTATGGACACCTTATCTTTGACAAAGGAGGCAAGAATATACAATGGAGAAAAGACAACCTCTTTAACAAGTGGTGCTGGGAAGACTGGACAGCCACTTGTAAAAGAATGAAACTAGAACACTTTCTAACACCATACACAAAGATAAACTCAAAATGGATCAAAGATCTAAGCATAAGACCAGAAACTATAAAACTCCTAGAGGATAACATAGGCAAAACACTCTCTGACATAAACCAAAGTGGGATCCTCCATGACCCACCTCCCAGAATATTGGAAATAAAAGCACGAATAAACAAATGGGACCTAATTAAAATTAAAAGCTTCTGCACAACAAAGGAAAGTATAAGCAAGGTGAAAAGACAGCCTTCAGAATGGGAGAAAATAATAGCCAATGAAGCAACGGACAAACAATTAATCTCAAAAATATACAAGCAACTCCTGCAGCTCCATTCTAGAAAAATAAACGACCCAACAAAAAAGTGGGCCAAAGAACTTAACAGATATTTCTCCAAAGAAGACATAAAAATGGCTAACAAACACTTGAATACCTTTACTTTAAAAGGAAATGTACTATCACTATGGTCAATGGTAAACCCATATTACTTGCTCTAAATAAATCCAGAAAACCCAACAGAGTTATTAAATTCTCATTTGACCCTCTTCTTTCACTGCTGCTCTGAAATGAGCCTACAGGCTTGTTAAAAAGAGACTGGCAAATGTCTAAGGCCTGATCTTGACCTGCTGACCCTAACTGATACTTTTTCTTAAACACATCAAAAAGTTCACAAGAAGATTCAAATGAAAATAAATGATTAAAATGATATTTTTTGAATAGTTGTATTGTTTTCAATGTAAAAATATCTACTTTTTTTTAGATTTTTGCCTATTAGTTTTTTTTTTTTCTTTACATTATCATGTTGGTTTTGCCATACATTGACATGAATCAGCCATGGGTATACGTGTGTCCCCCTCCAGATCCCCCCTCCCATCTCCCACTCGATTCCATCTCTCTGGGTCATCCCAGTGCACCAGTCTCTGCGCTAGTGTAATTCATTCTCAAAAACCTCTTGAAACTTTGGCCTATGTCACTGCCTATGTCTTACACTTTCAGAAACTGTGCTAGAGAACAGGAGAGGACGTAACAGGTTTTAGGTTATCTGAGTAATACACATGCTCTGTGTACTTCAAAAGGAAAACCTTGGCAGCCTATTGTAACGGGCTCTAGGAACAGGAAAACCATCCAAGAGCCTATCATAAGATCTGATCTAGGCCAGAAGGGAGGGGTCAGGCAAAGAGGCTGTCTCCTTTCCTGCACCACGTACTGAGAGAGTGGTACCCAGCGATGTGTGGGAGTCAGGGAGAAGGCTTAGAGAGTAATCTGAGATCATAACTTGTGTGAAGTGGTGAATGTCTTGGGGATTTAAAGATACACTGAATATGGAAGAAAAGAGTTGAAGATGGGGCAATGAAGAGATTTCTTTTGGAGGTACCAAAAGATGTTGAAAGAAGAGAATAGGGTAGTTAAGACCAGCTTGATCTTCATCTGAAGAGATGGGAGGAAGGGAATGGAAGAAAGAAGTTAAGGCTCAAAGGAGGTAAAATTAAGGGAATTTTCATCAGATAACTTCTGATTTCTGTGAAATGGAAGTTAAAACTATATATGGAAAGCAGATTTGGTGGAAAAAGGACAATAATCTAAATTCAGTAAATGAAAGAGAACTTAATCTGTTCTACACAAGGCCTAGGTATGAATAAGAAGCTTAACTGTCGTATTACAAATACTGCATATATCTCAAAATATTACAACCTCAGATTTACATGATAATCCTTTAGGACATTCAGGTCAGAACTAATATGCCCTGTTTCTTATGGATGTCTGAAGGGTCCCACCTTCCTAATTCTGAGTGACTTCTACCAACAATCCCAAAATGCACACATCTGTCAGAGTCACAGAATTTTGAAAGTTTAGTGGTGAGAGAGACTTTAAAAATTGCCTTGCCTGCTATCAGCTTAATTCTTGAATCCTGTCAACCAAACAAAGGGTCATTCAAGCTACCCTTGAGACATCAAAGGGTGCCTTGGCCAACTCTTGAAAGAGAAGAGCCTTTCATTGGACCAACTAATTCTTTTTGCAAATATATCAGAGTGTGATGAAACAGTTTTAGCACCTTCACTGGCTAACTAAAGCTGAGTTTCCTGGTGACATCTTTCCCCACCCTCTACTGAATCCTACTAGAGCAAGAAGTAAGACTCGCCCTGACGTCTTGGTTCACAGCAACAGAGTTTACTTGACACAGATAGAGGGTTATTTCTATTTGATGACAGAGTCTTTTAATTAGATATTTACAGTGAAATACCATGTAGACACAGAGCTGAAGGTGCGGTGTGTCTTCTCCTCGAAGCGTCTAGAGCCTTTTCACCTCCGGCCTTCTTCAGCGCCGCTCCCCGTTTTCTGCCTGGGCCGAGGCTGCTGTGGCCGTGGGGCTGGCCTGCCAGCCCCTCAGGCGGGCGCCCCCGCCCCCGGCTCCGGGCTCTCCGGCCGGCTCCCCGGCGCCCGCGCCTGAGGCCTGCAGACCCCTCTGACCCGGGGCGGGCTGGCCGGGGGCCCTGGGGAGGCCAGCCGCCCTGTGGGTCCGTCGGAGGGAGGCGCAGGGCGCCCCCTCGCCCCTCAGCCCCGCAGGATCCGGGGTCTGCTCCCCTGGGCACGCGAGCAGACGGGCACGCGAGCAGACGGCCGCGCCCTGCCGTGGGGCGGCGGCTGGGCCGAGGCGAGGGGCCGGGACGCCCGCAGCCCTCGGCTGGCCTCTTTCCGGCGCTGAGCTCCGGGGTCGCCCGGGGCCTCCGGACTTGAGGCGAGACCCCGCGGAGAAGAGCGGGCGGGAGAGCGCGCAGTTTCTTTCTCTTTCTTTCTTTCTTTTTAATTTTCTTTACTTTATTGCGTTGGTTTTGCCATACAGTGACATGACACCGCCATGGTTTACACATGCTCCCCCTCCGGAACCCCCCTCCCTCCCCCCTCCCTCCCCCCTCCCCCGGGTCATCCCGGTGCACCCCCCGAGCATCAAACCTGGGCTGGCGATTGATTTCCCATATGGTAATTAACATGTTTCCATGCCATGCTCCCATCTCATCCCACCCTTGCCCTCTTCCACAGAGTCCACGAGTCTATTCTATACATCTGCGTTCCTTTTGTTGTCTCCCATGTTGGGTTCTCATTACTGTCTTTCTAAATTCCATATATATGTGTTAATATATTGTATTGTTGTTTTTGCTTCTGGCTTACTTCACTCTGGATAATGGGCTCCAGTTTCGTCCATCTGAGTAGAACTGCTTCAAATGAATTTTTTTTTAATGCTGAGTAATATTCCATTGTGTATATGTACCACAGCTGTCTCATCCATTCGTCAGTGGATGGGCATCTAGGTTGCTTCCATGTCCTGGCTCTTGTAAGCAGTGCGGCGATGAACACTGGGGTACACGTGGCTCTTTCAGTTCTGGTTTCCTCGGTGAAAGCACGCATTTTCTGAAGTGCCTGAAGGGACGCTGACTGGGGACGCGGGAGTGGCCCGGTGCAGGGTTGGCCCTCCCTTCGGCCGCCTGTCCTGCCCAGCGTCTGTATTCCCCTTCCACCCCTGCTGCTCGCAGGCCTTGGCAGCTCCCAGAGACAAAGTCCGGGGCGCCGGGTGTTCTCCCTCTAACAGTAGCGCGTGCTTCAGCCTTGGCGGGGCCCTCTCCTCCCTGGTGCGGCCCTCAGGGCTCCTGGTCCAAGCGTCACAGTTCGTCTGCCGGCTCCTCGGGCAGAGTTGTGCTTTGCTTCTCATAGGGAGGGAAGGACTCACTGTGCTCTGAGGGTGAGTCTTCATTCTGCTCGTTCTGTAAAAATCAGCTAATGAAATGTTTTTTTTTTCCCCCTAAAAATAGCTTGGAAACAAGGATTTTCTTATTATCCTCAGGCAAGAAAAACTAACCCTGAACTTTGATTTACAGGACAAATAAGAAAGGGTCATGTCCCTTCAGTTGTGTCCATGAAATGACTCTACATGGCTATATGTAAACTGTCGTCTCTTTAAAAGAGATTCTGTGACTTGATTCCATAACGTCACTGAAAAATTCAGATAGTAGAAGAAATAGAAAAATGAATAAAGCTTGTTTCATAGCCACTTCTAAATTGTATAACATTTTCGCATGAAATAACATAAAGAATTTTTTTTAATGACCTTGACTTATATTAAGGCACAGTTGAATAGTATGTTTTGCTTTTCCTTTCTGAAAGTTTCACAAATTCAAAAGGATGTATTCATTTTTATAAGGATTTTAGCTGGACATACCAAAATATGCTTCCAGCTCCATTGAGGGCCTTCAGTGGAGAACTGAGGTTAAAAAAAAATACACATCCACATTGAAAAGAGATCTGATTTACTCATGGGCAGACTAACCAGTTCAGTCCCTCCCAGCTCCAGTTCTGTGCTTTGTGCTCTGTGGCGGTTTGGAGGCTGCCAGTAGGGCTCTAGAGAGAGGCCCACAGGACGTGATCCAACGTTGTTGCACCATTTACATTATTTAGGCCAGTCTGGCAATGTGTGGTACAGGGATGCATTATGATAAAGAATGAACACTTGCCTTGTTCTCAGGAAAGGTGCGTATACATAGATTAACCACTAAGACATCAATCAGTGCCATAGAAGAAAGATCTCAACTATGCCTGGGGCTCAGCCGTGCTCACTAACTCTTTATTGAACAGCACTGGAAAACAGACATCATTATCCCATACACCCTCAGTAAGAGTGATGGCACCTTCAAGAGGGGCGAGCATTGGTTCTTGGGGGGATGAATAAATTTTGCTCTTCATGTATAAAATTTAAATATATATGAAGTACAAAATCAGATCTATAGTAGCCCGTGGTATCACAATATCATGTGGGTGTTTAGGTTAAAAAGGGCTTCTTGGTGTATTGACAGAGAATGGGCGAGTGATAGGGAAAAAAGGTTGAGAGGCAGAGTTTATCCTTAGGATGTAGCTGCAAAGTCTGTAACTCAGAAAACTGAGGTGCCCTGACTTGGGTTGAACCCCTCTGACTGATCCCGAAGACCACGGTGCATTGGGAATGTGAGCTGCCTGGGAGGGGGTCAGCAGTGCAGGCTTTCTTTAAGGACTTGGGCTTGTTCTTTTAGGTTCATGAAGTTTAGCCAAATGTTGATGGAGGTAGCAGAGTGGGAGGCCGGGAACCAGGGAACAGAAGCTCCCAGAGTCTGTCTGTGGGTTGTTGCCGTGCACAGATAAGCATCTTACAATGGTGCAACTGCTAAATCCATGTTACCCACGTCTATGACAGCCAAGATGGCTTTTTGAAAGGCATTTCAGGGTTTTTAAAAGATGCTAGATTGTAAATTTAAGGCCCTTCTGTACACTTTCAGCCTATGTCATTGGCATAAGTTAAAACCACTAGCCAGATCATTGTGCATATTTGCTTTCTTCTGCTCATTCATTCTCAGCCTTTGAGACACTTAAAGCCCCCAAACATAGGAGATATTCAATTCTTTCTTTTAAATTGAAGTTTAGTTGAATCACAATGTTGTGTACCGCAAAGTGATTCACTTTTTTCTTTTTTATATCCTTTTTTAAAAAAATTTATTTATTTTAATTGGAGGCTACTTACTTTACAGTATTGTGGTGGTTTTGCCCTACATTGACATGAATCAGCCATGGGTGTGCATGTGTTCCCCGTCCTGAGCCCCCCCCCACCTCCCTCCCCATCTCATCCCAGTGCACCAGCCCAGAGCACCCTGTCTCAGGCATCGAACCTGGACTGGCGATCCATTTCACATATGGTAATATACATGTTTCAATGTTGTTCTCTCAAATCATCCTACCTTTTTTATATTTTTTTCCACTGTAGATTTTACAAGATGTTGACTATAGCTCCCTGTGCTATTCAGTAGATCCTTGTTGTTTATTTTATATATATCAGTGCATTCTTATCACTGAATTCATATGTCATTCACTAGCTAATGACACAAGAGGAGGTGGAGGTGATTTGTAACAAAGGCACTGCAGTTTCGGTTCCCCTGTGTATGTAGCCAGAACTTCTGGCTTGAGTTTGCTGAGAGCGAGACCCAAGAGCGGCACATCTCCTTGGTGACACATGCTTGTCTTCACAGCCTCCCCACCAAAGTAATTTCCACTCAAGTCACATAAGGACACTTGGTCACAACACCTTTAATGTCCCTGGCTTCTCGTGCTCCAAGTTAAGAGCAGATTAGCAGGGCAATCTTAGGACATTTTGGACTGAATAATGAGTGTAATGATTCAGCAGGGGAAACTGCAAGGATGTGCAAGGAAGAAAGGGCAAGAAGGAGGGGGCCCTGAAATTGAATGGATTTAAGGTCTCAGAGCCTAGCAGGCTGGCGGTCTTGTGCTTGCACTATAGCAGCAGTGTTTCGGGGTAAGTGGAAGAAGAGGGCCATGGCTGTCGGAGGCATCCAACATTGGAACCAGTTATCAGGGGAAACAATGGCATGGCCTCCCGAAGGCTCTTTAAATACAGGATTGATTTCTTATCTGTCTGGAATGAACTTGGGATAAGTCTGCCTTGAAAATAAACATAATTTGCTGAAGGTTTCTTATATCCAACAAGTCTCTGATTTTTTTTTTTCCCCAAAGAAATTTTCCTATATTGAGTTGAAAAGAAGCAGCACAGAAATCATTGCACAGAGCCTGGAGCTCCATGGCCTGGATCTGAACTCCAGCTCTGCTGTCTATCAACTGTGAGAGCTTGTGGAACGTACCTAAACCTCTGGGCCTCAATTTACGCATCTGTAAAATGGGGGTAGAATGGTTCCCACTTACTAACTACTTACTGTTATGAAGATTCAAAAAGTTAATATTTTTAAATGTTATATAAGGGTCTATTATTAATAAAATAAAAACTTTTAAAGACTTATTATGTGCAGAGTTTAGGTCTCTTTGTTTAGGAACTTAAAAGGACTTTTGTCAGTGCTTTTGAAATTGTATGCATATGTTACTATCTTCTATCCAGAAGCAAATTATTTAAGTAAACTTTGGCATGTTTTTGAAGCATCTCATGCTTAGAGGTGCAGATATTTGCAAGGTGTGTTTGCATTGTCAGGAGAACCCAAAGAAACAAAACCTGCCCCACTTTGATGCTTTTGGCGCTTTGACAGCTGTGGGTCAGGTGTTGTGTTAGTGTTAAACTTGGTAACCTAAACGGCTGCCTCTGAGGACCCTGCTTTCCTCGTAGCTCTCTCAGCTGGCTTTCACTCACAACCTCAATTATCTTCTCACCAGAGGAGCTGCTGGGTTCCTTGTCCTGGTTTCTTCTCTCAGACCAATGTTTCTCTCTCCTTGCTTCTTAGAAGACTTCTTAGAAGACCCTGCTTCTTACAAGCACCTGCTTTTTTTCTTTTTTCAACTTTTTCTTTTGTTTTGGTGTATAGCCAAGTATCATTGTCACGTTAGCTTCAAGGGAACAGTGGAGGGACTCAGCTGTACATATATGTATATCCATTCTCCCTCAAACTCCCCTCCCATCCAGGCTGCCAGGTAACATTGAGCAGAGTTCCATACAGTAGGTCCTTGTTAGTTATCTATTTTAAATATAGCAGTGTGTACAGGCAACCATGAGTTCTTTCTCTAAGTCTTTGAGTCTGTTCTGTAAGTTCATTTGTATCACTTCTTTTTAGATTGCACATAAAAGGAATGTCATATGGCCTTTCTCCTTCTCGACTTACTCAGTATGACAATCTCTAGGTCCATCCACGTTGCTGCCAATGGCATTATTGCATTCGTTTTACTGACTAATAGTCCGTTGTACAAACGTACCACATCGTCTTCATTCATTCCTCTGTCGGTGGACATTTAGGTTGTTTCCATGTCTTAGCTATTGTAAACAGTGTTGTAGCACCTGCTTTAGATGCTCCTTCTGGTTGCAACTCTTTCCTTTCCTCTTGGCCACTGCCCTGAGTGTACTGAAGATTTGCCGACTTTCTCTCCGCTGCATGGTGGTCATCATTTCCTAAGCTGTCAGTACCTGTATCAACAATACACCCCTCACCCTGGACTCCTGGATCCTTCAGCTTGCCATCTCTGTCCTCTGTCCACCTCATCCACCCACTCCTAAGGCACTGCCTGGACTAGTGATTCTCAAGCTTTACTATTTGGAGAAGTCGCCTGGGGATCTTGTTAAAACACAAGTTAGATTCAGTAGGTCTGACCTGGGGCCTGAGATTCTGTGTTTCTTGCAGGCGTCCAGGTGATACTGACGCTGTTGTTCCAAGGACCACAGTTTGAGTAATGAGGCCCGCGACTGCCCAAAGCGTCTCACCGGCAAATCCTGTTGGCTCTCCCTTCAAAGTATTATCCAGCATCAGTTCACGTTCCAATATCTACCAGCCATTGCTGTGGTCCAAGTCACCCCTACTTCTCATTGTTAAAGGGAAAATGGGTTGTAAAGAATGAGTCACACCAAATCACTTTATTGTATGCCTAAAACTAACATTATATTATTAATCAACTATACTTCAATTAAAAAATTAAATTGAAAAAGGTTGACTCGCATCATTGTCTCCTATCTGGGCTCCCTCTGGCCACACTGCCCCTACACCAGGTCCTCACCTGGCACCCAGAGATCCTTTAAAATGCAGATCAGACCATATAACTTTCCTCCTCCAAACCCTCCAGGAACTTTCCATTATAGTTTGAATACATCCAAAGGCTTTTCCTTCTGTCTGTTTCTCCACACTGGCTTCCTCCTCCTCTTCCTCACACTCCTCACCTCTGCCCCTGCCTCAAGGCCTTTGCACTTCCCTCTGCCCTGAACACCCTCCTCGCTTTTGCACACACTCTTCCTCACAACACTCAGCCCCAGGATCAGTTGTCCCCTCTTCAGGGAAATGGGTTCTGACAACACAATTTGCAATTGTCCCTACTCCCTTCTCAGACACATCACTCTCTGCCCCTTACTCTGCTTTGTTTCCCTCTTGTTCCCTGATGTTCTTCTGTCATGAAAGTCATAGTAGTTTCTGCATGCCAGGCAGAGTTCTAAGTGCTTTACAGATAGTAATTCATCAAACTTCTTAATGTCCTGTAGGGTAACAATATTATTATTTTCCCAGTTTACAAATGAAGGAACTGAGACACCAAGAGGTTCAGTCACTTACAGAGATCACATAGCTGATAAGGAGCCAGCATTTGAGCTTGGCTGTCTGACTTCAGAATCCATGCTCTAAACCATTCTGCCTTCCACTCTTATGTTTGATATAAATACATGTTTAGAAATATTATGTAATACAATAAATATGTATTTGTTATTACCTGTCTCTCCTACTAGGATATAAGGTCCGTGCAGACGAAGACTGCCTTCCTTCCAGTTTCCACTGTGTCTCCTGCACTTAGAACCCTAGTAGGCACTCCAGAATGAAGGAATTCTGCTGGTTTTACTCTTTGTATTAAAAGCATCGTTTAGTTATTTAAAGAAATGTATGTAAAGATTAGTATTTTCAATAAAGTCTGGGGCCTTTTTTACATAATAGTATGTGTTACTTAGGTTGTAAATTTTTGATAAATCTACTTAACGTTATATATTTAAGACCTAGTCTCCCGTAAGAATTTAAGCTCAACTTACAAATCTCAATGTACTTCTGACTCAGTTCAGTTCAGTTGCTCAGTCGTGTCCTACTCTTTGCGACTCCATGAATTGCAGCACGCCAGGCCTCCCTGTTCACACCAACTCCTGGAGTCCACCCAAATCCATGTCCATCAAGTTGGTGATGCCATCCAGCCATCTCATCCTCTGTCTTCCCCTTCTCCTCCTGCCCCCAATCCTTCCCAGCATCAGGGTCTTTTCCAGTGGGTAAACTCTTCGCATGAGGTAGCCAAAGTATTGGAGTTTCAGCTTCAACAATATTCCTTCCAATGAACACCAAGGACTGGTCTCCTTTAGGATGGACTGGTTGGATCTCCTTGCAGTCCAAGGGACTCTCGAGAGTCTTCTACAACACCACAGTTCAAAAGCATCAATTCTTTGGCACTCAGCTTTCTTCACCATCCAACTCTCACATCCATACATGACTACTGGAAAAACCATAGCCTTGACTAGACGGACGTTTGTTGGCAAAGTAATGCCTCTGCTTTTCAATATGCTGTCTAGGTTGGCCATAACTTTCCTTCCAAGGAGTAAGCGTCTTTTGATTTCATGGCTGCAGTCACCATCTGCAGTGATTTTGGAGCCCCAAAAAATAAAGTCTGACACTGTTTCCACTGTTTCCCCATCTATTTGCCATGAAGTGATGGGGCCAGATGCCATGATCTTAGTTTTCTGAATGTTGAGCTTTAAGCCAACTTTTTCACTCTCCTCTTTCACTTTCATCAAGAGGCTTTTTAGTTCCTCTTCACTTTCTGCCATAGGGTGGTGTCATCTGCATATCTGAGGTTGTTGATATTTCTCCTGGCAATCTTGATTCCAGCTTGTGCTTCCTCCAGCCCAGCGTTTCTCATGATGTACTCTGCATAGAAGTTAAATAAGCAGGGTGACAATATACAGCCTTGATGTACTCCTTTCCCAACTTGGAATCAGTCTGTTGTTCCATGTCCAGTTCTAAGTATTGCTTCCTGACCTGCATACAGGTTTCTCAAGAAACAGGTCAGATGGTCTGGTATTCCCATCTCTTTTAGAATTTTCCACAGTTTATTGTGATCCACACAGTCAAAGGTGTTGGCATAGTCAATAACGCAGAAGTAGATGTTTTTCTGGAACTCTCTTGCTTTTTCAGTGATCCAGCAGATGTTGGCAATTTGATCTCTTGTTCCTCTGCCTTTTCTAAAACCAGCTTGAACATCTGGAAGTTCATGATTCACAAATTGCTGAAGCCTGACTCGGAGAATTTTGAGCATTACTTTAGTAGCATGTGAGATGAGTGCAATTGTGTGGTAGTTTGAGTACTACTGATAAATATAGTTAAATTAAAAATAGGCAGCTTTACTGATTATTTTATTAATGGTTGATTAATTCAAGTTGATAAGATTATATTCTTAAACAGTTGTTCTCATTTACAAACTTGGTTAATTAAGTTGCCTTCACTGTTTTAAGTTCTGTTATAATTTAATATATTCAGTTTTCTTTTTGTCTTTGAAATGCCTGACAAGAAACATTTACAATGCCAACAAGCCAAATGTCTCAAACCCTTCAACTACTCTCATTAATCTAATAAACTAAACTTACAGCAAATCAAACTCACCTAAACATCCTAACACTGCTTTATAAACTTCATCAAATGATTTAACATCTCTTAGCATGAAATCACAACTCTGATTAAAAAATAATAGATTAATCTTAAACTTAACTTGTAAAATGACTAGTAGAAAAGGATTGTTATATGGCATTATTTCTGTAAACTTTTGAGCCTAGTTAGTATTCATACATGCAGCCTGCTTGGGGAGAGTTCTCTGCTTCAAGGCAGTCTGAAGCAGCCACCCAGCTGTTCATTGAGGTCACACACAGGGTGGAAAGCCAGTGTTCATCTGATCACCAGATCTACCCACACTGCAGAGGGACATGCCAGGTCTTTTCTTCTAGTTGTTCTGAAAACAAGAGATTTGGAGGCCACCTTCTTTAGATGCAATTAATTCTTACCTCTAAGTCTCAACTTCGTGTGCTTTCCTTGCCTGCTTCTCTTGCAATTTTTTATTCAGTTTTTAAGCTTTGATTGCAGCCACCTCCCTGATTGTGACTGAATTCTTCGTTCTTTCCCACTGGTCTGCCTCATCCCCTTGAGTCATGCTGACAACGCACATTTGTCGAACTGTGTGTATTTCAGTTCAATGATCTTTATTTTTAACTAGTAACTTCATTGAGTAGTAACTCACGTGTATCAATACTTCATTCCTTTAATGGCTCAGTAATATTCTATTGTATGAAGAGACCACATTTTTTAATCCATTTCTCAGTTGATAGACATTTGAGTTGTCCCCATCTTTTGGCTTCCCTGGTAGCTCAGCCAAGATCCCCTGGAGAAGAAATAGGCTGCCCACTCCAGTATTCATGGACTTCCCTGGTTGCTCAGCTGGTACAGAATCCACCTGCAATGCAGGAGACCTGAGTTCAATCCCTGGGTTGGGAAGATCCCCTGAAGGAGGGCATGGCAACCCACTCCAGTATTCTTGCTTAGAGAATCCCATGGACAGAGGACCCTGACAGGCTACAATCCATGGAGTCTCAAAGAGTTGGAAACAACTGAGCGACTAAGCGCATGCACACACATTTTTGGCTATTAGGAATAATGCTGCTGTGAAAATTGATGTACAAGTATTTGTATGCACATATTTTTTAGTTCTTTTGAGTTTCTAGTTCTAGGAGTAGAATTGCTAGATCATGTGCTAAGTCTGTTTAATCATTTGAGTAGATGCCAAAGTGTCCTCACCACTTTACATTTACAGGAGTGTGTAAGTGTTCCAATTTCTTTTATATTCTCAGCAACACTTGTCTGACTTTTTAATTCTAGGCAATTCTACTAGGTGTGAAGTGGTGTCTTATTGTGGATTTTATTTGCATTTCCCTAATGGCCAGTGATAATGTACAGTTTTTCATGTGCTCATTGGAAATTTGTATACTTTGAAAAAATGTCTATTCATATCTTTATCTCATGTTTTAATTGTGTTATTTTTTATTATTAAACTGGAAACATTCTTAATATATTCTTGATATAAGTCTCTTATTAAATACTCAATTTGCAAATATTTTCATTCATTTGTTGGTTTTATTTTCACTTCATTGATGTTGTACTTGGAAACAGTTTTTAATCGAGTCCAATTTATATGTTGTTACTTATGTTTTTGATTCATATCTAAGAATCCACTGACAAATTTAAGTTCATACAGATTTACCCTTAAGTTTTCTTCTAAGTGAGCCTTCTCAGGTGGCGCAATGGTAAAGAATCTGCCTGCCAATGCAGGAGACACTGGAGACAGGTTTGATCCCTGTGTCTGGAAGATCTCCTGGAGGAAGAAATGGCAGCCCACTCCAGTATTTTTGCCTGGAAAATCCCAGGGACAGAGAAGCCTGGTGGGCTACAGTCCACAGGGTCACAGAGTTGGACATGGCTGAGTGACTAACACTTTCTTCTAAGTTGTATAGTTTTAGTCCTTACATTTAGAGCCTTCATCTATTTTCAAGTAATTTTTATGGTATGGTATGAGATATCTCATTCTTATGCAGGTGGCTCTGCAGTTGTCCCAGCACTATTTCTTGAAAGATTATTATTTCCTCCACTGTATGCTTTTGGAACCCTTGTTGAAAAATCAGTTTACCATATGGGTTTATTTCTCAGCCCTCTACTTCTATTCCATTGATCTCTCTGTCTGTCCTTATTTCAGTACCATTTTTTCTTGATTATCCTTGCTTGTTGGTAAGTTTTCACAGTGAAAAGTTTTAGTCCACAGCTTTGTTCCTCTTTACCAAGACTGTTTCACCCTTGAAAAGAAAAGAAAGAAAGTGAAGTCGCTCAGTCGTGTCTGACTCTTTGCGACCCCACGGGCTCCTCTATCCATGGAATTTTCCAGGCAAGAGTACTGGAGTGGGTTGCCATTTCCTTCTCCAAGGAGTCCCTTGAAATTCTGTGGATTATAGGGTCAGTTTTGTAAGTATCTACGAAGAAGCTAACTGGAATTTCTGATAGATATTGCATTGAAGATCACTTTGGGGAGTTGTTTCCTGTCTTAAAGTCTTCTGATCCATGAACATTATACTTACATATTTAATTTCTTTCAGCCATGGTTTGTACTTTTCAGAGTATATGTTTTACACTTCTTTTCTTAAGTTTATTCCCAAATATTTTATTCTCTTTGATGCTAATTTAAATGAAGTTATGTTTTTAACTTCATTTTCAGATTGTTCATTACAAGGGTACAATTGATTTGTGTATATTGATCTTGGATCCTGTTACCTTACTGAGTTTGTTTATTAGGTCTAATATTTTTTAGAGGGTTCCTTAGGATTATCTATATATGAGATCATGTCATCTGCAAATAGGGATAGTTTCACTTCTTCCCTATATGAATGCCTTTTATTTTAGTTTTTGGCTGACTGATGTGCTAGAATGTCTAGTACATTGTTGAATAGAAGCAGTGAGAGTGGAAATTCTTGACTTGTTCCTGACCTTAAAGGGAGAATCTTTTACCATTAAGCATGATGTTAGCTGAGGGTTTTTCATAGATTAGAAGGCCTTTCTCAGATTGAGGGAAGTTCCCTTACATTCTTAGTTTTGTGAGTGTTTTTATCATGAAAGGGTGTTAGATCTTTGTCATATACTTTGTCTATGTCTATTGAGATAATCATGTTATTTTGCGTTTTATTCTGTCAATATGGTATATTATATTAATTGATTTTTAATGTTAAATCAACCTTGTGTTCATAGGATAAATCCCAGTTGGTCACGTTGCCTAATTCTTTTTATATATTGCTAGATTTGGTTTGCTAGAATTGGGGCGGAGGGACAGAATTCTTGCATCCATATTCATAATAGATATCAGCCTATAGTTTTTTCTCTCTTGATGTCTGATTTTAATGTCAGGTAAGTACTAGCTAATAGGATGAGTTAGGAAATATCCCCTCCTCTTTTCTTTTTCAGAAGTGTTTATGAAGAATTGCTATTAATTCTTTTAAACATTTGAAAGAATTTATTGATGTCTTTTTGGGCTTCTCCTCTGACTTTCTGTCTTATCTAGCTTATTTCTTTAAAAGTTCTGCCAAATATGAATATCTGGAATATCAGTGATTATTTGAACTAAATTTTTAAATGTTGTAGCATTTTTTAATTGCTGTTACAGGATGAAAAATAACACCCAAATAAGAACTTTCCTAGACTTATGTATTTTTTTTAAGGAAGAAGTCAATTTTTATTGTTTTTAATTTTTAATTTTTATTTATTTTTTTAATTGTAACAAATTCAATAAAGACTTTGTGTATTGAATGGTTTCATATCACAAAGGGAGGAGAATCACCAGAAATGTTTCAAATCATGTCCAGAAGCTGCTTTCTAAAGGTTATGGTTTTACCTTTTCAATCTTTTCCCTTATTTGGTAGGCAGATTTTTCTAATGGAAGTACATAAAACTAAGTTCTAAATCTTTCCATGGCTTGAAGCACTGTAAGAAAGGAAAGGACAGTTTCACATTTCATAGACTACAGGGAATATATTATTGATTTCTTTTAATAAACCAAGTGGGCCTGTGACCTTAAAGATACTGAAGTCCTCTCTGGCCCATCACTGGGCACACCTGTTTTCTTTCTGTTCCCTTTCACCCTGGACGTTTCCCCAGAGCACCCTTGGGCCTGAAACTCCTCTGACTTCTGGTTCAACAAGGTCTCTCCTTTCTGCCCACCAGGTACTTTGGAAATCTTGCCATGTTTTGGAAAGATTTTCCAATAAATTAAAAAATCTGACATGTGGGTGCAGTAGGAGTGCTTAGACTGCGGGCGAGAAAGAAGAGAAGAGACATTAAATAGGGCTGGTGGAGGAGGAGGGGTCTAACCTATGTGAGAGTTTTCCAGTAGGTGGGGATGGGGGATTTCTCTGGCTTATAAATTCCCATCAGACACATCCCAGTCTTGTTTATTAAAACTTGAGTGGTATTAATGTTGGTCTCAGAGTTTATAGATTCTATTCTCTGAAACCGCTTTCCTCCAGTTGGTGATACAAGCACTATATGTAGAATATCCCTCTTGTGTGCTGATCTCTCCTGGAGTATTTCCCCATAGTGTTCAGTAAAGGGGACTTCCCCAGGTAAGGAGAGGCTTTTTCTTGAAAAAGCTTTGAAGATTGGTCTGGATGCAGAGGGAAAGCCTATTAATAAGATGGGGAATAAGCTAAAAGACCTATAGGCCTTTGAACACTTAAATGTTTCATTCTGTTCAATCTTTTTTTATCATTAGGATTATTTAATTTCTTTTTAAAATATTTAATTGAATAATTGCTTTACAATGTTGTGTTGCTTTCTGCCATACATCAACATGAATCAGCCGTGATAGCTCAGTTGGTAAAGAATCTGCCTGCAACGCAGGAGACCCTAGTTTGATTCCTGTGTCGGCAAGATCCCCTGGAGAAGGGATAGGCTACCCACTCCAGTATTCTTAGGCTTCCCTTGTGACTCAGCTGGTAGAGAATTCGCCTGCAATGCGGGAGACCTGTGTTCGATCCCTGGGTTGGGAAGATCCCCTGGAGAAGGGAAAGGCTACCCACTCCAGTATTCTGACCTGGAGAATCTCATGGACTGCATAGTCCATGGGGTCACAAAGAGTCGGACACAACTGAGCGATTTTCACTTTGATGCATATGCCCCCTCCCCCTTGAGTCTCCCTCCCACCTCCCATACCATCCCACTCCTCCAGGTTGTCACAGCGCACCAGATTTGATGATGCCTTTTGCCCTATTTAGCATTGCTTCGTAGCAGAGTGAATCCATCACAGACATGTATAAATAAATTAATAGTATTAATTTAAAATTTCTATTTCAGACCTAAATTGTATATGCCTTTGTCTCTTGTGAAATTGGAATGCATCATAATGGCCATTTGGCTTTTATGAAAGGGCCATAAATGCATGAGAAGATAAGGAAGAGTGGAATGTAATGCCTCGGGCCTAATTGTGCCACAGGCTAGGAGTTAACCACATTTATTTCAGTGCATGTAGGGCTGCTCAATGGTTATTGCCTCTTCTCTGTTTCTTTATATCTTTCATATTTATTCAAGATGATAGCTCTTTTATCTATATGAATTCTTGGCTTTACAAAGTAATTTTGTTAGACTGTGGTTTTTCATTTCATTCTCTCTGTTTTATGGGGATTTTCTCATTAGAATAATGAAAGAATATTTTAATAACACATACAAAAAGTAATAAATGCTTTAAAGGAACAAGCATTAAATGAATCCACTACACCCTTTAAAGGGAAATAATAGTTCTTGCAGACACATTTGCAATATGTTATTATACTATGGAACAGTTGCTATCTCCTAAAGCATAATTGTAATTCTGTTCCTTGAACCTACAAAACTGCTAGTTTTTAACACTTTAGAAAAGCCTGTTTTCAATATAACCTATTATTCTGTCTATAGAGGTATTTGTTTTAAAAGTATTTTTAAAACACAGGTAAATTTTTTATAAGGCCACCAAAGAGAATTTCATCCAGATGTAATCAGTGTTAATAACTCTTTCCTAGTGGTTTTAAATTTTCTTTCTATGCATTGGCTTTTCAATTTTCAAGCGTCTGTAACTAGGGTGGAATCCAAAGCCCCTGGTGAAGTCTTGAGGACACACTAGCCTGGCCTGTGCTTCCCTCATAACTGTATTTTAGCCACTTTTTCCTCCCCATCTCGTTGCTCCAGATACCACTTAAGTCTTTTGTTTGGGCTCATCAAAAAGCCAGAACTTTTCTTGTCTTGGTGCTTTGGAATATGATGTTTCCTCTACCAGCATATTCCCTTTCCAGCATCACCTTTTCTTTTTTTGTCCTTCAGCCGTAAAATTGAGTTTGTCATGCTCTGCAGTTCATTCCATCTTTATTAGTTTTACTATTTTTTTGTCTTCAGATCCCATGCCTTCTCTCCCTTTTCCCTTTCCCACAAAAGTAGCCATTTTATTAAGTATGTATTTAGAGATATGTCCATCTCTGAATGATATATTGTCCTTTCTGTGAGTGTATGCGTTTTTAGGTTTCATTAATGATATTGCATAATAAATCTCATTCAGCTTCTTGTTCCGTCCCAACATTGTTTTGGGAGCCATTTCTGTTGCTGTTTTGCCAGCCTAGCTTACGCATTCTAGTCCTGGGTAGCGCTCCATTGCATGTGTTTACCACAATTATCTTTCTTCAGTGATGGGCAGCTACGCCATGCTGGGAGCAGTATCCTCACACGTACTCCTTCATCCATCTCTTCACAGGGTTAATCCCTACTCCTCTTTTAGGTCTCAGTCTTACTGTCACTTCCTCAAAGTCACATTGCCTGGCCTTTCATGCCATGCTACTCCCATTTCTCATCTAAATAAGGTGGTGGGCTCCTGGGACATTTCTTGAAAATGGTTGTTAAAGTTTGCAGCCATATATTTATTTTGATGATTTTGGCCTTTTGCTTTGGTGATTGTCTTTCTCCCCAGACTGTGAGCTCTTTGGGACTTTTTTCTACTGCTGAATACAGTGCCTTTCACTCAGCTGTGGTCATGCTATACATAATACTGTATGCTTTTAACATTATGCTACTACAGTTGTGATATAGAAGCATGTTTTAATATTTAATAGGCTTCATATTTTAGAGTAGTTTTAGATGCACAGCAAGGTTGAATGGAAAGAATCCCCATACACCTGCTCACCTCCTCACACATAGCCTTCCCCTCCATCAACGTCCAGCGTCAGTATGGTATCTCTGTTACAGGTGATGAACCTTCATTGACCCATCATTATCAAGCTGAGTTCACAATTTACATAAGAGTTCATCTTCGTGTTGTAGATTCTCTGAGTGTGGGAAAATGTGGAATGACAAATATCTACCTTTACAGTGTTTCCAGTATCATACAGAGTAGTTTGACTGCCCTAAAACATCCCATGCTCCACCTATTTATCCCTCCCTTCCTATGCCAAACCCATAGCAACCATTACATTTTTTTTTCACTGTATTTACAGTTTTGTCTATTCTTTTCTTGAATGTTATATCGTTGGAATCATACAATATGTGGCCTTTTAAGACTGGCGTTTTTCATTTAGCAGTATGCATTTGAGGCTCCTGTGTGTCTTTTAATGACTATATAGTTCTTTTATTTTTTAGCGTTGAATAATGCTTCATTGTCTAGACATACCAAAATTTATCTACTCACTTATTAAAGGCATGTTGGTTGCTTCTGAGTTTAGCGATTATTAGTAAAACTTTTATAAATATTTATGGGCTTTCCAGGTGGCTCAATGGTAAAGAATTTGCCTGCCGAGTTGGAGATGCGGGTTTGATCCCTGAGTTGGAAAGATCTTCTGGAGAAGGAAATGGAAACCCACTCCAGTATTCTTGCCTGGAAAATCCCATGAAGAGAATAGCCTGGCACTGTACAGTCCATGGGGTCACAAAAGAGTCAGACATGGCATAGTGACTAAACAAGGGTGAGGGCTTAGATAGTTTTTTAATATCTTTATTCTTTGTTAATATAAGCATTCAGTGCTATAAATTTCCTTCTAAACAGTACTTTCACTTCATCCTACAGACTCTGATAAGTGTTTCCATTTGCATTTAGTTCAAATATTTTTAAATTTCTCTTGAGACTTGTCCTAGGACCTTTGTGAAGTTTTGAATGTTGTTTAATCTCCAAGTATTGAAACTTTCCAGCTATCTTTCTGATATTGGTTTCTGGCTTAATTTTCTGTGCTCTGAAAGCATACAGAGTATGATTTCTATTTTTTTTGTATCTTTAAGGTCTGTTTAATGGTCCAGAATGTGGTCTATCTTAGTGAATATGTGATCTTGAGAAGGATATGTATTCTGCTGTTAATAAGCAAAGTATTCTATAAATGTCAATTAAATCCAGCCAGTTGATTATTTTGTTCAGTTCAACTATAGCCTTAGTAATTACTGCCTGTTGGAACTTACAGTTACTAGTAGCAAAACGTCAATCTCCACCTATAATAGTGGGTTTATCTATTTATCTTTCCATTTTTACCAGGTTTTTGATTCAAAAATCAACCCCTTTATCATTATATAATAACCCTGTTTTTAGTCCTGCTAATTTTCCTTGCTCTGAAATCTACTCTGTTTGAAATTAATACAGATACTCCATGTTTCTTTTGATTAGTATTGCCATGATATATCTTTCATCATCTTCTTACTTTCAATTCACATGTGTCTTTATTTTTAAAGTGGATTTTTTGTGAACAGCATATAGTTTAGTATTGGTTTTTGATTCACTTGAATGATTCTAATTCATTCACTTCATTCATTATTATTTATTCATTCATTGAGTTAACAATATGTGAACTGAATGCAAATAAAAACACTACTCTGTTTTAATTGGAGTGATTACTAATATAGTCAGATTAATATCTATCATATTTGTTGTTTTCTGTTCATTGCTCTTATTCTTTCTCTTTTTTGTCTTTTGCCCCTTTCACCTTTTTTGTTTTTATTTGAGCATTTTATGTAATTTTGCTTTCTTTCCTTTATTAGCATATCAATTATACTTTTTTTTTTCCCAGTGGTTGTCCTAGAGTTTGCAGTGGACATTTACAACTAATCCAGCTCCACCTTCACATTAACACCACAGACATACCTTATTTTATTGTGTTTTGCTTTAGTGGATGTCACTTGTACTGCATTTTTTACAAATTGAGGATTTGTGACAATCCTGTGTCAAGCAAGTCTATTGGTACCATTTTTCGAGCAGCATTTGCTCACTTTATGTCTATGTCTCACATTTTTATAATTCTCACAACATTTCAAGCTTTGTTATTATAACATTTGTTATGGTGGTCTATGATCAGTGATCTTTTATGTTACTACTATGAAACACTAAAGTCTCAGATGACAGTTAGCATGTTTTAACAATGAAGTATTTTTAAATTAAGGTATATATGTTGTTTTATAAGCGCAATGCTATTGCACACTAAACAGATTATAGTGTAGAGAGAGCATAACTTTTCTATGCCCTGGGAAACAAAAAACTCATGTGACTTGCTTTTTTGTAATATTTACTTTATTGCAGTGATGTGGAACTGAACCCTCAGTACCTCTCAGACTTGCCTCTGTATGGCTTCACTAGGTGGTGCAAGTTTCTTATAACAAAGTATTTGTAATTCTTTCCTCCTGTCTTATATCATTGCTGTTGTCATTTCATTTATCCATAATCTACAATCACCAAATACATTGTTGGCGTTATTATTTTAATCAAAGTATATTCTGTTATATCAATTAAGAATAAGAAAAAGAACCCAATTTTAAAATTTTACCTTTGCGTATTTCTTCTCTAATGCCTTTTATGTTCTTATGGACATACAAGTTTCTGACCTGTATCATTTTCCTACTCTCTGAAGAAATTCTTACATTTTTGCAAGACCTACTGACACCAGATTCCTTTGGTTTTTGCTGGTCTGAGAAAGTCTTTATTTCTCCTTCTGGATGATTTCTCTGGTTACAGAATTCTAGCTTGGTTTTTTTTTTTCCTTTCAAGACTTTGAGTATTTTGATCTTGTCTCTTCTTGATTGCATGATTTTTGAGAAATCTGATGTACTTCTTATCCTTTCCCCTCTATAGGTAAGTTGTTTTCCCTATGTCTTTTTTCAAGACTTTTCTTTGATTTTCTGTAGTTGGAATATGACATCCCCAGCTGTTGATTTTTTGGCACTTATCTTGTTGAATGTTCTCTGAGCTTCCTGGATCCATTGATTAGTGTCTAACATTAATTTGGGGAAATTCTCAATCACAGTTGCTCCAGATGTTTCCTCTTTTCCTTTCCCTCTTCTCCTCCAGTATTCCCAATACATGTATATTACATTTGTAGTTCTCCTATAGTTCTTACATATTTTGTTTTATTTTTTCCAGTGTTTATTCTTATCTGTTTTCTGTTTTGGAAGTTTTTATTGACATTACTTTAAGTTTCAACCTTATCCAGTCTTACAGTGTTTGGTTTGTTTTCAACCTCTAGTGTTTCTGTTTGGTTCTTTCTTACAGATTTCATCTCTCTCCTTATACTACTAATCTTTCTTGCATATTGTCTGTTTTCTTCCATCAGATTCCTGTTTTCTTACACCAGATCCTGGTGTAAGAACTCCAGCATCTCTGCTGTATCCCAGTCTGGTTGATGCTTGATAGTTGCTGCATCCCCTCACTTTTATTCTGCCTTTAGCATTTTTTTTGAAAGTCAGACATGAGATATTGGGTAAAAGGAACTTAGGTGAATAGGTCCATTGCAGTCCCTGTTATTATACAGAAGCTCTGTTGATGTGGTAGTGATGTGGGGGACGGGAAGCATTCTGTGTTCTATGGTTATATCTTGGTCTTTTAGTGAACACAAGTCCCTGGGCTATGATCATCACGAGTGTTTCTTAGGTGTTTTTCTCCCTCTTTAGGTGATACAAGGCTTGGAGGGGCTGGAGTTAGGTATTCTCTTCCTTCAAGTCATACTTTCCCCATTTGATTAGATGCTGGTAAAGCTACCACACAATTGCACTCATCTCACACGCTAGTAAAGTAATGCTCAAAATTCTCTAAGCCAGGCTTCAGCAATACATGAACTGTGAACTTCCAGATGTTCAAGCTGGTTTTAGAAAAGGCAGAGGAACCAGAGATCAAATTGCCAACATCCGCTGGATCATAGAAAAAGCAAGAGAGTTCCAGAAAAAAAAAATCTACGTCTGCTTTATTGACTATGCCAAAGCCTTTGACTGTGTGGATCACGATAAATTGTGGAAAATTCTGAAAGAGATGGGAATACCAGACCATCTGACCTGTCTCTTGAGAAACCTGTATGCAGGTCAGGAAGCAACAGTTAGAACTGGACATGGAACAACAGACTGGTTCCAAATTGGAAAAGGAGTACGTCAAGGCTGTATACTGTCACCCTGCTTATTTAACTTCTATGCAGAGCACATCATGAGAAATGCTGGGCTGGAGGAAGCACAAGCTGGAATCAAGATTGCCAGGAGAAATATCAATAACCTCAGATATGCAGATGATGCCACCCTTTTGGCAGAAAGTGAAGAGGAACTAAAAAAGCCTCTTGATGAAAGTAAAAGAGGAGAGTGAAAAAGTTGGTTTAAGGCTCAACATTAAGAAAATTAAGATCATGGCATCTGGCTCCATCACTTCATGGCAAATAGATGGGGAAACAGTGGAAACAGTGTCAGACTTTATTTTTGGGGGCTCGAAAATCACTGCAGATGGTGACTGCAGCCATGAAATCAAAAGACACTTACTCCTTGGAAGGAAAGTTATGGCCAACCTAGATAGCATTTTGAAAAGCAGAGACATTACTTTGCCAATAAAGGTCCGTCTAGTCAAGGCTATGGTTTTTCCAGTAGTCATGTATGGATGTGAGAGTGGGACAGTGAAAAAGGCTGAGCACCGAAGAACTGATGCTTATGAAATGTGATGTTGGAGAAGACTCTTGAGAGTCCCTTGGACTGCAAGGAGATCCAACCAGTCCATCCTAAAGGAGATCACTCCTGGATGTTCATTGGAAGGACTGATATTGAAGCTGAAACTCCAATACTTTGGCCACCTCACACGAAGAGGTGACTCCCTGGAAAAGACCCTGATGCTGGGAAGGATTGGGGGCAGGAGGAGAAGGGGAAGACAGAGGATGAGATGGCTGGATGGCATCACCGACTCGATGGACATGGGTTTGGTTGGACTCTGGGAGTTGATGATGGACAGGGAATGCTGCAGTTCATGGTGTCACAAAGAGTCAGACACAACTGAGCTACTGAACTGAACTCTGATAACTGAAAAACTAGTTATCAGAGCAGGTTTTTGTTAAGGAAAACAAGTTGCTGTGAACTTATTATAAATAAAATCCCTTCTTTCTGGAAGGAGGGTGGAATTTTTCTGTCATCTTTCCCCTAAGATTTTAGAGATAAAACTCATCAAAGGTTTCACTTCTCTTACCCCATGCTCAAGCCTCCAGGAGTTGTGTTTGCCTCTCAAGCTAGTTCATGCTCAGTTTCCAGAAATTAGCCAATTAACCTTGAAGTATTCCTACCAGATATTGACTTCAGAGGGGTTTCTAACCAGTTTCTATGCCAGCTAAACTTTGGTTTTCTATACCTGCTTGGGGCTCTAATTTTCAGGGTGTTATTTGTCCTATAACCCCAAGTCTCTCCTAGATCTAAGAAGAGTTGTTGATTTTCAGCCTTTCACCTCTTAATTGTTGTGAGGATTAAAGTGAAAGCTTTTAAGCTCTTAAGTGTCATAGTAGAACTCAAAGTCTAGAGGCATTGTTTTTCATTACTGAATAGTACTTCATCTTCTGGATGTATGTCTAATTCTTGACAAAATTTTCTTTTGAGAGAAGAAAAGATCTTATAGTTCAGTCAAATACCCAAGTGTCAAAGAATTTCCTGCTTTTTTACTCTGAGGACTCATTTTATTTTACATGTTTGTAATTTTATTTATTAACTTGAGCTTTTTAGATTCTTCTTAAAGCCTTCCCATCCATACCTTCAGAAATAAATATGAAATATTAGATGGTAATCATTTTGGAGACTTTTAATTTTAAATCTTCACATAAATCTAAGAGCAAAAGCTAGTCATTTTTATACAAAAAAAAACTATCTTTATTTTGAGTTATCTTCAAGAAGGCACATTTCATTAACTAGATAAATTAATGAGCATTTGAAATGAACTTTTTTATTTTAGTTATTAAGCTTCTTAGTAAAGATTATCTTACTAAGCCTCCAGGGGTGGTTCCTTATCATTGCACACTTGGAGCTGGGTAGCAGGGTAGACTCTTTGCTTTAATCTGATGACACTGCAGCTCATGATCCTCTGTCTTAAAACTTTAAGAAAAGACTCTATCTACTGGCTGTAGTTTATAAATATGAAAGTGGTTATAATGCTTTTGTATGGTCAGACCGTTTAAGATGGCTGTTCTCTTGCTCTCTGTACATTGCCAACTCAACCAGTCCCTGCTTTATTCACGTGGCTAACCAATTCTTTTAGTTACAGGGTTTCATTAGTCCCTGCTAACTGATGAGCCCACCTGACATCAAATCCCCCAAGAATGATAGCCTCCTTGTCTCCCAGACTTCAGAGACTGCTGCTGTGTCCCCACCACCATCTTCTGTGCCATTAGGGTGTTGTTCCAGGAACCTCTGGGTAAGATTCTCCTGTCTAATAAGCCACTGATATCTCTGTTGCTGTAGCCAGGCTCTTTCATCAGTTTCCAGGCTGGCCCAATAAAAGTTTTATAAACCTGCAAGATGTAGCACAGCTCTTTATATTGTTTTTTGTAGTATTTTTTTGGATGTTTCATCAGTGTAATAGATTTCAGTCAGTCAGTTCAGTCACACAGTTGTGTGCAATTCTTTGCGATCCCATGAACTACAGTATGCCATGCTTCTCTGTCCATCACCAACTCCCAGGGCTTGCTCAAATTCATGTCCATCTAGTCAGTCGTGTCATCCAACCAACTCATCCTCTGTCATCTCCTTCTCCTCCTGCCTTCAATCTTTCCCAGCATCAGGGTCATTTCCAATGAGTCAGTTCTTCCATTCAGGTAGCCAAAGTATTGGAGCTTCAGCTTCAACATCAGTCCTCCCAGTAAATATTCAGGACTGATTTCCTTTAGGGTTGACTGGCTGGATCTCCTTGCAGTCCAAGGGACTCTCAAGAATCTTCTCCTACACTATAGTTCAAAAGCATCAATTCTTCAGCTCTGCTTTCTTTATGCTGTCACATCCATACATGACTACTGAAAAAACCATAGCTTTGACTAGACGGATCTTTGTTGGCAAAATAATGTCTCTGCTTTTTAATATGCTGACTAAGTTTGTTATAGCATCTTTTAATTTCATGGCTGCAGTCACCATCTGCAGTGATTTTGGAGCCCAAGTCTGTCACTCTTTCCATTGTTTCCCTATCTATTTGCCACGAAATGATGGGACCAGATGTCATGATCACAGTGTTTTTAATGTTAACTTTTAAACCAGCTTTTTCACTCTTCTCATTCACTTTCATCAAGAGGCCCTTTAGTTCCTCTTTGCTTTCTGTCACAACAGTGGTATCATCCACATATCTGAGGTTATTGATATTTTTCCTAGCAATCTTGATTCCAGCTTGTGCTTCATCTAGCCCGGCATTTCACATGATGAACTCTGCATATATGTTAATTAAGCAGGGTGACAATATACATCCTTGATGTATTCCTTTCCCAATTTCGGACAAGTTCATTGTTCCATGTCCAGTTCTATCCGTTGCTTCTTGACCTGATACAGATTTCTCAGGAGGCAGATCAGGTGGTCTGGTATTCCCATCTCTTTAAGAATGGTCAGAGTTTGTTGTGATCCACACAGTCAAAGGCTTTGGCATAGTCATTGAAGCAGAAGTAGATGTTTTTCTGGAACTCTCTTGCTTTTTCTATCATCCAGGGGATGTTGGCAATTTGATCTTTGGTGCCTTTGCTTTTTCTGAATCCATCTTGAGCATCTGGTAGTTCTTGTTTCACATATTGTGGAATCTTGAACTGGAGAATTTTGAGCATTACTTTGCTAGCATGTGAAATGAGTGCAATTGTGTAGTAGTATGGACATTCTTTGGCATTGCCCTTCTTTGGGACTGAAATGAAAACTGACCTTGTCCAGCCCTGTGGCCACTGCTGAATTTTCCAAATTTGCTGACATATTGGGTACAGTGCTTTAACAGCATAATCTTTTAGGATTTGAAATTGCTCAGCTGGAATTCCATCACCTCCACTAGCTTGTTCATAGTGATGCTCCCTAAGGCCCATTTGACTTCGCATTCCAGAATCTCTGGCTCTAGGTGTGTGATCACACCATTGTCATTATATGGTTCATGAAGGTCTTTTTCATATAGTTCTGTGTATTCTTGCCACCTCTTCTTTACATCTTCTGCTTCTGTTAGGTCCATACCATTTCCATCTTTTATTGTGCCCATCTTTGCATGAAATGTTCCCTTGGTATCTCTAATTTTCTGGTAGAGATCTCTGGTTTTACCCATTCTATTGTTTTCCTCTATTTCTTTGCTTTGATCACTTAGGAAGGCTCTCTTATCTCTCCTTGCTATTCTTCAGAACTCTGCATTCAGATGGATATATGCTTATCATTGTCTCCTATGCCTTTTGCTTCTCTTCTTTTTTCAGCTATTTGTAAGGCCTCCTCAGACAACCATTTTGCCATTTTACATTTCTTTTTCCTTGGGGGTGGTTTTGATCCCTGCCTCCTGTACAATGATATGAACCTCCATCCATAGTTCTACAAGCACTCTGTCTGTCAGATCTAATCCCTTGAATCTATTTCTCACTTCCACTGCATAATCATAAGGGACTGAATGGTCTAGTGGCTTTCCCTGCTTTGTTCAGTTTAAGTCTGAATTTTGCAATAAGGAGTTCATGATCTGAGCCATAGTTAGTTCCCAATCTTGTTTTTGCTGACTGTATAGAGCTCCTCCATCTTTGGCTGCAAAGAATATATTCAGTCTGATTTTGATATTGACCATCTGGTGATGTCCAGGTGTAGAGTCTTCTCTTGTGTTGTTGGAAGAGGGTGTTTGCTGTGACCAGTGCATTCTCTTGGGAAAACTCTATTAGCCTTTGCCCTGCTTCATTTTGTACTCCAAGAGTAAACTTGCCTGTTACTCCAGGTATCTCTTGACTTCCTACTTTTGCATTCCAGTACCCTGTGATGAAAAGGACATCTTTTTGGGGTCTTCATTGCAACTTCAGTTTCAGCTTCTTTGGCATTAGTAGCTGGGGCATAGACTTGAATTACTGTGCTATTGAATTGTTTGCCTTGGAAATGAACAGAGATCATTCTGTCATTTTTGAGACTGCATCCAAGTACTACATTTTGGACTCTTTTGTTGACTACTAGGTCTACTACATTTCTTCTAAGGGATTCTTGCCCACAGTAATAGATATAATGGTCATCTGAATAAAATTTGCCCATTCCTGTCCATTTTAGTTCACTGATTCCTAGAATGTCGACATTCACTCTTGCCATCTCCTGTTTGACCACTTCCAATTTGCTTTGATTCATGGGCCTAACATTCCAGGTTCCTTTGCAATATTGTTCTTTACAGCATTGGACTTTACCTCCATCACCACGGCTAGACATTGTTTTTGCTTTGGCTCAGCCTCTTCATTCTTTCTGGAGCTGTTTCTCCAGTCTTCTCCAGTAGCATAGTGGGCACCTACCTACATGGTGAGTTCATCTTTCAGTGTTATATCTTTTTGACTTTTCATACTGTTCATGGGGTTCTGAAGGGAAGATTACTGAAGTGGTTTGCCATTCCTTCTCCAGTGGACCACATTTCATCGGAACTCCACTATGACCTGTCCATCTTGGCTGGTTCAGTATATTTAGGAATTGATTTCCATCAACCTTGAGGTACTTTGTAACATGCTGCATTGGACCTTTTACTGTTCATGGAGTTCTCAAGGCAAAAATGCTGAAGTGGTTTTCCATTCCCTTCTCTAGTGGGCCCCATTTTGTCAGAACTCTCCACCACGGCTCATAGTTTCATTGCATTAGGTAAGGCTGTGGTCCATGTGATCATTTTGCTTAGTTTTCTGTAATTGTGGTTTTCATCCTGTCTGCCCTCTGATGGATGAGGATAAGGGGCTTGTGGAAGCTTCCTGATGGGAGTGACTGACTGTCTGGAAAACTGGGTCTCACTCTGGTGAGGAAGGCCATGCTCAGAATATCTTCAATCCAATTTTCTGCTGATGGGTGGGGCTGTGTCGCTTCCCTGTAGTTTGGCCTGAGGCCAAACTGTGATAGGGGTAAAGGCAGTAATGGTGACCTCCTTCACAAGGGCTTATGCCCGTGTGCCCCAGCTCCCAGGGTGTTTCAGTCACTGCCCCTGGTGCTGTGGCAGGTCACTGTCAGCTCCCACCCCAGCCGGAAACTCCCGGACACTCGCAGGTAAGTCTGGCTCAGTCTCTTGTGGGGTCACTGCTCCTTTTCTTCTGGGTCCTGGTGTGCACAAGGGTTTGTTGTGTCCTCCCTGATGCTGGAATAGATTGAAGGCAGGAGGAGAAGGGGACCACAGAGGACGAGATGGTTGGATGGCATCACTTACTCAATGAACAGGAGTTTGAGCAAGCTCCGGGAGATGATGAGAGGCAGGGAAGCCTGGTGTGCTGCAGTCCATGAGGTTGCAAAGAGTCGGACACAAACTGAGTGACTGAACAACAGCCACCTGGGTGTATGCATTAATAATAAATAGGTCACACATTCACTTCTTTCCCTTGTGGAACCATTCAGCTATTAGGAGGGCAGAGAATGCCTTAATATCAATCTTAATTTTGGTTGAAAAATGTGATTAGGTGGATAAGGCCTTTAGAAAGTTTACCTTTGTTAATTCAGCATTGAAAGTTCCGACTTTTGACCTCAGAGTTTATTTCTGAAACTCACTTGGACTGGGGGTGGTTTAATTTTTATCCTTATAATACTTTATTTCCCAGTCTTTTGGACTGTATCTTCATTGACGTTTAGTAAAAGACATCTGTGTAGATTTTTCATTTGCTTAAAGGAAACAATGTGAAAACATGAAAAAAATACTGAATCTTGTATTTCAGTTTTCCAGTGTTGTTTGCAAGTGCTGTAGATATTTTAAAACAATGCTGTTGAATAGAACTTTATGCATTGAAAACATTGATCTTTTGCACTATTCAGTATGTAGCCACTTATTAAATAGAAATTTTTTAATTGAATTTTAGTTACATTTTAAGAGGCACTTTTGGCTAGTGGCTACCATATCGACTAGTACAGATTTAGACTTTTGTTTGTCGATCAGTTGGTTTTTTTAATGTCTATAAAATTGAGTTTGTGTGTCTGTGTGCAGGTGTTGTCAGAAAAGTTTAAGGACAAGTCTTTCATCCAAAGAAAGCTATCCAAGAGAAAAATTGGCACAAAAACTATAGAATTGGTTAAATATAGAATCTGAAAGAATTGCCCAAGAGATAATTTAAAGCGTAATATGTTTGGTACACAAATTAAATGGACTTCTTCCCAGAAAAATGAAGAGCAGTCTAGGAATTGAAAACAGTATCTGCTAGAAAGAGGGAGAAAGAGAGGGCGTCATTGGGGAGAGAGAGAAGAAGGGAGGCTATGGATGAAGGTAGGAATTACTTTTTGAAATTTTAGAAATTCTAATGGAGGTATAATTACTAAACTGGCTTTCTAATGCAATAGAGGGAGAAACTAATCTAATCAGCTTTCTACAATAAAAACTCATGAAGTTACCGTGAAGTCAACAGTAAAATCTGCTTTTTTCTCCATAACAATTAAGTTTCAAATTAATGATAGAAAGAACTAAAAGTAGAAATAGAAAGAGTTAAGAGTAGAAATCAGTTCAGTTCAGTTACTCAGTCGTATGCAATCCCATTGACTACAGCACCAGGCTTCCCTGTCCGTCACCAACTCCCAGAGCTTACTCAACCTCATGTCCATTGAGTCGGTGATGCCATTCAACCATTTCATCCTCTGTTGTCCCCTTCTCCTCCTGCCTTCAATCTTTCCTAGCATCAGGGTCTTTTCAGATGAGTCAGTTCTTCCCATCAGATGGCCAAAGTGTTGGAGTTTCAGTTTCAGCATCAGTCCTTCCAATGAATATTCAGGACTGATTTCCTTTAAGTTAGACTGGCTGGATCTCCTTGCTGTCCAAGGGATGCTCAAGAGTCTTCTCAATTTCTATTTGTGTTACATAATTCAAATCCTTTATGATGACCTCAAGGGTTTTTCCAATTTGAAATTGAAGAACTAACACTCCTGTAGGATAATCCTGTGTAAGGGGATCTCCACCCTCATGGAAAATGGCAAATTATAATTCTGGCGGAGAGAAGGTCAGGCAACAGTTGCCTGAGTGATGGGTAAGGAATAAGACTTCATCCGTCTGGATGGGCAGCTTTTTTCCTCCAAAGCGCCTATTTCTTGCTTCCTTTTTTTAATTTTTTTGGTTGTTGTTGTTGTTAAAAATTTATTTTTCTCTAGTTACATTTCTCTTGCTTTTTTATCTGTCTCAAAGGATTATCCAGTTTTATGGGCATAGTAACATATTTAAATGTTTTGACCAGTTAAACCAAAACAAAACAGATCGCAAATCCCCACCTTACCTCAATCTGTTAATATATTTTGTTTCACCTTTATCTCCTTCTTAACATTTCTAAAGCAACTGTGCAGCTGTTTACTTCCGTGGAGAGAGAAGACAGATTGCCCACAATCTGCCAGATTTCTGTGTTGTGGTCTGGGTGTGACAGTTCTGTACATTATGATTCCAGGAGAACACTCTTAACTATATTTACAGTTTAAAATGTCGGCTCGCCCCAGTAGTAACACAGAAGGAGCTGAAAGTTTTAGATAATGAAATGCTTAGCCTGGTTTGGACAGACTGCACTGTAAACCAATTCCTGTCACTCCATGTGGGTGGATGGAATTTTGGCCAGGTCAGTGGCATTTGAGAGGATTAAGATAGGAGAAAGTGTTGAATTCCAGAGATGGGTCATGGCAGTATTAGACAAATATTTCTGCTGCATCTTTTGATGTGTTGGGGACAGAATAGTAAAGGGGCTTAACAGCTAGAATCCCTAATCTCATGCCTCACTTAAAAAAATACTGTCCCAGAGCACCTTGGGAAGGCGCTTAAATGTTCCCAGTGGTGGAGTATTAGCCATGCCAACAGCAGCAACAGCAAGCACAGTGTCCATGATGCTGCCTCCTCTCAGTTTACAGGGAAGTGGTAATGTTTCTACACTTCAGCCATGCCCTTCACTTTGCCTACTTGTCATCTTACTTTTAGCACTTCGTCAAGAAGAAATTCTGCCCTGGTTCTTCCTTTTGAGTTCTGGCTATTCTCTCTTCTTTCCCTGTCTGAAAAATACTGTTGCTGTAATGAACTAGGGAATGAAAACTTCAAAGCCCTGATCTTAAAGAATCTCTTTCCTGCAGATCTAAGTATGACAGGCATGGTGCTATAGCGCATGAGTTGGAAGGGCACACTTCGTCACCTTCGGTGATGTCTTTGTATACTCTCAATACCCAGAGAGTATAATTACAGCATATTTTAGATGTAGAATTAACTTAGACATTACAGTGTGTTTTTGAATACACTCAAAAAAAGCAAAAGTATATAAAGGCATCTGAAATTCCATATTCAGCAATATGGCAGATTTGATATCCTGATAACCTTTTACCAAATACCTAGAGGAACTGGATGGAATGGAAATGTACAGCTAGATGTCTGAGAAAGTTAAGAAAATCTCCACATGCCCCCTCAAAAAAAATTGCAGTAGGAGGCAGGTAAGAAACTCTTATTTTTCAGCAAGTCTGAAGACAGCTTCTAATTTTGGTAACCAACAGGCTTACTGTTTCTAGGTTCTTTTTTTTTCCTAAGGGGAAACCACAGTAAAGAATAGAATTTATATTAGAACACACACCACTGAGCAGCAGCTCTTGTAGCAATGTGTGGAGTTCTTACTAAGGATCAATGTGAATATATTCTTTGTTCTATTGTATTCCATTCCGTTTTATTTATAAAATGCTGGTCATGATGGTGGTTCTCAATCTTGGTTATTCATTCAGGTCACCTGGGAGCTATAAAAATATACATTGCTGGCTCCCCCCCTCTGTGATTCTGATTTAATTGGTCTTGGGTTGTGGCCGGGAAGTCAGGGTTTTAAAAGCTCCCTGGGTGATTCTAATGCACAGCCAAGGTTGAGCACCATAGTACTAAATTGATTTCACTATCTACTAATGGGACTTGACAGCAGTTTGAAAAACACTACTCTATGGGGATATACCTTTAATGAAAGAGTGGACTAAATATAAAATCTCCTACTACAGAAGGAAGCTAAACAAGCAGAAAATGTACCTGTCTCCTAGCCTAGGCGGTATGTTGGGGTAAAAAGTAGACTCCTCCAGTGAATATAACCACTGGCTCATTCATGTGGTCTGCGACACCCTGAGTCACCTGGCAGAGCAGACCCAAATGTCTCCAATGGGATATACCTCAACACAGCCCAGCAGGAGGTCTTTCCTAACCTAAGACATACACCTCCCCCTCATCCCATTCTCAATCATCTGAGGCTCCAAAAAAGCATGAGGCTACAAACCACCAGGCGAGAATGCATAAACAACCATAGAAAAATTGAACACTGGGCCCCTCAGAACTTCAGATATGCAAAATAAGAAATAAATATTTCTGAGTTAATTGAAGAAAGATAAATGAAAAGCATAAAGCAGAATGTACTAGCAAAAAGACTGGGGAAAACTTTAAAAGTACCAAATGAGAATCTCAGTGGTTAAGTAGCAGATTAGACAGAGCTATCTAAGAGACAATTTGTCAACCAGAAGACAGAGCTAAATAAATGTTTCTCCAGTGGTATAGATTCTTTATGTCTAGAAGTAGATGGAAAATATTTAAGAAATGAAGAGACATATGGGTACAGTGAGAAGGTATAACTACTTCAATTTAGACTTCCAGAAGAAGATAATAATGAAAATGGGGATGTGGCTTGGAATTTTTAAAAACCAATGAGATATGAATCCTCAGATCCAGGAAACCAAATGTATCACAGGAAGGTAAAGAAAAATGTATGTAGACATACTGTAGTAAGTTACTTAACATCATGTGAAAGATCTTAAAAGGAATCAGAAAAAGGAAAGAAACTTGTCACTGATCGCTATTCCTATTTAGGCAGACATCTCAACTTCAAAAATCAGAAGGCAGAATGCATGTCAGCAGAATGTTGCAAGAAGGTAGCTGACAATCTAGACTTCTATAACTATCTCAAGTTCATTTTAAAACAAGGTCAAAGTAAAGACATTATTAGATAATCCAGTAGTGTATTTACCACTGATAGATCCTCCCTAAAAGGACTTCTTAAGGATATCCTTCAGAAAGAAGGATTAGATTTAAGTTCTATGGGCCATGTAGCACTTAGCAGAGGAGAGTTACTGAACTTTAAGTCTAAAGTTCTGCTTGAAAGTTCTAAGGACAACCAGTAAAATAAAACTAGAATGGGTAACAGCAAAGCAAATAGAGGACAGAAAAATATGTGATATGAAAAAGGTGTACAACAAATAGGGCAAATAGAAATTCACAATACTATGATAGAGACAAACCCACGGATTTGTAAGCACAGCAAGTGACATTATTAATTTTCTTTTAAATCCTACCTAGATAAAGTTGATAAAAGATATATCTAAAGTACATGAACAGGTTGAAAATGAAAGGGGAAAATATACACCAGGCGAATATTTAATACTAATCAGAAGAAAATTGGCATGGCTTTGTCTATCAAATAAAAATAGTCTTTAAAGCAAAAACTTTATTAAGAGTTAAAAAGACCATTACATAGCATAAAGATACAGTTCGCCAGAAAGATTTAAGAATTCTGAACTCGTCTGTGTAAGTCTAATTATGTACCTTCAAAAACGCATAAGAAAATGAACAAATTCTAAGCAGAAGTTTCCACAGGTACCATCCCAGAGGGCACCACAGATGCATCACAGATGCACCACCACAGGCACATCACTAATGCACCTCACTAATGGGCATTGCAGACCAAAAGTTAGTAACAATGTAAATGATGTATATATAATTTGAATGACAGTTAATAAACTTGATCTTATATTCAGCCCTGTAGCCAGCATTTAGTGACTACACATTCTTTCTGATTTTCATAGACTTCTTCAGTCATTGACCAAATATATATCTTAGTATATTTCCTAGAGTTAGAATCAATGTATGGTCTGTGTTTTTGGACAATAGTACAGAGAAATTAGAAATCAAAACTCTAAAAATAACTAAATTTAAACTAAAAACATCCATCTCGTGTTAGCCTTCCTGCATCCTAGCAATAACTGCTGTTTCACTAGAAAAAGCTTCATGATGATAAAAGTTTGTATTCTTCCAAACTGTATATTAGACTTTTTAATGGATTATTCTTATGATACACCATCCTGTATGTCTTTTAATTCAGCAGACTATCTTAGACAGGCTTCCATGGAAGTGCTTGCAAGTGTCCTTCTATAATAGATTACTGATATAACTTTCTGTCTAAAACAAGAGCTCCTATATAGAGGCACATGACCTTGGGTAGACTCTCTTTGCTCCCAGTGATCTATTATCTAAGAGCCTGTCCTTCCAGAATGCAACTGAGGGGGAAAAAAAAAAAGGCAAAAACTGCCAGTGACTAGCCAAAAATATATAGGCTTAAAGTGAAAATGTACTTTATTCATAGAAAAAATAATTGACAGTCTCAGTGAGAGATTCTTGCCTTTTTTCATTAGACATTATTTTTGTGCAGCTTGGAATCCCATTCTCCAATAGCTGCAAAAGAGAAAAGGGAGGCCCTAAGTGAAGTGGATAACAGCTGTCAGTGACAGCCTGTCTGCAGGGGAATGCGACACACCAAGCAAAGAGAAAGTCACTACACTGTTCACCAGTCTAGTGCTTCCTCATTTGGAGACAAGCGTTACTCCCCAGTGCAGTGCCACCGTCACGGCAGAATACATACCGAGACTCAGCTAAAGAGAGACACGTTTTGGTCATGAATCAGAATGGAATTTCTGTTCTTTACAGTCGAGTGAGTCAGGGGGACAAGCACATTTGAGTAGTGACTTCTAGGGAAAAAATTATGTGAGCAGCCAAGATGATTTGATGCAGAAAGTTAGCTGGTTGTTTGGAGTTCAATGATCAGAAATTCCCTCATGTGCACTGAACTTTGGCAAGAGCCTTTGGCAACCTGGACTTCTGCTTCCTCGGACTCAGTGGCTGCTTCTGTGCTCCTCAGCTGGGTTAGATGCACCTCCTTCCTGCTCTCATGCAGCAGGGCAGAAAATTCGACGACAGTGTGAAAGAAGTGTCATTTGAGCAGGACCTGAAGAATATGCAACAGTTGTGAACCAAGGGGTAGATGTGCATCACATGAAGAGAAAACATCCAAGTTAGTTGTTCCATTGGACAGCATAGTGTGTAGAGGTAGAATCAGAAAGGCAGTCAAGAACCTCATTTACCCGACTGCAGATTCCAGCCTAAGAGAATTTTCAAGTGTTTTCTACAAGAGAATAACTGATGGTTTAAATGCCTGAGGACACAGGGGTCTTTCATACAGTACTAACAGCTGATTTAAAATGTTTCCGCTTCAGTGGAAGTCCTGTAGGTTATTTTCAGCATTTGGTCACATAATGTTCATTGTTCTTGTGGAGAAAGAACTTTAAAATCATTAGGAACTGCTTCGTGGGGATTATGTAAGGAATGTCTTGCTTCTCTAGTCTACATCAGATTGAAGAGTTAAAAAAGAACAAGAACACAAGGATCTCAAATTATCCATTGCATAAAATATTTAATTTCTTATGAATAAGTGGATTTTACTAAAATTATTTTTCTGCCCTCAAGGGCTCTCAGGAAAGCAGTTTAATGAAGGGTACTGATTTTAGAAGCTTTTAAAATTTTTATCATAGAAATAATCTGTAAAGGCCCTTGAAATAAGTCCATGGGTAGCAAATCTTGAATCCTAGATGCCAAATAGTAGAGCTCAGATTCGCTAAGGAGGGGAAGGCCGAGTGTGTGCTTAGAGGTAAGAAGACCTGTGTTCTAGCTCCTGTCTGCTGATCATTCCTTCTTTCACCTTAGACACAGTTCACATTTCTAGGCCTGTTTCTTGAGCTATTGATGAGAAAGTTGAACTGGAAGGCTTCTAGGATCCATTTATCAGTTCATAAGTATAAGAAAGTAACACAATGAACAAGTAGAGAAAAAAACTTCAGAGAGAAGTTTAAGTTTTAGTCATTATTAGTATATTCCAATTTTCTCTAAAGTGAAACTGGCAGGGGATTGTCTTTTAATTTAAATTAAATTTTAAAAATTGTATTGAAATATACTTGGTTTGCAGTGTTGTATTAGTTTCAGATGTATATTCTTTTTTATATTTTCTTTCATTATAGGTTATTACAAGATATTAAATATCATTCCCTGTGCTATACATGAGGTCCTTGTTGATTATCTATTTTATATACGTGTGTGTGTGTGTGTGTGTGTGTGTGTGTGTGTGTGTGTATAGATATAGATTCTCCTTGAGGGTACATACCACACAGCATGTAGGATCTTAGTTCTCTTGACTGGGGATTGGACCTATACCCTTGCATTGGAAGCATGGAGTTTTAAATACTGGACCATCAGGGAAGTCCATAGTGTGTATAGTTCAATCCAAACTCCTAGGTCCAAGTTATTTCTCCATTGTATGGGTATCAGTTCAGTTCAGTTGCTCAGTCATGTCCAACTCTTTCAACCCCATGAATCTCAGCATGCCAGGCCTCCCTGTCCATCACCAACTCCTGGAGTCCACCCAAACCCATGTCCATCAAGTTGGTGATGCCATCCAGCCATCTCATCCTCTGTCGTCCCCTTCTCCTCCTGCCCCCAATCCTTCCCAGTATCAGGGTCTTTTCCAATTAGTCAACTCTTCGCATGAGGTAGCCAAAGTATTGGAGTTTCAGCTTCAACAATAGTCCTTCCAATGAAAACCCAGGACTGCCCTCCTTTAGGATGGACTGGTTGGATCACCTTGCAGTCCAAGGGACTCCCAAGAGTCTTCTCCAACACCACATTTCATAAGCATCAGTTCTTCGGTGCTCAGCCTTTTTCACTGTCCCACTCTCACATCCATACATGACTACTAGAAAAACCATAGCCTTGACTAGATGGACCTTTGTTGGCAAAGTAACATCTCTGCATTTCAATATGCTATCCAGGTTGGCCACAATGTTCCTTCCAAGGAGTAGGCATCTTTTGATTTCATGGCTGCAATCACCATCTACAGTGATTTTGGAGCCCCCCAAAATTAAGTCTGCTACTGTTTCCATTGTTTCCCCATCTATTTGCCATGAAGTGATGGGGCCAGATGCCATGATCTTAATTTTCTTAATGTTGAGCCTTAAGCCAACTTTTTCACTCTCCTCTTTCACTTTCATCAAGAGGATTTTTAGTTCCTCTTCACTTTCTGCCATAAGGGTGGTGTCATCTGCATATCTGAGGTTATTGATATTTCTCCCAGTAATCTTGATTCCAGCTTGTGCTTCTTCCAGCCCAGCGTTTCTCATGATGTACTCTGCATAAAAGTTAAATAAGCAGGGTGACAGTATACAGCCTTGACGTACTCCTTTTCCTATTTGGAACCAGTCTGTTGTTCCATGTCCAGTTCTAACTGTTGCTTCCTGACCTGCATACAGGTTTCTCAAGAGACAGTCTGGTATTCCCATCTCTTTCAGAATTTTCCACAATTTATTGTGATCCACACAGTCAAAGTCTTTGGCATAGTCAATAAAGCAGAAGTAGATGTTTTTCTGGAACTCTCTTGCTTTTTTGATGATCCAGCAGATGTTGGCAGTTTATCTCTTGTTCCTCTGCCTTTTCTAAAACCAGCTTGAACATCTGGAAGTTCACAGTTCACGTATTGCTGAAGCCTGGCTTGAAGAATTTTGAGCATTACTTTACTAGCATGTGAAATGAGTACAATTGTGCAGTAGTTTGAGCATCCTTTAGCATTGCCTTTCTTTGGCATAGGAATGTAAACTGACCTTTTCTAGTCCTGGTTGACCATTGCTGAGTTTTCCAAATTTGCTGGTATATTGAGTGCAGCATTTTCACAGCATCATCTTTTAGGATTTGAAATAGCTCAACTGGAATTCTGTCACCTCCACTAGCTTTGTTTGTAGTGATGCTTTCTAAAGCCCACTTGACTTCACCTTCCAGGATGTCTGGCTCTAGCTGAGTGTGAGTGATCACACCATCATGATTATCTGAGTCGTGAAGATTAGTTGTTTTGTTGATTGCTATTTAAATTCGGATGACTGTGTTACTTCCAGACTTATCAACTTCACTTTCTCTGAGGTCTTTGTTAGTTTTTGTCCTGTGGATTTTATAATCATCAGACCCTTTGGAACTAAAGTGTATTTATATTTATCTGTGACACACATACATGGTAATAACTTAATACAGCAATAACAGTTGTTTTGCATTTGTTTTTTGTTGCAGTGAGTAGTCTTATAGGCTGTTTCCAGCATTTTGTGACTAAATATTCATTGTTCACATGTGGAAAGAATTTTAGAATCATTAGGTCCTGCTTCATTGGAATTATGTAAGAAATAGCTTTCCTCCAGAGCAAAATCAAACTGAAGAGTTAAAAAAAGAACAACACAAGAGTCACAAATTAGTAAAAGTCTAAAATATATAGTATCCTACACATTTGTGGAATGTGTAGAATTTGAGGAATTTATGTCTTTTCTTGGGAAAAGTGGTTAGTAATAATTTTAATTAATTTTACAGGTTTAGAATTATTGAACCAAAACTAATAAAAATCCAGATTTTCTTTGCATACACTAACTTTGTTAATGTTGAGACTGATAAGCAACCAGCAAATTGCAACATGTTACAACACAAAACAATTCAAACTAGAAGTGAGAACGTGGGCATTAATATTCTAAGTAACATATTTCTCTTACTATTTGGCTACATGACAAAAATTTTTGTCATTGTTTTAGTCACTAAGTTGTGTCCATCTCTCCTGCAAACACTTGGACTGCAGCCCACTGGGCTCCTTGTCCATGGGATTTCCCAGGCATGAGTCTGAAGTTGTTTGCCATTTCCTTATCCAAGGTATCTTCCCGACGCAGGGATTGAATGCAATCTCCTGCATTGGCAGGCAGATTCTTTATCACTGAGCCACTAGGAAATCCCTACATAACAAAAATACAACTGTATTAAGTTGATTCATCCTGGCTTTGTGTTCCTATCTAAAGCAAATCACTTCCAAAATTGAAATTTCTTTAGTGATTAAGCATGTAGGATTTAAACTTCTTGTAATTTAGGTTTCAAACATTTATTGGGCTCCTACTGGAACCAGATATTCAGCTAGCTAATGGGATTTAAGAGACATTCCCCTTTTGGGTTCTTAATGACTAGTGGAAGAAAGAAATAGTAAAATTATAATTTTAACACAATGATGTGACATCTATAAAGACGTGTGCCTCAGAAAACTAGAAAATACTTCTCAGATGGAATGGGTGTTGAAGATGGAGAAATCAGGTTAAGGACAATTAGAATCCAAGGAATAAATACAGCAGAGTTTGGCATGTAGCTGATGATGGGAAGGAATGGCAAGGATGGTGGATTGGACTGCCAACAGTGGGTTGGACCACAAGGTAAATGGCCTTGGATATTATGCTAAGGAGATGGCACTTTTCCATCCAAGGTGATGAGGCATGGTAACGTTGTTTGATTTATGTTTTAGAAAAACATAACTCAGGAAACAGAGAGGAAGAAGATGCAGAAAGAGAGGCCAGAGACAAGGAGCCTGGGATTGTGTCCATTGCGATTGGCTAAGTCTTCATCATCTCATCCCTAGAATATGACACTGAGAATGGAGAATCTTTCACTTGTCCACTCATTAAAAAATCTATCTTTTACCTCCCATGCACCAGGGACAGCACTAAAAGCACTCAAAGCACTGGGCATGTAGCTTTGAGCCAGAAACAGTATGCATCCCTGTGGACAAGTGGTGGCAGAGTACAGAGGGCAGGCCATGAGACTACCCGGAGGGGCTGGCTGAGCCCCTCTCGGGAGGGAGAGGGTTGCAAGTCTCAAGACATGACTTTTAGATTGGATTCCAAGGACCAGAAGTTGGGCTTAAACGGGGATTGCTGTTGTTGTTCAGTCCCTCAATTGTGTCCCATGGACTGCAGCATGCCAGGCTTCCCTGTCCTTCACTCTTCTCACAGAGTTTAAGAAGAAAGGACAGCGTGTGCAGAGGCCTGGAGGGGTGAGAAAAATGTATACCCCATGAATTGTGCAAGTTCTTCAGCTGGAGCTTAGGATCCAAGTGCGAGACAAGCAGGAATTAAGCCAGAGAGGCCAGGCCCAGGAGAAATGGCTAGGCTGAAGAACAAGAGCAGGTGGATGCCTCAGAACATCACAGCCCCTTGATCACAGGGACAAGGCAGACATGTGACCCCAAGCTGTCTGATTGGGGGCAGCTTGGTGTCTGAAGATGCCCTAGACAGAGGAGAGGGTTATGGAGGCAGGACAGCAGCATGTTGCAGAAAGGGCCCAGATTGGAAGCCAGGATATATGTCTCAGTGCTGACTGGCCCGAGCCTCCCAGAGGCCACTGGGCACTGCCATGGTGAGCACTGGACTTCTTGTCTTGCCATGGAGCCAGGGGCTTAGGACACTGACCTGCAGGAAGCCTGCTGCCCCTCTTAGACCCAGAATGCCTCCTGAAATGGTCTTCTCTCTTGCACCCCACACTGCACCAGCCACAGGGTGTGTCTTTGTTACCTATACATGGTGTTCTGTTCCTGAGCCATCATATGTCTATGCTGGTAATTGTCAGAAAATGAAGTTCAGTGGTTCCTGAGCTGAATATGATGGGGCTCATAATTCTGAATACAGCAGAAACATGATAGATAGATGGATAGATGGATAGATGGATAGTTGGATGGATGGATGGATAGATGGATAGACAGATGGACGGGTAGATGGATGAATAGATAGATAGTTGGATGGATGGATGGATAGATAGATAGATAGATGGCTGGATGGATAGATGGATGGATAGATAGATAGTTGTATGGATGGATAGATAGATGGATGGATGGATGGATAGATGGATGGATGGATGGATAGATAGATAGTTGGATGGATGGATGGATGGATAGATGGCTGGATGGATAGATAGATGGATGGATGGATAGACAGATGGACAGATAGATGGATGGATAGATAGATAGTTGGATGGATGGATGAATAGATGGATAGATGGATGGATGGATAGATGGATGAATATATAGCTAGATGATAGATAGAAAGGATTGTAGGTTTGAAAGCTATGCCCTGAACAGTATATGAAGTAACCCCTGCCAAGTGATTGCAGGATAAGTACCCTTTATATTAATAATGCATATATATAAACTGAGAATCATATGAATCCTTAATGTAGAAACAATAATGCCCCACAGTAGACCTTCTCTTCATGGACTGACTCAGGGAAAAAAAAGTGTGGCAGTTATTCCTGAAGTGCTTCTTTAATTTTAGAGGTCAACACTTGTATAAAGTGTTCAGCTGACTTTACATCTGTGAGAGACTTTATGGGGATGTTATTTTTAAGTAAAATATACAAGTTCAGAAACAAACATTAATTAAATCAAGTGGAGCAAAAGAAAGCTATTGTGGGCTGTGTGATTCTTCATACCGCTTCAAAACAGTTTCTTTACAAGCTAAATAAATAAAATATTTGCAGTGTGGAAACATCTGTTTTGAAATAATGTTGATATATATCAAAAGATGCAGAATGATAGATCATCTGTGCACCCATTCCCATGATTTTTTTCTGTAGTTTGCTATCAGTATGTATATATCACTAAACATTAAGCAGAATTAGCTTGTAAATATATGGATGGAGACTGCTTCTGTCATTTTTTTTTCAATAGGATGCCACGTGAGCAGAATCTGAGTACTGAGTATGAGAGAAGTGCTCTAGTGTTTGGGTTGTCTGATTTAGAAGCAGTCAACCTAAAAGACAGCTGCCTGCTATGATCTTCTTGTGGATTCCTCCTGGGGCAGCAGCTGTGTCCATGGTATGGCAGGATCATGGAAAATTACTAAAGTAGGCCCAATAGGAAGACCTGGGGTGCTTTGCCAGCCTCTGGAGACTAAGGTATCTTCACTCACTGTGGATTTCAGAACTGTTGAGTAGCACACTTTGTCTGCACTGCTGGCTCCAGCTTCTGATACAGTCTCCATGAACTGGGGGAGCATTGCCTGCCTGAATGAATTAGTATATACTAGGAAAGCAAAAATCAATATATTTCTATAAAATACTCCTTCTCTTTAGCCAAGAAGCTAAATAAGTAACCAAATAACAGTGAAGCACAGACATCATGTAAATGTATATGTAGGTTAAGGTCTTAAAGTCTGGGAATGTGTTGTACTTCTTTATCCCATTTCACTTTGATGAAGAGAAAGTTCAGTGTGGACATTTTGAAAGCGAACTGGAAAGTGAAAGTGTCCGACTCATTCTGACCCCGTGAACTACACAGTCCATGGCATTCTCCAGGCCAGAACACTGCGGGGGGCCGGGGGGGGGCAGGCTCTCCCTTCTCCAGGGGATATTCCAAACCCAGGGATCAAATCCCACATTGCAGGTGGATTTGCTTCACCAGCTGAGCCACAAGGGAAGCCCAAGAATACTGGAGTGGGTAGCCTATCCCTTCTCCAGCGGGTCTTCCCCACCCAGGAATGGAATCAGGGTCTCCTGCATTGCAGGCAGAATATTTACTAACTGAGCTACCAGGGAGCCTGGCTGAATTAAAACAGCTGTGTTAATACAGCCTGATAAGGTGTGTTCTGTGGTTCTCCTGCCACAGTGTGGCCCATTTGTCCTCACTGTCCAATATGGCAGCCAGACAACCCACATGGCTGTTTAATTTTAAATTGTTTAAAATGAGAACTAAAAACCTAGTTTCTCATATGCACTAGCCACATTTCAAATATCCAGGAGGCACCTGTAGTTAAATGGCCACTGAATTGGACAACAAAGATAGTAAACAGTTTCACTTTTTGTCACATAAAGTTCTGTTAAGCAGTCCTGTAATGTAGTTCGTACTTCCTATTCTGATTTGCATGTTTCCAGGTTCAGTTCAGTTCAGTTGCTTAGTCGTGTCCGACTCTTTGCAACCCCATGGACTGCAGCACGCCAGGCCTCCCTGTCCATCAACTCCCGGAGCTTACTCAAATCCATGTCCATTGAGTCGGTGATGCCATCCAACCAACTCATCCTCTGTCGTCCCCCTCTCCTCCCACCTTCAATCTTTCACAGCATCAGGGTCTTTTCAAATGAGTCAATTCTTCCCATCAGGTGGCCAAAGTATTGGAGTTCAGCTTCAGCATCAGTCCTTCCAATGAATATTCAGAACTGATTTCCTTTAGGACAGACTCGTTGGATCTCCTTGCAGTCCAAGGGACTCTCAAGACTCTTCTCCAACACCACAGTTCAAAAGCATCAATTCTTCAGTGCTCAGCTTTCTTTATAGTCCAACTCTCACATACATACATGACCACTGGAAAAGCCATAGCCTTGTTCTCTATTTCCTATAAGATGCCTCACAGCTGATGTAGAACCCATGCAAATACTTTATCTCCTGGGGCACTCTGGTTACCAAGCTACACACAAAGTGGTTTTTAACCAGGTTTCACGGAATGGAGGAGAAACCTAGTGTTGAGCCATTGACTTACGCCTGCATAGCTAGCCCTTCATCATCTGTGTTCATCACAGAGAGGACTCTGCTTTTAGATCCAGCTGTCACACTCGGCTTCTATAAGCCCCGTTGTGCCATGTTAGCAGAAGGAAATATTGCTGGCTTAGGAGATTCACATTTGGTTAGTACGATTGAAGAGGAATAGAGTTGAAAGAGATCATTTCATTGCCGGTACTTGTGCTGAAGAGATGAAGAGGTGACTGACAAGGATGACACAACTAAGCTTAAGTTCATGAGTTGGTTGATTGTTGTAATCCTGATCCTTGATGGCTTTTGGTTACCTGCTCATAGCCCAAGTGCAGAGGTCATTTTCCACCCAGGTTTCCATTTGCAGTATTCCTTTGTATTCTTGAACTCTCTGTGTTAAAAAAAAAAAAAAAAAATGACTCTCCCTTACTTAGCAAGCTAAAATTGTGTTTCTTTGGGGAAGGGGTGCTGTATCTGGCACCAGTCTGTTTGGCGAGCTGAGTGTGTAGCCCAGACTGAGTGTACGCTTTCCTACATTGCTTCTGCAGGCGATACACATTCAGCCAGCAGTATTTTGTTGTTTTTAATATTGATTTATTATTTGTATGTGCCAGGTCTAGTTGTGGCACACGGGACCTTTCAGTTGCAGCACCTGAGATCTCAAGTTGCAGCATATGGGATCTAGTTCCCTGACCAAGGATAGAACTCGGACCCCCGGCATTGGGAGCGCACAGTCTAAGCCACCGGGCCATGGGGAAAGTCCCGGCCAGCAGGGGTTTTGATTACCATTTTAAATTCTAAAAATGCTAAAAACTGAAGGATGATGTAAGACTTCTGAGTTGGTTCTGTTTTTCTTGTTTTTTCTTTTTCTGGAGTAGTTGGAAACAGTAGTAGGAACTAGCAAAGGCTATGGGCTATATTTGTGCATGATGGTAGAAAATGAGCCTGATTTTAATTGCTTTAAGTTAGTCAAGTTTCCGAGCTTTTGTGGCTCCTGCAGTGATTTTTCTCCAATCATTTCACATTATCCAGAGTTTTACTTGCAGTAATTTCCACTATTTCTTTACTCACTTTCATCACTTTCAGCCTCTTTTTTCCACATTACCCTCCCCTCTTCCAGAAGGCAATGGCAACCAACCAGTGTTCTTGCCTGGAGAATCCCAGAGATGGCAGAGCCTGGTGGGCTGCCATCTATGGGGTCACACAGAGTCAGACACAACTGAAGCAACTTAGCAGCAGCAGCAGCAGCTTCTCTCCTCCTCATCATGTCTTTGCTCTTTTATTTTGCTTGTATACAGATATGTTTCCTAGGCTTAAGGAGACATATTGTTTCTTTTTTTTTTAACTTTTTATTTTGTATTGGGGTATAGCCACACGCATATACATACCCCAAGGACTCCCCTCCCATCCAGGCTGCCGCATAACATTGAGCAGTGTTCCATGTACTATACAGTAGGTCCCTGTTGGTTACCATTTTAAATATAGCAATGTGTTCAAAGACACAGTGTTTCTATTGCAGACCCCTGAGATCTTTACGTAGTGGAGGACTGACAGGTCCTTGGTGACAATGAGCTGGGCTTGAGGATGGTCTTTTTCCACACAGAAGTTACCCCTTCATGAGCCTAGACCTGGGTTTTAATTCAGTTCATGATGCTTTGGCATTGCAGTCTATATTTTAGCTGCTCATGCTCAAGCAAGCAAAGTACAATTAGCAGGGATTTGAGGATGAATTTTTAAAATTGAAGTGGGAAAATTTAACTGGTAAACCTTGCGGATGACCTTCCCAGAAAGTCTGCGGTCCTTCTCCTCAGCCTTGCTGGAGTCACCTTGAGCTTAGTGTCCGTGAAAGCTATCTCTGCTCTCTTCTCGGTTTGTGGCTCAGTTTTCTGACTCCGCTTCTTGTTGTCATGCACTCTCTCTCTCTGGAATAAAACGACATTCAGGAATGTTTTCTAGAAACATACCCTGGAACTATGAAGTGCTGGAGGCTAAACTGCTTGTCAGCATTGGTTCTAAGTAGGAATTTTCATTTGCTGTATTTTGAAAACTAAAGCTTTAGAATCTATTATGATAACTGTCTGCTGTTGATGTGGCAACTTAGAGCTGGGCTGATTGGGGTCACTGGGATATATTCTTTTTCAGTTGAATTGGAGCCTTAAACAGAAATCAGAAATTTCTCAGGAATGTGTAATAGATCCTAGGACGCCAAAATGTACTTTCTCCATCGCTTCCCCCACCCTAGGATGGAAGTACAAGTGTAGGTGGGAGGGAGGGAGACCGAGGAGTAGGAGAACAGAATGTCATAGAAAGGTTGCGAGGTTTTTATTTTTCTTTTATCTCATTCAGACTTCTTCTTACTGAGCATCCCTCTTTCTTCCTACTCTCCTTATCTTACAGACTGATCTCCTCTGACCCCAGCTCCTTTGGCTCTGCCAAGATCATGCCTGCCTTATTGCGGCTTCCCCTTCCTTCCTCCCCAAGTCCTCTTTCTGCCCTTGTGCCTCTCAGTGGTGCTAGCCCCTGTGCTCATGACAGTGACAACAAAAGGGAGCAAAACTAAAAGCTGCCTCTGCTCAGAGAAGCCCTGTTTGCCACCTTGCCTGCGTGCAAGAAGGCACACTTGCAAAAGCAGTGACTTTTCTCTGCGTCTGCTTTTACACAAACGGAGAGGGATTTGGTCAAGTAGAAAGAAGCACAGTCTTTATGTACTCATCAAGTAGTTTGGGGTTCGTACTTCATGATCTCGGTGCTGGCAGCCATCCAGGAGGTAGATTGTGTGATTCTCATGATAGTGGAAAGGGGATTCAGATGTTAAGGATCACTACTTTGAGCAAGGACTGGGGCGGGGCAGTACCTCTGAATACAGAGCAACACTTCCTGGACTTGATTTCAGGGTGAGTAAACGAGACCCTGACATCTGTATCTTCAAATGCTGGTTCAGTTCCAACGTAGTTAGATAAATGCACAGGAATTTTTTTTCTTACACATTTACAAGGTACAGTGTGGTATTTGATCTGGACAATCTCAAAGGGGTGAAACGTGAAGATATGCAGCTACCTTACATTGGATCTAGAATGGAATGTGCACCCAGACACACACACACGCACAGACACACACCACACACAGACACACACACACACACCCCTACACACACACCCCTCAGAATGATGCCTCTAACTTGCTCTGTCACACCTGAGGCTGCTGTATGGGAGTGGCCCCGGCTTGTGTATATCAGTTGTAGCTGCTATTTCTTAAACCGAACCATCTGTTTCCAGGGTGATGCCCACGACAGGGGTTTTGCCTGAAGATTGTCCCAGAGACGTCCCCTCATAAGCTGACTCGCACTGGTTGGGCCCAAACTCAGCCAGGCAGTTCAGTTCAGTCGCTCAGTCATGTCCAACTCTTTGCCACCCCATGGGCTGCAGCAGGCCAGGTCTCCCTGTCCATCGCCAATGCCCGGAGCTTACTCAAACTTGCGACCATAGAGTCGGTGATGCCATCCAACCATCTCATCCTCTGTTGTCCCCTTCTCCTCCCGCCCTCAATCTTTCCCAGCATCAGGGTCTTTTCCAGTGAGTCGGTTCTTCACATCCGGTGGCCAAAGTATTGGAGCTTCAGCTTTCGCAGTCCTGCCATGGACTGTTCAGGACTGACCTCCTTCAGGATGGGCTGGTCAGATCAGCAGGCAGCCGCGGGGATAGACTGGTGTGCCACTGCCACCTAGTGACTGCCCGCCCGCTGCTCTCCCCAGAAGGGAAGTGAGTCTCTGGGCTGGCAGCCTGGTGGAAATTTGTGGCGGGGAGGGGGCTACGGGGTCTTGTGTCCAACTCTGTGACCCTATGGACTATAGCTTGCCAGGCTCCTAGGATCCAACAATCCTACTTCTGGCTATGTATCTGAAGAAAACATTAATTCAAAAATAAACATGCACCTCAATGTTCATAGCAGCATTTTTTGTAATAGTGATATGGAAGCATCCTTAGTGCCCATCAACAGATGAATGGATAAAGAACAATTGTTACATATGTGAAAGTTGGAGTGGCTAAAAAGTTCATTTTTTTTCTGTTGTATATAATGGAATAGTACTCTGACATTTAAAAGAATGAAAATTTGCCATTTGCGCTGACATGGATGGACCTTGAGAGTGAAGGAAGTTTGATCTTATGCTGAGTTAAATAAGTCAGACAGAGAAAGAAAAATACTGCATATTATCTTTTATATACGGAATCTAAAAAATGAACTAGTGAATATAACAAAAGAGAAATAGACTCACAGGTATAGAGAACAAACTTGTGTTTACTAGGGAGGAGAAGGAAGAGGGGAGGTGAAGATAGGGGTAGGGGATTAAGGGGCACAAATTATTAATATTATGTATGAAATAAATAAGCTACAAGGATATATAGAACAACACAAGGAATATAGGCAATATTTTATAATATGTATAAATGGAGTGTAAACTTTAAAACTTGTGAATCATCATTTGTATCCCTGAAAGTTACATAATATAAAATAACTATACTTCAATAAATAGAAAAAATTCCATCAGAAAAAAAAAAACTGCAGCCCCCGCGCCCAGGCCGTTGTAGACATGCTCTCTCTGCATCAGCAGAGCCTGAGATGCGTCCAACAGGAACTGTATTCAGTAATTTGGGTAAGGGAAGGCTTGATTTTGGGGTAAGAAGTCTCGGGCCTGACCAAGTGCAGCTCCGTGGCTGTCTTCAGGCGCCCACCCTCCCCTTAGAGAAGCTCAGAGTGTGTGGAGGATGCTGGGCACATCGCAGGAGCAGAAGGAATGGAGGTCGCTCCAGAGAAATGAAAGTAATTACTGGTTGGCCGGGAAGTTCATAAAGAAACCAAAAGGGAAGAGAACCTTGGTGGAAAGGCAAGCCGCGAGTATACCATTGCTCTGGAACTTGGTATTTTTTTGGTTGCCTGGGAGTAGCTGGGGCTTAAGAGTATAATTTGTGCCAAATTCCATGGTTGTCTAGTTTCAGTGCTCTCCAGATGTGTGGAAATGAAGCTAGCTCCAGATTTTCTGATGGCTATCGCTGAGTCCCAGCTGACCTCCCTGGAACTCTGGACCAGTGGTTCTCACTGTGGGTGGTTCTGCCCCCCAGGGCCATTTTGGAGAAGGGTTTATTTTTTCTGTGACTGAGTGGGACCACAGATGCTCTATATTGGGTTTGTATGGAACATTCCTACCCAACAAAAAATTGTTCTGTATCCCATTTGACATTAGACTGACCTGTTGGACGTACTAAAAGCCTATTTATAATTTTCTTAGATTAGTCCTATATCCATTTAAAATGTAACATAATGTTTTTGCTCATTTGTAACATATACTTAATTTTTAAATAATGTTATTAGTGTGTGAATTGAGAGGAAATTGTCATTTGTTTTATTTGGAATTTGACCAAAAGTTTTTCACATTTTAGAATATCACATTAGGTATGCTCATGCTCTGCGGCATTTAAATTGCCAGAACCACTCACTTTCATAAGACTGAACTGTATTCAAGTGTTTATATTAATACACATAGGTGCAAGCGACTGACTGCTTCTTAAGTCTTCTAGGTTAGCGTTGCCTGAGTATTTCCCTTCAGGGAAATCTCTCCTGATGGACACTTATGCCCTGGGGTCTTTCTCCACATTCATTTTTAGGAACCTTTAATTTCTTAATTTCTATGACTCTCTAACCTGGAAGTTCTTTCCTAGGGCTGGGCATAGTTCATGAACCTTTTTTTATCAAAAAGAGCATGAATGCTGATAAGTCTTTTCAAGTCTGTTTAGGATATGTCGAGGTAATATCATTGTATTCCTGTAAGTTTTTAACATAGATAATTGTCAAATAGTTATATATGTACATAATCTAAGATTGTTAGCTTATTGACAAATGAGTCATTTCTGAACTCACTTATTCAAACAGAAATGAAAATGCCTACATGAATAATAGAGAATCAGACAATAAAACATTTTATCAACTAACTATTCAGGGAAACAAGGAATGTAATTCTTCAAATTTGAAAAGCGATGTATATCCTATTATGTCCCTCTTTTCCTTTAGGGACTTTGACCTTTATTTCAGAGACAGCTTGTGGTCTTAGACTGACATACCCAGTGAGGGTCTGTACTCAAAGACCAATCTTCTGTGGTCTGTTATTGTGAATGAAATTCTTTCTTTCTTTCCCCCTCTCGCACACACATGCACAGAGACACATAGACACAGAGGAAAGAGAAAAGGAGAGAAAGTAAGAGGGAGGGTAAAAGTAGGGAAAAGGAGAGAAGAAGAGAGAAATGTTTAGCTTTTTGACTTTTCTAAATTAACAGAAGACAGGAAAACATTCCGAACGTGCAAGGTTAAAGTGTGAGTTTCTCAGTCATGTCCAACTCTTTGTGAGCCCGTGGACTGTAGCCCACCAGGCTCCGCTGTCCATGGGATTCTCCAGGCAAGAATACTGGAGTGGGGTGCCATTTAGGACTAAAATAAATTCAAACTAGAAAACTGATTTTGATGTTTTAAAGAACCACACAGTTAATAAAGACTGAATCTGCCTTATGCCCGAATGAGAGTTAGGCTTAACAGGTGACATTGTATGGCTTGTATCTACTGCTTGGCTCTGGATACTTACTGGTGTTGAAGGAGGTCTATACGGGGATCCACAGGGTCCTCAAATCATGTCTGTATCCCTGACTCAGTGATAGGGGAGAAAGTAGGAGTGTGAGGAAGGGATGAGGAGCAGGTCGCACACATTGGGGCAGTTCAAATTCTCTGACCGGAGGGGATTTCTATAAGCTGAGTGGTTTTATACATATAACTAAAGTGTTTTCACTTTAGAGCACCCCTACTCAGAGAGGACATTAGTGAAGGGTTGGGACCTTTAAAATCTGGGTCTTCAACTGGCAGGCATCACAATGTCAGCTTCACTGTGGGCATGAAGCAGAGCTGGACACCGCCGCTTGACCCACATCCCAGTGGGCTGCCTGACGCTCCGATGACTCAGCACTGAGTTAGATGGAGTCACAAGTGCACATTTACACTCTGAAGGGTCACCCCCGGCCTGGGAAGCTTATCGCACAGAGATTAAATATGCCTCCTCCGTGGGCAGGCAGAGCAGAGAGGGCCTGAAACACTCCTGTTTAGCTCCTTCTCCCAGATTCTCCATCCTTCCCCTCCGGAAAGATAGACTGCCGCCCTCCCCCCACCGCCCCCCAATGCCCACCACACACATATGTTAATGCAATTAAATAATGTTAGAGGTAACATGTATATATTTTCTAATTTTATTGAAATACAGTTTATTTACAATGGTGTGTTTCTGCTGTACAGCAGAGTGACTCAGTTAAACATATTTATATACTTCTTCATATTTTCCACTTTGGAGGCTCCTCTGTCCATGGGATTTCCCAGGCAAGAATACTGCCTGCTGCTGCTGCTGCTGCTAAGTCACGTCAGTCGGGTCCGGCTCTGTGCGACCCCATAGACGGCAGCCCACCAGGCTCCCCCGTCCCTGGGATTCTCCAGGCAAGAACACTGGAGTGGGTTGCCATTTCCTTCTCCAGTGCATGAGAGTGAAAAGTGAAAGGGAAGTCACTCAATCATGTCTAACTCTTAGTGACCCCATGGACTGCAGCCCACCAGGCTCCTCTGTCCATGGGATTTTACAGGCAAGAGCACTGGAGTGGTTGCCATTCCCTTCTCCAGGGGATCGTCCCAACCCAGGGATTGAACCTGGGTCTCCCGCATTGCAGGTGAACTTTTTACCATTTGAGCCACCAGGGGATCCCTGCCATATCCTTTTTTCACATTCTTTTCCATTTTGATTGATTATAGGTTTCTGAATATCATTCCCTGTGCGATACATAGACCACATCTTGTTTATCCATTCATCTGTCAAAAGACATTTACGCTGTTTCCATGTCTTAGCTATTGTAAGTAAAGCTGCTATGACAATAAGGGTACATGCACCTTTTTAAATTATAGCTTTGTGTGGGTATATGTCCAGGAGTTGGATTTCTGGATTATATGGCAACTATATTTTTACTTTTTTGCAGAACCTTCATACTATTTTCCATAATCGCTGTACCAATTAACATTTCCATCACTACTATAGGAGGGTCCCCTTTTCTGCACAGCCTGTCCAGCATTTATGATTTGTAGACTTTTTAATGATGGCCATTCTAACCAGTGTGAGATGGTATATCATTGTAGTTTTGATTTGCATTTCTCTAATAGTGATGCTGAGCATCTTTTCATGTGCCTCCTGGCCATCTGTATGTCTTCTTTGGAGAAATGTCTATTTAGGTCTTCTGCACATTTTTGAATGAGGTTGTTTGATTTTTTTTTCTTCTCTGGCTATTGAGTCATGTAAGTTGTTTGTATATTTTGGAAATTAAGCCCTTATTGGTCATGTCATTTGTAAATACTTTCTCCTAATCTATAGGTTGTCTTTTTTTTTTCTCCCTTTTATTGTTTTTGCCATACAATGTCATGATATCACCATGGGTTTACATATGCTCCCCCTCCAGAAACCCCTCCCTCCCTCCTCCCTCCTCCCTCCCCCCCCGGGAAATCTCGATGCACCAGCCCCGAGAATCAATCCTGGGCTGGCGATTGATTAGACATATGATAATTAACATGTTTCAATGCCATTCTCCCATATCATCTCACCCTTTCCCTCATCCACAGAGTCCACGAGTCTATTCTATACATCTGCGTTCCTTTTGCTGTCTCGCATGTTGGGTTCTCGTTACCGTCTTTCTAAATTCCATATATAAGTGTTAATATACTGTATTGTTGTTTTTGCTTCTGGCTTACTTCACTCTGGATAATGGGCTCCAGTTCTGTCCATCTGAGTAGAATTGCTTCAAATGAATTTTTTTTTAATGCTGAGTAATATTCCATTGTGTATATGTACCACAGCTTTCTTATCCATTTGTCAGTTGATGGGCATCTAGGTTGCTTCCATGTCCTGGCTATTGTAAACAATGCAACGATGAACATTGGGGGTACATGTGGCTCTTTCAATTCTGGATTCCTCAGTGTGTATGCACAGCAGTGGGATTGCTGGGTCATATGGCAGGTCTATTTGCAGCTTTTTAAGGAACCTCCACACTGTTTTCCATAGTGGCTGTACTAGTTTGCATTCCCACCAACAGTGTAGGAGAGTTCCCCTTTCTCCACATCCTCTCCAGCATTTATTGCTTGTAGACTTTTGGATTACAGCCATTCTGACTGGTGTAAAGTGATACCTCATTGTGGTTTTGATTTGCATTTCTCTGATAATGAGTGATGTTGAGCATCTTTTCATGTGTTTGTTAGCCATTTTTATGTCTTCTTTGGAGAAATGTCTGTTAAGTTCTTTGGCCCACTTTTTGATTGGGTCGTTTATTTTTCTAGAATGGAGCTGCAGGAGTTGTTTGTATATTTTTGAGATTAATTGTTTGTCCGTTGCTTCATTGGCTATTATTTTCTCCCATTCTGAAGGCTGTCTTTTCGCCTTGCTTATACTTTCCTTTGTTGTGCAGAAGCTTTTAATTTTAATTAGGTCCCATTTGTTTATTCGTGCTTTTATTTCCAATATTCTGGGAAGTGGGTCATGGAGTATCCTGCTTTGGTTTATGTCAGAGAGTGTTTTGCCTATGTTATCCTCTAGGAGTTTTATAGTTTCTGGTCTTATGCTTAGATCTTTGATCCATTTTGAGTTTATCTTTGTGTATGGTGTTAGAAAGTGTTCTAGTTTCAATCTTTTACAAGTGGCTGTCCAGTCTTCCCAGCACCACTTGTTAAAGAGGTTGTCTTTTCTCCATTGTATATTCTTGCCTCCTTTGTCAAAGATAAGGTGTCCATAGATGCGTGGATTTATCTCTGGGCTTTCTATTTTGTTCCATTGATCTATATCTCTGTCTTTGTGCCAGTACCATACTGTCTTAATGACTGTGGCTTTGTAGTATAGCCTAAAGTCAGGTAGGTTGATTCCTCCAGTTCCATTCTTCTTTCTCAAGATTGCTTTGGCTATATGAGGTTTTTCGTATTTCCATACAAATTGTGAAATTATTTGTTCTAATTCTTTAAAGAAGACCTCTGGTAGCTTGATAGGAATTGCATTGAATCTATAGATTGCTCTGGGTAGTATACTCATTTTCACTATATTGATTCTTCCAATCCACGAACACGGCACATTTCTCCATCTGTTTGTGTCCTCTTTGATTTCTTTCATCACTGTTTTATAGTTTTCTATATACAAGTCTTTTGATTCTTTAGGTAGAAATACTCCTAAGTATTTTATTCTTTTTGTTTCGATGGTGAATGGAATTGTTTCCTTAATTTCTCTTTCTGATTTCTCACTGTTAGTGTATAGGAATGCCAGGGATTTCTGTGTGTTGATTTTGTATCCTGAAACTTTGCTATATTCACTGATTAGTTCTAGTAATTTTCTTGTAGAGTCTTTAGGGTTTTCAATATAGAGGATCATGTCATCTGCAAACAGAGAGAGTTTTACTTCTTCTTTTCCAATCTGGATTCCTTTAACTTCTTTATCTGCTCTGATTGCTGTGGCCAAGACTTCCAAAATTATGTTGAAAAGTAGTGGTGAGAGTGGGCACCCTTGTCTTGTTCCTGATTTCAGGGGGAATGCTTCCAGCTTTTCACCATTGAGGATAATGTTTGCTGTGGGTTTGTCATATATAGCTTTTATTATGTTGAGGTATGTTCCTTCTATTCCT